>CM065595.1:9437740-9505240 GCA_033119425.1 Bufotes viridis | reverse complement strand
AACCATTACCCAGCGTTCTCAGAGCAGTTTCTTTTATAGAGCAGCCATTCATCCAGCGTTCTCTCGATCTTCTAACTTTTGTGTGCCATGGGATTGGGCAGTGTTCACACTGTGCGTTTTTGTATGGAGGCAATTAATTTCATGCATTAGTTTGTTAGCCGTGGCATACCCTCATTGGAGGCCAACTAACGATGCCGGGGGGAGGGGGGCCTGGAGCTGAACCCCTTCTTTTCCAGCCAAGAAAACACTGCATTCTCACGCAGTGGACACTAGGGGGAGCGTAGAGCACAGAGATTATTTCATGCTTCCATTCCAGTCAATGGTAGCTGTATCGATTCCTATGCACTGAGCTCCCCCTAATGGTGGCCGCAGGTTTGTGATAGAAGGGAAGCAGGAGATTAATTAAAGGGAATCTGTCACCTGCCTATCATCATTTCCTTTAGCGAGCACTCTCCTCCTCCAGCTGGCCCTGTCTCCGTTCGAAATCTCGCGCCTGCGCCGTACTGGTCTTTAGTCGGTGTATGCCACCTTTAACATAACCATAGCAAAGGCAGGTGCGCTCTGCGGCAATACTAAACCCTCACACTGATAAAATTGAGGGGTTAGTTTGACATATCCTACTAGGAGGACATGTCTTAAGCTCGGACACCACGGCAAGGTCTCTCAAGTAGCCCGTGGCCCTACCACTCAACCTACCTGTGCCGTATGGGCGATACCAGGAGCCGTTGGGCATTACGGGAGCGTAAGGCCTGACTCACAGACAGCTCACCAGTGACCTCCAGCATGTAACCATGCCTGCAATGGGAGGTGGGAGGTGCCTGTGAGCCCCACCCGAGACCGGCTGATATGGCCCAGAGCCTCCCAGGTGCACCTGAATGTAGCCTGTAGATGAAAAGCAGGCACATTTAAATCGGAGTTTATACACCTCCAAACATATTATACAAACCATTAGAAAACGTGGTGTGGTGTTTAACAAGCAGGATATGCTCAACCTATATGCAGTTGTGCATGTATATAGGGGAGCACATCCTGCACTTGTAGTTCGTTGCTAGGGGCCCCTAGCAACGGACTACAAGTGCAGGATGTGCTCCCCTATATACATGCACAACTGCATATGGGTTGAGCATATCCTGCTTGTTAAACACCACACCACGTTTTCTAATGGTACGCCACCTTTAACCCCTTAAGACCTGCGCCGTACATCTACGGTGCTGGTGGATGTGAGTTAAGAAACAGCGCCGTACACTTACGGTGGGCTGATCGGGCAGGTGCAGGAGTTGCCCCTGCCCGATCAGCGGCACGGACCTGGCAGTCACTGACAGTCATGCCCCTGCTGCATACGCCGGTATCGGTGAAAAAAACCAATGCCGGCGTATTAACCCCTTGTTTCCCGCGGTCCGCATCTCCATAGGGTCCTCGCTCTGCAGTGGCGGGCACCCGATGGCAGAGAAGGCAGCCAAACGGAAGCCTGTGAGATCCAGGCCTGAGGCAGGGTCTCACAGGCACGCTGTCAGCATACAAGCTGACATGCAATACATTACACAATGTATTGTAATGCATTGCAGAGGGGATCAGACCCCAGAAGTTTAAGTCCCAGAATGGGACAAAAAAAAAAGTAAAAAAGTATTTTTCATAATGAAAAAAAAAATTAAGTTTCAAGTAACAATAAAAAAAATTCCCCAAATAAAACACATAGAATTGTAAAAAAAAAATTGAAAAAAAAAAGAAAAGAAAAAGAAAAACAGACATATTGGGTATTACCACGTTCGTAACGACCAGCTCGATAAAAATATCACATGATCCACCCCCTCACCTGAACCCCGGGGAAAAAATAAAAACTGTTATAAAACAAGCTTTGTTTGTCACCTTACATCACAAAAAGTGATCAAAAAGTCATACACACCCCAAAATAGTACCCATTAAACTGTTATCTCATCCTGCAAAAATAAGACCCTACCTAAGACAATCGCCCAAAAAATAAAAAAAACTATGGCTCTCAGAATATGGAGACACTAAAACATGATTTTTTTTGGTATCAAAAATGCTTTTATTGTGTAAAACTTAAATAAATTAAAAAGGTATACATATTATGTATCGCCACATCCGTAACAACCTGCTGAATAAAATTATGACATGATCTAACCCTTTAGATGAACACAATAAAAAAATAAAAACTGTGTCAAAAAAGCAATTTTTTATCCCCTTACATCACAAAAAGTGCAATACCAATCAATAAAAAAGTCATATGCACCCTAAAATAGTCCCAACAAAACTGCCACCTTATCCGGCAGTTTTGGAGTTTCTACTCAGGTGGTCTTCAAATGTGACATGGCAACTTAAAATTATCCCAGTGAAATCTGCCCCCCAAAAACCATATGGCGTTCCTTTCCTTCTGCGCCCTGCTGTGTGCCTGTACAGCAGTTTACGATCACAAATGGGGTGTGTCTGTAAACTGCAGAATCAGGGTAATAAATATTGAGCTTTGTTTAGCTGTTAACTCTTGCTTTGTTAGCAGAAAACCTTTGATTAAAATTGAAAATCTGCCAAAAAAGTGAAATTATGAAATTTCATCTACATTTTCCTTTAGCTCTTGTGGAACATCTAAAGGGTTAACAAAGTTTGTAAAATCAGTGTTGAAAAATGGCGACATAAACGCAAAAGTTAAGAAAAACTCCACTTACAAGCCTATGAGTGAAAGCAGCCTAACGCCGCATGCCCACAGCAGGTATTACATGCAGATTTTTAGCATAGTTTTTCATGCAGAAAATCCACAGCGTAATACAGTACCAGCTAAGTAGATGAGATTTTCAAAATCTCATAACCACGGTGCGGAAATCCACAGCATATCAATTGTTGTTGTGGATTTTCAGTGCAGTGAGATCTGGGGCAAATCCTCATCAAAGTCTGCAATAAAATCTGCAAGTAACACATGGGATTTTAGTGTGGATGTGGTGTGAAAATGCACGGCCACCCTCCATTCCCTGCTATAGGACTTCCAGAAATAGCCGAGCTAGCTTTCGGTGGTCAGTAATGCTCTACATGTGCTTTTGAACTCATATGTGATTGAATATTCTTACGTGTACTAAATGTTTGTGAGAAAATTATTTTTCCTCTTTAAAAAAAAAACAATCACAGAATATAGGAAAGGTTGGGGTTCCTAATAAAAGCCTGAATGTAAATTGTATTAAATATATTAGACCCATAGATCTTTGCAGCTCAAAATGAAGGGTTGATGTGGGTACCCATAGCGGTGCCACAATCTGATAAAAAGAAGACCCCCTAATCACAAATTTTCCCACAAATTTGCTTTTGAACTCATATGTGATTGAATATTCTTACGTGTATTAAATGTTTATGAGAAAATTTGTGATTAGAGGGTCTTCTTTTTACCAGATTGTGGCACTGCAATGGGTACACACATCAACCCTTCATTTTCAGCAGAAAAGATCTATGGATCCAATATATTTAATACAACTTACATTCAGGCTTTTATTAGGAACCTCAACCTTTCCTATATTCTGTGATGTTTTTTGTTTGAAGAGGAAACATATTACCCCCAGGAAACATTTTTTGCTTTACCTGGAGCCTTTCACTGTTTCACAAATTGATGAGCATCCCGGTGACTTTCTGAATGGCAGAACTTACTACAGTCTAATGAATACTGTGTAATTGCAACAAATCAATGATGAGCTTTTATTAGAAGCTCTGTGTAGGTATCAGAGCAGTAGTGCAGATTTTACATTGGGAGGCAGGCGTTTCAATTTACACCTGCAATTGCGAAATACTGCCTGGAAGGGTCCTGGGACCTAAAAACAATGAGGGTACTTTGCAGACACTTCGATTTAGAGATGTATATGTAAAAAAAATTGCAATAGATTCTCTTTAATTATATAAATAAGCTAAAGAGTAGCAGCAAAGAACATATCTGCCTTTAAATGCCATGAAATCAAATTTTACAAAAATTGTACAGCATCACTGAGCAACACGAAATGCATTAAACAAACTAAAATGTGCAACAAAGCAACAGAAATGTAACAAAAATACAGTGAAGAAAGGGGATGTTGATGCGCGGAGCCCTGATGGCTGCAGTGGTGCATAGGGGGCAAAGCAGCTGGAACCCAGAGGCAGGGATCAGGAAAGCATGATTCCCTCTGCAGGTCCGGCCACACTTAGGAGTCTGCCTGAAAGGCCCGAAGGAGTGAACAAACCCTTTAAATGAGGGGGAGAGAAAGATACTGTAAGAACAGCAAAGGGCTTTTAGCAGTGGACCACAAAGAAGAACTGTCAGGAAGGCTTGGCAGCTGAAAGGTTTTGCTTTCCGCCTCTCATTGACACTCACAGCCTCAAAGCGGACCATTGTTGTAGGAGTGAATAAGTCCAATCTCCAATCGTTTGTCTTCATTCTTTGCCTTCTATCCATTAATGGCTGATTACCTCTGAAGGCCCGAGCTGATGAAGGTCTATAGTATTTGAATTTGAGTCCGGTATGGGGTATGATAATTCTTCCAGAACATTCTGTGACCCTAAAACACAAAAATATTAAAAATTCTGTTAGACATTGTATCTGTAGGACTTCTTGAGAAGTCTTTGGTGGAGATCAGGCAGTGGGGATGTGGCCAAGCTGAATGTTCCAGTCTTGAGGGGATTGGATCTGGACTGTTTTGTACTCGGGAATATCTCATAAGATTACTGACCTGATGCCCAAAATTCACTTGATCTGGCGAGTGGTCTGACTCCTTGAACATACCCTGGGCTGTGGCCCATGCCACTATTGTGGTGGATACCGTGAGGCTTGCCTGAAGAAAAAGTAGCAATTAATAGTAGCCATAGTTGTTGATCTGCGTGGATGTGACCTCTGCAATCATGATTGTGGAGGACTCCAAAGCATGGAAAAGGGATATTTCAGCCAATGGTTTATTATCCAAACTTTTTGATAGGATATCCATAGTTCTGCCCCATTTACTCAACCTAACAACATTAAACCACAACTATTTATCTATAGGCTGTCACTTGGCACTTAAAGATGGGTGATGGATAAACAGAGGTGCCCACCAATGACCCTTCCAATTGGTCAAGTGACCTCCATTGATATACAGCCTTACCCGTTTTCCAACCCTCTATAGAAAAATAAAACCAGACTCAGAAGAAGGGTCCACATGGTCTTTACCTTCAGATAAAATTGATGGACTGTGCACACGAAGTTCACCAATGGGCCAGGCTCGATGGTCTGGACTTGTTTCTTGCACAGAGAGAGGAAGATCCAGTAAAAGCTCAACGAGTCCTAAAAAAGTATAATAGAGGTATGAGGCCCTGCCCTATAACAAATGTTCCTGTAGGTCATCTATGTTTCCTGCGATGGGCACCATCATCGTTTTGAAGTCAAAGAAGGCTGCAGGTCCTCATTCGTTGAGGACTTTTGAGCAGTAAAAATTGGGAGAAGGTGACCTTATCGCTCTAGCGGTGGGTTCTTCAAGTTAATCTTTTGACCCGTGCAGTGAATGACGTCTCAGAATTTTAATTTAATAAGACCCGATGCTGTGTACAAATAATGCCACCATTCAATACTTAAAGTGCCATACTGTGCCACGTGGTGCCAAAATAGAACCGCAGAGTGTTGTGTATTGGGCACAGCAGTGGCATACATACAAATCATGGGGCCCCATAGCAAAACTCTGAATCCCCCCCCAATAAAAAGTACATTAGTAGGGGGGGGGGGGGTATTAGGGTGATATTGATGAAGAAAGTCTCAATAATTAATAAAAGTGTATTTAGTGTTTTTTGTTTTTACATTCCATTACATTTTATGTTTATTGTATATTATGTTTGCAATGTTCACGCAAAGGGTTAAAATGGTGAAATTGGCACTAGCCCCAATCCTGACAGCTGATGCAGTGTACACCAAAGGCTGGTGGCTCAGGCTCAATTTCTGAGCTTGTGCCATCACAGAGCTGTGCAAGTACATAGCAGAGCAGGAACAGTTAAAATAAATGTGTGTGTGTATTTACAGTGCCTTGCAAAAGTATTCACCTCCCTTGACTTTTTTCGTGTTTTGCTGCCTCACAACCTGGAATTAACATGGATTGTTTGAAGATTTGAATCATGTAATGTACAGGACACGCCCACAACTTTGAAGATGTTTTTTTTTTTATTTTTATTGTGAAGCAAACAACAAATAGGACAAAATAACAGAAAAAGTCAATGTGCAGAACTATTCACCCCCTAAAATCAATACTTTGTAGAGTCACCTTTTGCGGCAATCACAGCTCGGAGTCTCTTTGGATGAGTCTCTCGGAGCTGCCACATCTTACCGCTGGGAGTTTTGCCGTTCCTCCTCCTCGCTGCTCCGGCTCCTTCAGGTTGGACGGTTTGCGCTTGTGAACAGCGATCTTTAAGTCTGACCACAGATTTTCTATTGGATTGAGACTCGGCCGTTCCAACACATTTACATGTTTCCCCTTAAACCACCCAAGTGTTGCTTTAGCCGTGTGTTTGGGGTCAGTCCTGCTGGAAGGTGAACCTCCGTCCTAGCCTCAGATCATGCACAGAGTCCTACAGGTTCTGCTCAGGAATATCCCTGTATTTAGCACCATCCATCTTTCTCTCTCTGACCAGTTTCCCAGTCCCATCCCCCCCATGATGCTGCCACCACCATGTCTCACTGTGGGGATGGTGTTCTTTGGGTGATGGGATGTGTTGGGTTTGCCCCAGACATAGCGTTTTCTCTGATGGCCGAAAAGTTCACTTTTAGTCTCCTCAGACCAGAGCCCCTTCCTCCATACATTTTGGGAGTCTCCCACATGCCTTTTCCCACAACGTGCCTTTTTGTATTTATGCTGACAGTAATGGCTTTCTTCTGGCCACTCTGCCATAAAGCCCAACTCTATGGAGCGTACGGCTTATTGTCGCCCTCTGTACAGATCCTCCAGTCTCTGCTGTGGACTCTGCAGCTCCTCCAGGGTTACCTTAGGTCTCTGTGCTGCCTCTCTGATTAATGCCCTCCTTGCCCGGTCCGTGGGTTTTGGTGGGCGGCCGTCTCTTGGCAGGTTTGCTGTTGTGCCATGTTCTTTCCATTTGGTTATGATAGATTTGATGGCGCTCCTGGGGATCATCAAAGATTGGGATATTTTTTTTATAACCTAACCCTGACTTGTCCCTTACTTGTTTGGAGAGCTCCTCGGCCTTCATGACAGTGTTTGGAGAGCTCCTCGGCCTTCATGGCAGTGTTTGGTCAGTGATGCCTCTTGCTCAGGTGTTGCAGCCTCTGGTCTGTATATGTAATGACAGATGATGTGACACTTAGATCGCACACAGGTGACATCATGTCACTAATTATGGGACTTCTGAAGGTAACTGGTGGCACCAGAGCTTTTTATGGGCTTCCTAACAAAGGGGGTGAATACAAAAAACAGTTTTATTTATATATTTTTCTCATTTCACTTCACCAACTTAGACTATTGTGTTCTGATCCATCACAGAAAGTTCAGATTAACTAAACATTGAACTTAGGGCAGTAATGTAACAAACCACGAAAAAGTCAAGGGGGGGGGGGCGAATACTTTTGCAAGGCACTGTGTGTGTGTGTATATACATATACGCAAACATACATAAATATATGGTATTCTTCAAGTTCTGAGAGGGAATCCAGACCCTCCCCATCCTTGCCTTAATAATTATAGAATATTACTAATAGGGCAATGAGGGGCCGGGAATAAATCGCCTCGCAGAACTTGAAGTCTGCTTCTACCTGGATATCCGTGGATATTAAACGTGGTGTAGTCTGAAGCAAGTGCAAAAAGGGTTGTTGAACTTGGGTGATGATTAAGTAGAATAAATGGAGTCCAGACTTTGTAGTAACATTGAACACAGCTTTACTTGGCATAAATGGTAATCTGAACAGTTTCCAAACTTTCTCTTGGTCATCAGCAGGCATTGGCCTTACTCTGGCAGGCAAACACTTCTGCAACAATCTCAGCTCTGCTATGCGGTAGCTCTCTCAGCTCTGCTATGCTGGCTGGGTTAAATAGGAAACTTTTCCTCTTTTGCTGGAACTGAGCTGTCTGTAGTCTGTCTCTTACTTTATCTTTAATCCTAGGAACTTCTTCCTGGCATCAAGCTCTCTTAGCTTAGGATTAAAGCTCTTCACTCCGCCATGAAAGGAAGAACAGAGTGGCGCCAGATCAGAAAGCTCATGCCCATAGCAACGGCATGGTCTGCCTATATTGACGGTACGCACGTGAATGACCCCCTTAGTATATTTTATTCAGTATATTTCAATGAAAACTATCTGTATAGTGAACTCCACCGGCAGTGGCCTGCATAGTGAAGTGGGGGGCCATAGCAAGGATCAAACCAGGCCCCCACACAGGACAGAAGGGTTTCCGCCTAAACCCCTCTCAATTACCCTTGGGCTATTTTTCCACTGCTTCATTTGCTAAAAGTTGGAGGCTAGAGTCTGACCCAGGCCTCTTGCACACGAACGCGTGCGCCCCGTGCCGTGCTGCGGGTCGCAAATTACGGCCCGCAATGCACAGGCACCGGCCCGTTCCGCAAAAAGATAGGACATATTCTATCTTTTTGCGGGACGGAAGTACGGAACAGAACCCCGGTAAGCACTCCGGAGTGCTTCCGTAGTGTTCCGTTCCGTCATTCCATTCCGCACCATCCCGCATCTCCGGATTTGCGGACCCATTGAAATGAATGGGTCCGCATCCGTGATGGCAACGGAATGGTGCCCGTGTATTGCAGATCCGCAAATGCGGTCCGCAATACGGGCACGGGGCGCACACGTTCGTGTGCAATAGGCCCAAGTTTTCACCCCCAGTAGAAGAGGAGATGATCGCAACTAGGCCCCCTCTTGCCCTGGGCCCCCTCTTGCCCTGGGCCCCATAGCAGTCACATGGTCTGCCGCTATGGTAGTTACGCCCCTGGGGCGCAGAACTCTGCTATACAGGGTCTAAATAATATCACTGTAGGAAGTCCAAACGACAGTGCGATGTGGTGGACTAAGAACAGGGCCACATACCGCCCGGTAGTGTTATACACTGCTAAAATAATGCCGCAATATAGTGGCTTATATTAGACACAGGACGCACAGATTTTTTTTTGTTTTTCTCATCTCCATATTTCAAAAGCGGTAACTTTTTTTTCTGTCAACATAGTTATTCGAGGGCACTTTTTTGATGTGTCATTTTTATTGCTTCTATTTTGAGGTACATGCAACTTTTTCATCACTTTTTATTGTCTCTGTCTCCCATAGAAGTGAATGGAGCGGTGGTGGCGCCCTATTGCTATGGGGAATCGGAGGTCTCTGCTTTCATGATCGTGTGTGGTGGGTCGACACCTGTACATCCGGAGGATAGGAGCTAAGTATTCTCTGTAGGAAGCTTCCTTTAATATTAGATCTCCAGAAACAAACCGCAGGCAGAGACTTCGCTGAGGTACCAAGGTGGTCGCAGCCGGCATATAGTAGCATAGCCACTACCACAGGCTGGAAAGTGGACCCTGTAAACCCCACCTATGCCCCTAAACCCAGGAGCGCCACTCATTTTTGGCCCAGGACAAGCTAAATTTACCAAAATTGTCTTAGAAATTATAGGACGATCCCAGAATTTCTTTTCCCCTTTTGGTTGCCACATTGTCAGGGTGAATATTTCTTATTTTATTTTATACTTTGTCCAAAATGTTATTTTTTGGGGGGGAAGAGGGGAAGTGACTACAGATCAGGGTTTAACGTGATACCAAAACAGAACCGTTAGGCTACGTTCACACGACGACAATTGTCGCGCGACTTTATTTGGGAACCACTACACTGCAACATTTGTAGCGCGACATTGATGTCCCATTAATGTCGCGCGACAATTTTTATAATGGGAGTCTATGGTGGTGTCGCACGTGCAACATGCAACATGTTGCGACTGCGACACAACAGTCGCAAAAAATCCATCCCGGATGGATTTTTGCCGACTGTCGTGTCGCAGTCGCAGCATGTCGCATGTCGCACTGCGACACCATAGACTCCCATTATAAAAATTGTCGCGCGACAATAGTGCGACTTTTTGTCGCCGTCTGAACATACCCTAAGCTCTTCATTTTTAGCAATTTAGCAGAAATTGGAAAGATGCTGGAAAATGCAAATGTAATCTCACAAGATTAGTTTAACCATCTAGTAATATCACTAAATACTCCCCGCAGTCTCCCGGGTATAACGACGCCAAACATGTGCACTTCACCTACATCAGGGGTCAGCAACCTTCGGCACTGCAGCTATTGTGAAACTACAATTCCCAGCATGCTCCACTGATTTTTATGGGAGTTCAGAGTATGCATGCTGGGAGTTGTAGTTTCACAACAGCTGGAGTGCCGGAGGTTGCCTACCCCTGACCTACATCATTACTATATGTTTTCCTCTATCATGGTTCCCGCCTTTAGGTTATATGTGGGATCTGTAAATGGGTGCAGGGCCGTCTTGAATGACATTTTTTTTCTTATGAGCAAAAAGTGGCGGGGCTGGTAGAGCGAAAACTAGTCATGTGGATTTGTTTTAGCGTATATTCTGAATTTCTGTTCTGTCACATGGATGTATTATTATATGTCATATAAAATAGTGGTCAGGGTCTTTTTTTCTAATTATTAAAAAAAAAATTAAAACAATTTTTATTTCTTTTTTTGTGTTTTATATTATTTATATTTCTTTTTTATTTCTTTTTTAATATATACTTCTATTTTGCCTTTTTTCCTTCCCAATTTTTACATTAATTTTTTTATTAATCTTTTTTCTTATTTATATAATTCTTTTTATAATTTGTATTTCCTTTTCAATAGTTCTCTGCATTTTTCTTTCTTTCTTTTATTATTTTTACTTTCTTTTATTTCTTTTTTTACTATTTATATTTATTTATTTATTTACTATTATTATTATTTGTTATTGTTAGTTATTTTTTTTCTTCACTTTTGTTTTCTTTTTGAAGGGATAACATGATCTGTGTCCATCCATCATTCCTCTGTGTGTCCCAGCATGCTCCCCCCCTTCCCCATCAGTCTGATGGTGGCCTATGATGTCATCCAACTGTCTCAGGTTTCCATGGCAATGGCCCACCTAGCCAGACTGATGATGTGAGAGGGTTAATATTGATATATTAGGGCCTGGCACCTCTGCACACCTTCTCCTATTGCAGGGAGTTTCTGGGCCCCAACAACAGCTCCGTCCCTGCCATGTCCCCAGGGGCGTAGCTAACGGCTCATGGGCCCTGGTGCAAGAGTTCAGCTTGGGCCCCCCTTCCCTCAGTGCTTTGTGTGTCTTCTTATGCGGCACAAGGGTCTTTGGCCCCCCTCAGGCTCCTGGGCCCGGTAGCGACTGCTACCTCTGCACCCCCTATAGCTACGTCCCTGCCATGTGCCATTTATAATACTGGGGTCTCCCTATGTGGCTGAGGGACCTTAGGACCTCCTCAGGCACCGGGGCCCGGGATGTGACTGCTGTCTACGATACTAAATAAATCTGTGCTTCTAAAAAGTAAGATGGCCGCCCCCCGCTGTGCAGTATATGTTTATGAATGCGTATGAACTGGTACGAATACTTTTTATGGCCGGCAATGACCATAAATCCACATATTATATCAAATAATATGGTGTTCAGGTGGTGACGAGAAGGCCGGAACAATGTGTCTGTGGGTGTCGCCTCCCTTCCTCCTTCCCGGTAACGACTTTCGCTGCTTTGCTTACACGACTCACATACCGACAGACAGGGATCCTAACATATAACCAATACTTACTCATCATTCAATATGAATAGGTTTTTATGGATAAAATTGAGGTCCGGAGCCAGCGTCCTCCTGCAACTCTAACATCCGGTCATAGAGGAAGCTAGGCTTCTCCTCGGACGAGGCCCAATCACAACACCTCTACACCTCAGCTGTTGTCACCACCTACTTAGGGAGGATATTGGGAATTTCCCCTATACGCAGCGGAGGAGTGTATGATATGTTCTCTGTGTTCTCTATTCACATAGAAGTAACATTTAACATATGAACCGATATGAAATGAGACGACATGTTACTTTATTTTTTTTTTAAAGTCTGAAAACACAATGATCACCAGGAAGAAGCTGAGGCTCCTTTCTAATCGTACGATGATAATTCTTTCTGCCTCCTCTAGGGGGAGCTCAATAGATGCTTTATAAATCCCTGTGCAGTGAGCTCCTCCTAGTGGTGACTGTGGGAAGAGAAGAGAGTTAGAGATAGAGAGAGCTAGAGATAGCCAGAGAGGGAGAGAAAGGGAGCTAGTAATAACGGAAGAACTAGAGATAGCAGGAGAGAGAGAACTAGAGATAGCAAGAGAGAGAGAGAGTGAGAGAAAGAGAGCTAGAGATAGCAGGAGAACTAAAGATAACAAGAGAGAGAGTGATAAAAAGAGAGCTAGAGATAGTAGGAGAACAAGAGATAGCGAGACAGAGAGCGAGAGAGCTAGAGATAGCAGGAGAACTAAAGATAACGAGAGAGAGAGTGAGTGAGAGAGAGGTAGATATAGTAGGAGAACAAGAGATAGTGAGAAAGAGAGTGAGAGTAAGAGAACTAGAGATAGCGAGAGAGAGAGAGAGAGTAAGAGAACTAGAGATAGTGAGATAGTAAAAGAAAGCTTGAGATAGTGAAAGAGAGAGCTAGACATAGCGAGTGAGAGAGAGCTAGAGAACTAGTGATAGTTAGAGAGAAGGCTAGAGAGCAAGAGATAGCGAGAGAACCAGAGATAGCTAGAGATAGCGAGAGAGGGAGAGAGCTAAAAATAGAGAGCTAGAGAGAGAGAGCTAAAAAGAGAGAGCTAGAGAGAGAGAGAGCTAGAGATAGTGAGATAGAAAGCTGGAGATAGTAAGAGAACTATAGATAGTGAAAGAAAAAGATCTAGAAATAGTGTGAGAGAGTGATATTGAGAGAGCTAAAGATTGCAAGAGAGCTAGACAGAAAGATTTAGAGACATTGGCGTCTTCTCCAGGTCCACCGGGCTACCACAAACAGCGCCTGTTGAGCAGGGCAGATTCACTCAGCATCTTACAGTCCAGAAGATGCCCATCTACATAGCGGCAGTCCCAGCTCCGACCATCACACAGCCCTGCTACACCGAGAAGCCCCAGAAACACAAAGCACCCGGCAACAAGTCACCCAAACCCAGCCCGCCCAATCCACCGACCAGTACAGCCTGGCAAAGGGGGAAATCCAGAGAACAATACACAAGAGCAAAGAGGAGGATATCAGCATCTGGAAGAACGACATAAGAACCTCACAGAAGCTGACTGTATACCGGAGCCTGCAGAGGGAGCACAAACTGCCCCATATCTGGAGAAACTCCCCAACTCCAGAGACTGACAGATCCTGAGCCGGTTTAGACTGAGCGCCCACAGCCTGCTCATCGGATCTGGGCAGCACCGACAGAGGTACCGGCCCAGAGAGAGCAGACTGTGCCCGCAGTGTGACCAGGAGGTCGTGGAGGATGACGCCCACTTTCTGCTGCGGTGCCCCAAATACTCTGCAGTAAGGGACACTCACTTCAGGAGACTGACGGATCTCTGCCCAGACTTCACTTTCATGGAGGAGGAATAAAGCCTCTCCATACTGCTGGGGGAGGAGGAGAACACAGCGGCCATAAAGAGGAGCACGGACTTCTACTCCCCCCACCCTGGACATTTGTCTGTCCCCAATTATTTCCCACTTGCTTTGGCAGTGCGGGATGCAGGATTTGCTCCTGCCAATAAAGCCTCTTTGAATATGGATGAAGAGCAGTTCTGTGCTTTCAAGGATAGATACTGAGAACTGCACCCAGTATGGAGAGCCCAAGAGGAGCAGAAGGAGAAGGAGAATAATCTGAAGAGCGAAGGAAGCATAGCTGAGCATAGTCCATACATACAGAATGAGAGCAGATACAGGAACCTCGCTGCACATCATGTACGCTAGAGGCACCTTATATACAGTGTCCTAGAGGAGGGGAGTACACACCGCAACACATTCCACTGATGGAAGAAAAACCGCAAAAGGTCAACAGAGATTCTTGTCATGCACCCACCATACAGGAAAAACCAGATGCCTCCAAAAGAAATGAGGAAGTTTGGTGAAGAAATGTCAAGGTGACAGTTGTCAAAGTAAACATAAACTGACGAGGCATTGTGAGTTTAGAGGCAAGGTCAAACCACGAGTGCCAACTTATGTCGCCAAGTGGGTGTTTGATTTCTTCCTATGTCGTTATATCATTCAGGGCTCCAGTTTCCTGACACAGAGCTCCAAATTCCCTGCATTGTCATAGAGTGATTTGATCACCTGACCGCCTGCAGCCACCATCAGGGGGTCCAGACCCCAATCAAGGTCGTCTCTACTCTTGGATTACATGCTGGACCCAAAGGGTACATTTAACTTTGTTACAATTTTTTTTTAGAGTATCCTCTCCATGATCTAGAGATTTTCACCAAACCACCATGAAATGAAGTGTGAACAGAGGCTTAAAGGTCAAGGCGGTTGGATTACCAAATCACTCATTTTAAACTCTTCCATACAGAAACCTTGCAAATAATTTTTCATCAGAGCTGTGTACATGGCAGCAGCCAAAACAGTTTGTAATTGTTGCTTAGTAACAAAGGATATGGCCTACTGGTGACAACCCTGGAACTCCGAGGTCTGGAATTGTCTCTCTCATTGATTAGAAGGACTGGAAGATGGAGGACATGGTGTAGACTAGACCTAGACGGCCAGTTTGATACACCGAGTCCGTAGCTGTCATGCAGATACGTCTCCTGCACAGGTACAGCTATCTTCTCTGGCTATGACTTGAGGACCTGCTCAGCCTTGCCATGTGACCACAGGTCCTTCAGCAGCTCCTGCTAAAAACATCTGTAGGTTACACCAGCATAAGGTCAGGTGAAGTACCCAGAAATTTGGACTGAAAAGCCAATGAAATGCAGCAGCAGTTAGGGTACTTTCACACTGGCGGTTTGGATTCCGTTTCAGGGATCTCACAAGCGGTCCAAAACGGATCAGTTCAGCCCCAATGCATTCTGAATGGATAAGGATCCGCTCAGAATGCATCAGTTCGGCTCCGTTCCGCTTCTATTCTGTTTTGGAGGCGGACACCAAAACGCAGCTTGCTGTATTTTGGTGTCCGTCTGAAGAGGCGGAGCCAACGGATCCATTTTGAATTACAATGTAAGTCAATGGGGACGGATCCGTTTTCAATGACACAATATGGTGCATTTGAAAACGGATTCCGTTCCCTATTGACTTTCAATGTAATTCAAAACGGATCCGTTTTGGACTTTGTCATTTTTCTTTTAACTAATGCAAACGGATCCGTTCTGAACGGATACAAACGTTTGCATTATAGGTGCGGATCCGTCTGTTTATTCCAGCGTAGTATCCACATAGCGGCCAGCGAAGTATCCGCAATCCGCTTTATAAGACGCACGGCCATTCCCCCCCCACTTTTGGGGGGGAAAAAGTGCGTCTTATAAGGCAAAAAATACAGTAAATAATAAACATATTGCACATTGTCTACTGACTACTTACCACCAGGACAATAAGATGAGCTGGTCTCTGGCTCTTGGTCTGGCTCTGGGGACTGGAGACAAACACGGTACGTGCACCATTCACCAATGTTGCCCTGGGGTCCTGGGGCCAGCAGCAGTTATAGTCACCCAGACCACCAGAGAGACAGCACAGCGGTGTCAGACTCATTGTCACTGTCAGTGACAGCCTCACAGACTGTCTCTCTGTTTTGCCTGCTGCGCCGGTGCTCCCCCGTCCCCACCCCCACGGCTTCACTGAGGCAGGTGGCAGCGGCTCAGTCTCTGCCCCGATTCTCCTCCGACATGTCAGACAGCACAGAGCAGACACAGACAGCAGGCGCAGGCAGGCTGCACAGCACTGAGCAGACAGCAGGCGCAGGCAGGCTGCGCAGCACTGAGCCGGCGGCCGGAGATTCTGTAGAGCGCTCAGCCTCAGCCGCTCAGGCGGCGCAGCATGAGGGGCGCCGCCGGCCGGCCGCCACTTGAGTTAACTTATATAACCAACGTTTTTTTTTTTTAATTTTAACCGCAACGGGCGCCCCCCTGCTAAATGGCGACCTAGGCGACTGCCTAGGTCGCCTTACTGGTGGCACCGGCCCTGCTTACAAGGCTACATCAACAGTCACTGACCAGTAAGCTCTCTTCTGATTGGCTAAGAGGACCCTGTTTTTTTAGTGGCATAATGAGAGCCGAAACCTTTGCTCTTGAGGTCAGATGTTTAAGGAAAAGGTTTGACCTCAAGGTCAGTGGATTGAAGAGAAAGACACAATGCGTATGCACCCATCAAGCTCTCATTTACAGGACCTCTGTCACGCAGGAGCTAGGTCTAGCCATGCTTTATTAGTACTTCTATTCTATTTTTTGTATTTTGTGACTGTATTTTTGTCGCACTCGTCACTTTGCCTGCTGGAGGTGTGAACGTTATTCTTGGAAACGTTTCTATTGAATGCCATTGACCTTGACAGGAGGTGTCGCCAGAAGCTCGGGTGCAGTACAAAGCGTTCACCTGGTCACATTCCATCTCCTCCAGTAATTCTACATAAAGTTTCTGTAAATTTCCTTTCCAGACAGCAGACTCTGCCACTAAACCTCTACAGGGAAATAAAACGCAAAAAAAAACTACACATTTTTTCAAAATTTGCAACAGGGTCCATCCCACATGATGCACTTTTGGGCTTCCTTCCTTCAAAATCCACATAGATATTGCAGGGGCCATTTCTTCCCTGCTCAGGGGTGGGACAAGGTAGTCCTCTTGGTCTGATTCTTCCCTGCTCAGGGGTGGGACAAGGTGGTCCTCTTGGTCTGATTCTTCCCTGCTCAGGGGTGGGACAAGGTAGTCCTCTTGGTCTGATTCTTCCTTGCTCAGGGGTGGGACAAGGTAGTCCTCTTGGTCTGATTCTTCCCTGATCAGGGGTGGGACAAGGTAGTCCTCTTGGTCTGATTCTTCCTTGCTCAGGGGTGGGACAAGGTAGTCCTCTTGGTCTGATTCTTCCTTGCTCAGGGGTGGGACAAGGTAGTCCTCTTGGTCTGATTCTTCCTTGCTCAGGGGTGGGACAAGGTAGTCCTCTTGGTCTGATTCTTCCCTGCTCAGGGGTGGGACAAGGTAGTCCTCTTGGTCTGATTCTTCCTTGCTCAGGGGTGGGACAAGGTAGTCCTCTTGGTCTGATTCTTCCTTGCTCAGGGATGGGACAAGGTAGTCTTCTTGGTCTGATTCTTCCCTGCTCAGGGGTGGGACAAGGTAGTCCTCTTGGTCTGATTCTTCCTTGCTCAGGGGTGGGACAAGGTAGTCCTCTTGGTCTGATTCTTCCTTGCTCAGGGGTGGGACAAGGTAGTCCTCTTGGTCTGATTCTTCCTTGCTCAGGGGTGGGACAAGGTAGTCCTCTTGGTCTGATTCTTCCCTGCTCAGGGGTAGGACAAGGTAGTCCTCTTGGTCTGATTCTTCCCTGCTCAGGGGTGGGACAAGGTAGTCCTCTTGGTCTGATTCTTCCCTGCTCAGGGATGGGACAAGGTAGTCCTCTTGGTCTGATTCTTCCCTGATCAGGGGTGGGACAAGGTAGTCCTCTTGGTCTGATTCTTCCCTGCTCAGGGGTGGGACAAGGTAGTCCTCTTGGTCTGATTCTTCCCTGCTCAGGGGTGGGACAAGGTAGTCCTCTTGGTCTGATTCTTCCCTGCTCAGGGGTGGGACAAGGTAGTCCTCTTGGTCTGATTCTTCCCTGCTCAGGGGTAGGACAAGGTAGTCCTCTTGGTCTGATTCTTCCCTGCTCAGGGGTAGGACAAGGTAGTCCTCTTGGTCTGATTCTTCCCTGCTCAGGGGTGGGACAAGGTAGTCCTCTTGGTCTGAATTTCCAGAGAACTGCAACCTGATCTACACAATACTTCAGGCAGCCGTCTACTCTCTCTACTCCTGATCTTGCTTTGGAGAACTGAGAGAAGAAATAGGAAGCGTCGCTGGACACCCTTTTATTTCAGGAACAAAAGGGAAAATGAAATATTGGAATACCCCAGCAAGTAATTGGTGATGGGTCCTATTTTTTAGGCTATGTTAGATCAAGGGCAAATTTTTCCAATGGGAAGGGGGTCGTGTAACATATCTAAGAATTTTCCCAGAAATCATTTGCCGCAATCAGATTTGCAATATCTTTTGTGGTTAAAAAGTTATCCACACAGAAAGTTCAAAACTTTTGAGCTTTCAGCTCTATGGTCAGCACCAGGGATAACACATTGAACACGTCAACTAGCTGAGCATCACAGGGAACGTTCCCGGTTGTTGTTGCCACTTTCTGGTGTTGATAACTTTCGAACTACAAAAGATATTGCAAATCTGATTGTGGCAATAGATTTCTGTGAAAATCTTCTTTGATATGCTGCCATTGGAAAAATTTGCCCTTGATCCAATATGGCAGCTTTCAAGATGGCGGCCATGTTGCGGACATAGCCTAAAAGATAGGCTCCCTCACCCATTACTTGCTGGGGTATTCAGATATTTCATTTTCCCTTTCGTCTCTGAAATAAAAGTGTGTCCAAGAAGACAGGTCTAGATGAGATGCCAATCCAGGGGAAGGGGCAGGGGCCGCAGCTGATGGGATGTGACAAACTGGTGCTCCGAGTACTCTGCCTGGCCCCTAAGTGCTCCAGAATAATAATGCTGTTTTCTCAGTAATGGGGCCACGGAGACTCATAATAAGGGGATTATTCTTATCAGCATGATCAACCCTATCAAGCTGTATCCCTGGTTTAATGGAGTTGATCCTGCTGACATATGCTTTTTAAATGACTAGTGCATTTCTTCCAGATTAATAATGAAATAAAAAATAAAAAGACACAAATGATTCATACTGATTGTATTTAACATGTTTAAGTTTAATGTAATAAGGTTTTCCAATGAGCTTAGACGTCCCGTCGTCCCAATAACTTATCCCCAATAACACTGTCAGGACATCAACAACAGTAATAAAAGTAGTAAAATTATAAAAAACAACATAAAAAATAGGCAAACTTCACATGTTTTTGCATTGGGGTTGCTATTATGGCATGTCCTCTGTCTTACATTTAGACCATTCTCTAACACCTAAAACAGGCGTAGAAAATGATAATTGAGAAGGGCCTGCCTCCTGTTCCCCCCCCCCCCCATTGTCACGCCCCCCTTTTCAGACTTGGCGTGAGCAGGAAGAAGTCGCAGATCTGCGTCAGAAATATGCCTAATATAGGCACATATCTGGTTAGTAAATGACCCCCACAGGGCACAATCTTCCTCACTAGATGGAACACACGTTGCCCTCCACTCATGGGCGTAGCTATAGAGGGTGCAGAGGTAGCAGTCGCTACCGGGCCCAGGAGCCTGAGGGGGCCCAAAGACCCTTGTGCCGCATAAGAAGACACACAAAGCACTGAGGGAAGGAGGGCCCAAGCTGAACTCTTGCACCAGGGCCCATGAGCCGTTAGCTACACCCCAGCCTCCACTGTTACAACCTGTGGGGAATGAGGACGATTTAAAGCTACAGAACAATAAATGCAGGCGCTATATATCTACAGTATATACATTTTCTATGTGGACCCTTCCAGGACACGTATAATGCTGGTGAATGTTGGCCCCTTTTGGTTACACATCTGAGAACTGTAAATCAGGATCAGTACAGGATAAGAAATGTAATGTATGTACACAGTGACTGCACCAGCAGAATAGTGAGTGCAGCTCTGGAGTATAATACAGGATGTAACTCAGGATCAGTACAGGATAAGTAATGTATGTACACAGTGACTGCACCAGCAGAATAGTGAGTGCAGCTCTGGAGTATAATACAGCTGTATCTCAGGATCTGTATAGTGTATACGTGTTGTTCGGAGATGATGGGACACTGATAATACTCATTACATCCTGCTCAGAAGTTCTGGTGCTCACTGAGGTTTATAAAACTTGATTCCACCTCTTCTACTGGGCAGTGAAGTTCTTCCATGTTGTTCCCGGTCTCTGTAAAATAAGAATTAAAGCTTAAAATTATTGTACAATTTATCTGAACCAGCATCGGAGTGCCCACTTATATCCCAGTGACACCCATGTGGCGGTAGAGCCCTGACTGATCAGAGGAGGCTACAAAGAGCGTCCGGAGGACCATGAATCCGCGCCTTACCATGACAGGGCACTGATGTCAATGGGTAACATGTAATACTCTGCTTCTCCTGTGCAGGCGCTGCTGAGGGACTGAGCGCTCTTACTGGGCTGCACACTGGTGTCATGGCTGTTTAGCTATAGGCGACGCCGTCATTCCTCCCCGAGGACAGCAGTGGTTCCTCTGCACGCTGCAAACGTCTGTGCACCATATTCCTAATAAACTCTGTCCACTTGGGAGCCAAAAAGATCCCATCGCCCACTAGGATCGCTGCGGTACAGCAGGTGTTCAGCTGCCAACTAAACAAGCAGTGCTGCAGTGTAAGGCATGGGGGATGGAGGATAACCTAAGCCATCACAGCTGTGATCTGGATTCTAGCTTTGCTCTAGAAAAGCTGGGAGACTGAAGCCAGTTGCATGTAACTGACCAGTGTGTAAGCACATGTCTACCTTGGAGATGTATTTGTGGTGTAGCCGGCCGCCATTCTTCCGGAAATTTGGTGCGACTTTCCGGCTGTGTCTCTTGTACCGACAAATTCACATTGTCTTCTGGGATAGAAAACCCCACAGGAGGATTACACGGCTCTGTAGAACGAGAAGACGAAGGTCGGGATGAATAAGTTGTACTTACCGCTCCCTGCAATCATATCTGAGACAACCTGGAACTCCAGTCTTCACTCCTGGTCTATGTCACGCAGGATGTGAAGGGCTGGATGGCAGGGCGTTCTCAGAATAATAAAAGTTTAAAAAAAACCTACAGAAGGCCGAGAGAAATGGCTGACGTGGATTCATTTGATCCATAGTGACACAAAACTGTGCTCGGTCCTGGAAACACAGTCCATGTGTCACCTGCATCTCCCGAGCCTGACCTCGGGAGATGGGGATTTATCTGATTGCTGGTCTGTGTGTGAGTACAGTACAACAGACCCAAGATCAGATAGGAGCTGACTGCATCATAAATCCACTATGATCCAACCAGTTCAGGTCAGGTGCAGTTGGTCGAGGAGATACGGCTGACACATGGGTTGTGTTTCCCGGACCAAGCATGGTTATGTGAGTCAGGCCTGATAGGAAGGAGAAAGCGTAGGATGGCCCATCCTGGGAAAAATCGGAAGGTACGCACTTGGAAGAGAGAATCCTAACGCATAACAATCAGGTATGTGGTATCAAGATGTAAACGCATTTGGACAATAGAAACGTTTCTGTTACATTTTATTTACGCGCAATAGTCTGTCTGTTATTTTCTTGTATTCATTACTGTTAGGCGAATTAAACTCCACGAAGTCCGAATTTTAGGGAAAATTAGATTCTCCACGAAGCCAAATTTCCTCGTACTTAGTGGTAGCCAATTGAACTTCCCTAAATGGCGGTAAAAATGTTAAAAAATGTATACTTTCCTCATCCATTTGAGCACGAAGAGCCAGCCGCTGACGAGCTCGCACAAATCCCGTGCACGGTAACGTATGACGTCATCACAGGCTGCGTGAGATTTCGCCCTAAATCTTCAATCAAGATGGTGGCAGCCGTCTCTTCGCGCTCAAATGGATGATGTAAGTAGGATTTTATTATTTTTAAAAATTTGACACTGTGTTATTACTATCAAGCTACGATCAGCTATGAACGCGGCATCTGAGGGGTACACTGACGAGGAGCGGCGCAATCACCGCTCCCTGTCAGTGCAGCCACTGCTTCCAAAGAAACGTGTAAATTGTCACAAAGTAAATTTTTTTTTAAATAAAAAGTTGCCGAATCGAATTTTTGAACACTTGGCTCATCACTAGTAACAAAGCGTTGACGTCGTGTACAGTGTAACATATATTCACTCAGCGAGAAGCCAGGATGAGCGAGTACAGGTCTGAGCAAAGGGATATCCTGAAGGAAGAGCAAATTGTGAATGGAAAATGAAAACGGACTGAATGGGGGCAAACTGGCTGTTATGGCGGACATTCACGGTAGAGAAATATCCATGACATTTGTAACTTTTCCTAAGGCGATGTTGCACAGACACAAGTGAATCTGGATTTATGTGCTAAATGTACGGTAGGCTTAAAGGGCTTCTGTCACCCCCCAAACAGCAATTTTCAGTATTGGACTTAATATAATTGCCAATGTGCGCAGAGTCCATATTTACCCCTCTTACCCATTCTTTAAAAATAGTACTTTTGTGATATGCAAATTTCTTCACTACCAGCAAGTTGGGCGTTTACCTGCTGGTAGCCGCCACATCCTCGGTCTAAAAACACGCCCCCTCCTCCACTTGATTGACAGCCTCTCCTCCTCCCGCTGGCCCTGTCTGCAGCTGAAATCCCGCCCCTGCGCCATACTGGTCCTCATTCGGCGCAGGCGCACTAAGGAAGGAGCAGCCAAGCGAGCGTCCTTCTCTCAGAGTGCCTGCGCCGAATGAGGACCGGTACGGCGCAGGCGGGGGATTTCATGGGCAGAGAGGGCCAGCAGGAGGAGGAGAGCGCTCGCTGGCCCTGTCAATCAAGTGGAGGAGGGGGCGTGTTTTTAGACCGAGGATGCGGCGGCTACCAGCAGGTAAACGCCCAACTTGCTGGTAGTGAAGAATTTTGCATATCACAAAAGTACTATTTTTAAAGAATGGGTAAGAGGGGTAAATATGGACTCTGCGTACATTGGCAATTATATTAGGTCCAATACTGAAAATTGCTGTTTGGGGGGTGACAGAAGCCCTTTAAAAAAAAATAAAAAAAAATAATTTATTAACATATTGGGCATATAGTGATGGTTTGCAACCTACAGAACCCTACAAATTGCTCCAGAACCTAAAAAGGAATGTAATAGGAAGACAACCAGAAACTCTGACCCAATATAGGGCATCCATATCAAGGGTTAATGACCAGGGCCTGACGTTATGGTGCACACGGCCTCAAGCACGGATTCGCCAAATGTTACATAGACATTTACTATAGGAAAAAAAATGTGGTTAGTTAGGCCCCTTTCACACGGGCGAGTTTTCCGCGCGGGTGCAATGTGTGAGGAGGACGCATTGCACCCGCACTGAATCCGAACCCATTCATTTCTATGGGGCTGTGCACATGAGCGTTTTTTTTTCACGCATCTCTTCAGCGTTGCGTGAAAATCGCAGCATGTTTTATATTCTGCGTTTTTCACGCATCCCTAGCCCCATAGAAATGAATGGGGCTGCGTGAAAAACGCATTGCGTTTTTCACTGATGGTTGCTAGGAGATGTTCGTAAATCTTCAGTTTTTTATTACGCGCGTGAAAAACGCGTCAAAACGCATTGCACCCGCGCGGAAAAAACTGAACAACTGAACGCAATCGCAGGCAAAATTGAATGGCTTTGTCTGTGAAATCGCACAGTTTTCACTGAATGCATCCGCAACGCATCCGGACCTAATCCGGACACGCTCATGTGAAAGAGGCCTTAGAGTTGTGCTTTAAGTCGCACCTTGTGTAGAGGGGTAGGGGGTGTTTTGCTGCCAGCCTCTATTTTGTCCTGTTCGAGGGTCCGGCCTGGTCTCCTCTTCAGACAGACGGACATGTTCTGGATAAAAAATAAAAAAAGAATTTAAAAACATAGTTATAATACGAATAGTCGTTGTGCAATAAAGTATTTGCCAATTTTCTCATACTTTGGGGCACATTTATTAAGACGCCGGCCTCAATAAAGCCCCATAGCCGGCGGTGGATCCGCCGCAGTTACGAGGTGGCGCCGGCCTCTTCATGACTTCGCCGCATCCAGCGCCGGCTTTAAATGTAAGACGCCGTCCTTGCTGTCTTACATTCAGACCATTTTCTACGCCTGAACCAGGAGTAGGAAATAAATGATGAAGGTGACGGGCCTGCCGGCCAATCCCCTTCCCCGCCCATGCCACGTCCACTTATTTAGACCTGGCGCAAGCTGGGCAAAGTCGCAGATTTTGCCGCAAGTAGCTGCTGCGCCGCAATCTGCACCTCAAATATGCCTAATATAAGCGTATTTCAGCTTAATAAATGACCCCCTGTGTATTTCAATTGTTCAGAATTTCAAAAACATTTTCCCATTTGGGAGTTAGGGAAAAAATGCTAGGTAGGAAGGTAGGTTACAGGCATGGAAAGAAGATTGTGTCCTCCCTGCTGACACCCAAAATTATAAGAAAAGGTAAAATGTAAAATATTGAAAAAGGAGAATAAAGGGAAACATAAATCCCTCCCGTCCTCGTATGTACAGCGTTGGACAGTTTTATTCTACAGATTTACTGTCGCCCCCAGACTCCAGTTTTCGGCCTGTTCTGCCCCGGCCGTATCTGCTCATGAAAAGGACAATCGGGATGTAAAGCGTATGCTGGCGACACAACGTCATGTCCGGTTATAAGCACAGAGCGGTACATTCATACTGTAGGTTCCCTCACTTTACTCACCTGCGGGGTGTGCGCAGCAGCAAGTACGGAGTCTAGAAAGCCCTACAAACACAAAAAAGATTGCATTATGCAGCCATTATGTGAGCACTGTATGGCGGTATTATCTGCGCTCTATTGTACACTATAAGGCTGGGTTCAGACTTGAGCATATTTGATACGCGCGTTTTTGTCGCGCGTATTACAGCGCGTTTTTGCAAATAGAAAACTGTGGCGTCAATTACAATACGTATGGAAACAACGCTCTAAAGACGCTCCTGTACTTCTGACCAGGGCTCTGCAGCGCGATCAGTACGCGCTGACAAAACGCCCAGGTAAGAACCATGCCCATAGGGATACATGGGTTTGCTGTAGGGCGTTTACAGCGCTGATGAAGCGCTGTAAAACGCTCAGGTGCGAACCCAGCCTGAGAGGAGATGTGAATAGAAGATTCTGCACATTGTACCCATTTCAGAAATCATCTAATGCAGGGATGGCCAACCTGCGGCCCTCCAGCTGTTGCAAAACTACAACTCCCAGCATGCCCAGACTGCCTGCAGCTATCAGCCTACAGCAGGGCATGGTGGGAGTTGTAGTTTTACAATAGCGGGGGAGCCGCAGGTTGGCCATCCCTGATCTAATGTGTACGGTGATGTCAGGGAAGAGGAAGATCAGGCAGTTGAATTTCAACATGCCCAATCCCTTTTTTTCCCAGGGGTGATTAACCACTGGGTGTCTGTCTGCTTAATACTAGTTCAGCTGACAATTATCCCTCCTGACCTCCCCACGGCCAAGCATGCATGTGTCCTGAATAGGGAGAGGGGATTAGGTCTGGGTTCACATCTGCGGTTTTGTCTCCGGCTGTCTGTTCTGGTGGAGGAACAGACTGCCCGAGTCTACCGTATCCGGCACACCTGAATACCACCGCACACCACCGAATACCCCTTCACTGTAGGACGGTGACGCTCCGGTTGCTTAGTGGCGTATGTGGCGGCTTTCAGCCGGACAAAAAATGCTGCACGTAGCATTTTCTGTCCGGCTGAGGCCCGGCATGTACGCCGGATAGAGTGAATTCCGGCAGTCTGTTCCCCCAATGGAATTAAGGACGCAGATGTGATCCCAGCGTAAGTCACAGAAACCTCTGGCGGTGTCTTATTTCCCTTAGGATAAGACATGAAAAAGGATCAGACATGCTCAACTTCTACTGCTCCATCCTTCTGTCTACCAATATCTGCAGTCAGGACAGCGCACACACAATAGACCTACATTGGACTAATGTAACTAATCTAATGTGTATGGCTGCCTTAGTCTTCTCTCCCCACTCAGAACACATGCATGCTCAGCCATTAAGTGTGCATGTATATGGGGAAGGAATGTTTTTCATCAAGACTAGCATGCAGGTATATGGGGGCATTGGGAGGAATAGCTGTGACCCAAACAAGCATGCATGTGTACGGGGGAGCTAGGAGGAATTGCTCTCGGACAAGTCAAGCATGCATGTGTATGGGGTCACTGGGAAGAATTGCTGTTGGACAAGTCAAGCATGCATGTGTACAGGGGAGATGGAAGGAATCGCTGTGACCCAAACAAGCATGCATGTGTACGGGGAGATGGGAGAAATTGCTGTTGGACAAGTCAAGCATGCATGTGTATGGGGGAGATGGGAGGAATTGCTGTTGGACAAGACAAGCATGCATGTGTACAGGGGAGATGGGAGGAATTGCTGTCGGACAAGTCAAGCATGCATGTGTATGGGGGAGATGGGAGGAATTGCTGTTGGACAAGCATGCATGTGTATGGGAGAGCAGGGAGGAATTGCTGTCAGACAAGACAAGCATGCATGTGTACGGGAGAGCAGGGAGGAATTGCTGTCGGACAAGTCAAGCATGCATGTGTACGGGAGAGCAGGGAGGAATTGCTGTCGGACAAGTCAAGCATGCATGTGTACGGGGGAGATGAAAGGAATTGCTGTCGGACAAGTCAAGCATGCATGTGTACGGGGGAGATGAAAGGAATTGCTGTGACCCAAACAAGCATGCATGTGTACGGGGGAGATGGGAGGAATATTCTTCCGACATCTGCCTGCAGTGCACGGCTGGATGTGTGATGACTGTACCCGATGATCATGTCTCACATGTTACACGTAAGACACTAGCATTTTCGCTAGATCCGTCAGGGTTCAGCAAAAATGCCTCCGTTACTGATAATCCAACCGTCTGCATCCGTTATGAACCGATCCGCATGCTGCGATTTTCTCTCCGGTATGAGAACGCAACTAAACGGAACGGAATGCATTTTGGAGCGCTCCGTTCTGTTCAGTTACGTTTTGTCCCCATTGTCAATGAATGGGGACAAAACTGAAGCGTTATTTTCCGTTATTGAGACCCTATGACGGATCTCAATACCGGAAAACTAAAATGCTAGTGGGCAAGTAGCCTTAATCACACATGGTCTCCGCTTTGCTCTCGGTTATCCTCCGGATACTTACAGTCACGGATCCTTCTTGTTCTGCGGCCCCTGGAAGACATGACTCTGCTTCACCTGTAAGAGCATTTAAGATAAGTGTAAGTATAAAGAAAACGGGAAAAATCCTAAAATATAACAGGACGCCCCCCCCCCCACGCGTGTGATAGCGGTGTGCGGGGGAACATGTGTGCCCACACAGATCGGGGTCTGTGTATGTCCATGTGTGTACAGGGGGACATCAGAGATAGTGGGATTCTAGGCGTGTAACATGTGTGTGTCTGTGAATACGATCCTGTTTGTATCTGAGCGTAGTTGTATACGTACGTGGCTATGCATGCATGTTTTTGTGTACATGCAAGAGCGTTGATATGAATGTGTATGCATGTATGCGTTTCTGAGTGTGTTTGCACAGGCGTGTGAGCTTGAATTGGTTTACTTTTTCCATATATTGGCATGTAATGTGCATCCATATGTGTATGCATGTACATGTGTATACCTGTCTGTGAGGGCATACCTGTATCTGTGTGTTTTTGTTCGTAGACATCAGGCATGCTCAACCTGCGGCCCTCCAGCTGTTGCAAAACTACAACTCCCAGCATGCCTGAACAGCCTACACCTATCAGCCTACAGCAGGGCATGGTGGGAGCTGTAGTTTTACAACAGCTGGAGGGCCGCAGGTTGCGCATCCCTGGTATACATTCTCCATACATGATTGTAGTGTTTGCGTGCATGTCTGCATTTGTGCCTGTACCTGTCTGTGTGTTTTTACAGCATATGGGCTTCCATATCTCTGTGTGTGCGCACAGATGTAGCAGAGCTGAGTTGACATCTCTCAGACAAGATATACAGGTATCCCCGCTGTCCCATCATATAATAACTGTGCATAGAGCCGAACTGCAAACTCCTCTCTGACAACCTGTCGTGTGCACCTTCCTAGCGGCACGCAGCTGTGACTGCGATGTGCAAGATGATGTATGGTGCAAGATCCTAGACGTAGAGTTACCCCCAAAAAGCTCTTGAAGATGCCGACACCCCCGAGAAGATGGAGGCGCTTCCTACCTGCGCAAAAACGTGATGACATCAGATGCTGCCGGTTGCACGTGATTGCTAAGCCACGCCCACAGTTGCGACCGTTTGACGCCAGGTGTCGCCATCGTGCTCCGCGTGTGTTGTCTACCTCGCGCAGTCCCCCCACCATTATTTTTCCCATAGCGCATGTACATATTCATCAGCTCATGTCCTGAAGACTACGGGCAACCAAAGAATAACAGATAAACCTCCCGGATGGACTACAACTCCTATCAGCTGAGCAGCTAAACCGCTTGATACCGTCAGCATAAGGGTATAATCAACGCATCCAAAGACGAGCAAATATCTAATGATGTACTACAAGTCCCAGCAGCACGGCCATTTCCTATCCCTTTGGAAATATCAACTCAGAACTGACATGGGAATTCATTAAGACTGGCGTTTCTTCGAAAGAAACCTCGCCGTCGTACGAGGCGCCAAAATTTATTAAAATGCATAACCTTGGTGCACCCCCAGAAAATAGAATCTACACTAGCAACGAGCCGGGATGTCAACTATTGTTATAGAGCCCCCTCCATTCATTACAAAAGTGGGGAGGGTGTCGGAAAAGGATGGGGGGGGTCTATGTTTCTGTGTCAGTTTACAGGATTAATACATTTACTTTTCCCCCTTTTTCTAAAAATCTTTTCCCACAATTCCTTAAAATGAAGTTGAAATTACAAAAATATAAAAATAAACCAAAATAAAATACAAATAAAAATCCAAAAATGTCTTAAATGTAACAATCAGAAAAACAGACAATAATAAAACGGACGCTGAAATAAAGAAAGAATAAGAAAAAAACACAAAAATGTATCAAATTTACATGTTAAAAATTGGATTTAAGTAAAAAAAAAAAAATCAGGAGTCATTTTACCATTTGCACAATTCATTTTTCATACACGTGATGCTGGAGCGGAGAGCGTCGTGAGAAAAGTGACAAAATAAAAGCATATGGCATAGGATGGGGGGGGGGGTACTCACATCTTTAGGGTCCCTCTGAAAGGATGAGACGTTCTCGGGCTCCATTGTAGCGTTGTCCGGTAGATACAATGTATCCTCAGATAATCCAAAAGATACAATGAGAAGGGAATGTGTCCACACTGCTGGGACTGTTCTCGGCTATCACCGGAGGCACAAGGTGTTTTAAAGGCAGTGCAAAAGTTTCCACGCCCCCGACCTCCTCCTTCTTCTCTTTCCTTACTCAGTGTATGAGTGTTAAAAGTTATTAACCCTTGAGATACGTGAACGGTTCCTCCCAACAGTGGCCTGACTTGAACTACCGCCTCTCAGAGAACTGCCATTTCCTGAGCTGATGGGAGTCGTAGTCCACCTGGGATATTTTCCATTTATTTTTGCAATTTCCTGTGATTTATGGTGTGCACTCTCCCGGGAGCTGAGCTGGCGTATATTAGGTGGAGGAAAGGGAGTTGGATCTCTAGAGGACGCCGCGTGAGCGAGAACATAGTGAGAGCTTAGACATGGATCTGGTTGCCACCCCCCAAAAGAAGCACTTTAAAAAGGGGGTTCTCTGGGATTTTGATATTGATGGCCTATCCTTAGTCAGGAGTCAGAGCCCAACCCATCCGATAGAGATGACCTGTCTTGAAGATAAGGCTAGGTTCACACGACGACATCTGTCGCGCGACAATAAGTCGCGCGACAAAAAGGGCACAACTTAACTGCAACATTTGTTGTGCGACAATTTTTATAATGGGAGTCTTTGGTGACGCATTGCGACATGCGACATGCTGTGACTGCGACGCGACAGTCGCAGAAAAACCCATCTTGAATGGATTTTTTGCGACTGTCGCAGTCGCAGCATGTCGCATGTCGCAATGCGACACCATAGACTCCCATTATAAAAATTGCCGTGCGACAATAGTGCGACAAAATGTCGCGCGACAAATGTCGTTGTGTGAACCTAGCCTAAGACATCAAACTCCCGGAGGACCTCTTTACAGGCGTTTCTGGGTTTAGAAGAATAGGTTTGCTCTCTACCGAACACAGCGCTGATTTGGGAGCAAACAACTCATATTGTCAAAGAGAGGATTTTTTTAAAATAAAAAGACACTTGTCAGGGCACGGTGGGAGTTGTAGTTTTGCAATAGGCCATCGTCTTGGACCAGGACATAGAGCAGCACGTTCTGCTGCAGGATCCATTATTCTTCCAGAGCGTCGAGAGCACCTTTTTCTGTTATGGCAGATGGAGGGCGGCACCTGCCAGGACTTTCACCTTTAGAGTTTTATTACTATACCTACCTTTGTCCTTCCTCTGCTACACAGACTGATAGCAGCATGGCCTGGTGTCTGCTGGAGGGACGTCCAGCCAAATCCTTGGCGTAGCTATAAGGGGTGCAGAGGTCACACCAGGGACCCGGTGTCTGTGGCGGCTTAATACACCCACTTGAGAAGGCACCAGAATTAGAAATGGCCCGTGGCAGGTTGCGGCCCCTACTGCTTATTTTGCCCAGGAACTTCATGTTACGCTTTCCCCAGTGGACCAGTGTAATGCACAGGGATAATGCACACAGCGATGTCATAATATTAGGATAATGCACACAGTGATGTGACATTATTAGCATAGTTCACGCAGTGATGTCACAATATTAGCATAATGCACATAGCGATGTCATAATATTAGGATAATGCACACAGTGATGTCACAATATTAGGATAATGCACACAGTGATGTCATAATATTAGGATAATGCACACAGCGATGTCATAATATTAGGATAATGCACACAGCGATGTCATAATATTAGGATAATGCACACAGCGATGTCATAATATTAGGATAATGCACACAGTGATGTCATAATATTAGGATAATGCACACAGCGATGTCATAATATTAGGATAATGCACACAGTGATGTCATAATATTAGGATAATGCACACAGTGATGTGACATTATTAGCATAGTTCACGCAGTGATGTCACAATATTAGCACAATGCACGTAGTGATGTCACAATATTAAGATAATGCACACAGTCACGTCACAGCACAGGGATAATGCATGCAGTGATGTCACAGTTTAGGAATGATGCACATAGATAATGCACACAGAGATGCAACAGTCCGGAAATCATGCATACAGTGATGTCACAGTCGCAATGCTAGGATAATGCACACAGTGATGTCACAATATTAGCATAATGCATGCAGTGATGTCACAATATTAGCATAATGCATGCAGTGATGTCACAGTTCAGGGATGAAACACACAGTAAAATCACAGCATAGTGATAATGCACAAAACGATGTCAAAGCACATGGATAATGCACACAGCGATGTCGCACTCGCAATGTTGGGATAATGCACACAGTGATGTCACACTACAGGAATAATGCATACAGGGATCCCACAGTTTAGAAATGATGCACATGGATAATGCACAAAGCGATGCCACAGTGCAGGTATCATGCACACAGTGATGTCACACTCGCAGTGTTGGGATAATGCACACAGTGATGTCACACTACAGGAATAATGCACACAGTGATGTCACACTACAGGAATAATGCATGCAGGGATGCCACAGTGCAGGTATCATGCACACAGTGAAGGACTGCAGAAAAATATGTACTCAGTGGACGGAGCTCCTAGAAAAGCAGATTAATGGGACACAAGTCTTCCACCAAGATGATCTGCAATTCTTAACTTGTTTTTCTCTGTGGTAATTTCTGTGAAAACACAACGGATGATGTGGGCGCGAGGTTTCCACATCCGCACTGAGAAGAGTTGTGACATTTGCTGAGAACTTCTTCACTAAAAATGCATGACCAAGTAACTTCTTTTGAAGCCAAGGTTCTGTGCATCCTTCTGTGATTGTATCAGTTCCTTTGGATATTTGAGTCTTTTTAAATCTTTTTCATGAAGCTCGAAGGGAAATATGCAAAATAAAAGGCGTAACATTTGCTACCTTTTACCATTATCGACCACACTTGTTTTCCATACTGCCTCTATGTAAAAAAAATAACTGTAGTTATTGTAGTGCCCCTGTAGTGCCCCCAACATATTTAATAATGCCCACCGTAATCATGCCCACATCGTTCCCCCTCACAGTAGTAAAGCCCACATTGTGCCCCCTCACAGTAGTAATGACCACATTATGCCCCTTACAGTAGTAGTGCCCACATTTTGCCCCCTTACCTGCTGTGTAGATGATGAGGATGTTAATCAGAGTGAGGAGACTTATAGACCATACATGCTCATCTGGAATTCTGGGAAGGAAGGGATGCAAATGAGGTCTTAACAAACTCTGCCTTAGATGCCACCAGATATAAGGCAGCTATCCTATAAGTCAGTGTTGGATCCTTTAAATAGGCCTTGAGAGACGACTTGGATATTAGGTAAGCCAGCATCTCATCTGCAGACAGCTGTGTACGGGGTGATTGGCCCTCATCAGGGCAGGACAGAGAGTCCTGGCTTAGCTGGGTGAGAGGCTTAAGTCAGGATTTGGGGGGTACTATCTCTCTTTGGGGAGACAGCGCCTTAATCAGCGTGAGGAGTCTTATAGGCCATACATAGTTGAGAACTGGACACACCTCTTAGGACCACGGGACAACCACTGAAATCTGTGACTGTCCCGCCAGATCTGGGACATTTGGGAGGTATGGTTCTGCTGCGTTGGCCCATCTGTGTTACATCTGCCCTCCAGTTGTGCTCTCCAGCATCAGCCCCTTAGCTAAACACTGCTACATTGCCCCGTTGGCACTGCTATATCTGTCCTCCTGCATTACTGCTCCAGACCTTCAGTTAGGTCCCCTGGCTCTGCCGTACGTTCAGTCTTGCTACATCCAAGTCTACAGTTTGATTACTCAAGCACTGCCTAGAGCTCTTTGTTGAAATTCTGTACTTCTTTTTATATTTCCCTTGTTTGCCAAGCCTTTTGTACTGTCCACACAGAGGTCCTGTCCATAAGATGGCCGCTGATGGAGGGTCATGTGACCAGACACATCACTCATCCTCCTCCATTCTAACAAACTGCACCTGCACAGAACTCCCAACAATGCAAGTGCAGTGTATTCTAATGGAGGAGACATCACATGGAGGTGTTTTGCCTGGTCACATGACCCTCCATCAGCAGCCAACTTATGGACAGGACCTCTGTGTGGCAGCAGACCACCATGATGACTTCTTTCACCTGCGCCTCATCTCTTTCCACCTTAGATTCCTCATTTTCCATCCTCCTCCCCAATGGTGTTATCCTGCTATCCCTATACCATTCGTGCTGTGCTCCCTAATGCCTCTCAAATACAATACCGCCGAAATAACAGTGCCATGCAGATTCCCCAAAAGAGAGTTATAGTGCTTCCGAAAGTCCCACCAATAGTAATAATTATCTCTCAGTGTAATCTCATTAGTAATCCTCCTGTATTTATAATGGCCCCCTGTACTGCCCCTAGTCTTTATTTTGGGCCCCCTGTACTTCCCCCACTATTTATGATGGGCCCCCAGTATTTATTTTGGACCATCTATAGTGCCCCCGGTATTTACGCTGGGATCCTTGTACTGCTCCTAGTATTTATAACGGGCTCCCTGTAGTTCTCCCAGTATTTATGATGGGCCCCCTGTACTATGCTCAGTATTTATAATGGACTCCTTGTAGTGGCCCCTGTATTTATAATGGGCCCCTCTAGTTCTCACAGTATTTATAATAGTCCCCCTGCAGTCCCCCTAGTATTCATAATAGTCCCTTTGAACCCACCATCTTGGATGGGAATGCAACTGGTATGAAGCAGGCTACTCCTAAGGGTCTTATCTTAGTAGCCCCCCCCCCCTTGTACATGTAACGGGCTGTTTTTTTTGTGAAATGATGGGTAGATTGGCAGTGGGACCTGCCATTCCCTCTCCCACTCCAGTACAAAATTTTCCCCTAGCCTGAAGTAATTCCAGGTGCAGCTGCTGGGGTCATTATGGTCGGGATAAAAAAGGCTTATTCATTGTCAGAGCCTGATTTCCCTGTGTTTGGTGAAAGTCCCTAGGAGAGGTAAGGATTACGTTATTATGTTTAGTTATCGCCCAGATGGGCAGGTATTCGCTTTAGGTTTAATTGTGCCTGTGGGGTAATCAAAGTGACTGCTCAGTTTTGATGCCACTATGCATTTGGACAAAAATAAAACGTTAATTGGACTTTTAACCTGTTAAAGCCTGTGTCATATCATCACCAACCCCCACCCATGCGTACATTTTGGTGGAGGACAATTGGTGGAGGATGTGGCGGGCATGTTGCTAGAGGCAATGGCATGACAAAATTTTTGCACTGAACTCGTATGTCCTCGGTGAAGGCTTCGGCTGCTCTGCAAAGCCCGTGTCACGGTGGGAAGTGGGGGAAACATGGAGATGGCGCTAGGCCTGGAAGCCAGGATAAGGGAGCAGGTCACCTCCTATGCATCCCTAAAAACAATCCCTGACCTTCTAACTGTATGAGCCAGCCTCGATGGCAGGGGGGGCTCATACTCCTTAACCTGAGCCCTTCTGACCCTAATACCTGAGCCCTTCTGACCCTAATGATCCCCGAAATAGGAGACAGGAATAAGAGACAACCGGTTCATCTGTGACACGGATGAACTGGAGTCTCCCACAGGCCTAGCAACAAAGGAAGGGAAAGACAGTGAGCAAAGTGAGCAAAACCCAGATTGGCAGATAAGCCCCAGCGTCCACAACACACACTGGAGCAACAGTACCTACCTGCCACAATGGATGGGTGGAACAACTACTGCATGCTGACTTTAGGTTCCCCCTGCGGGAAACCCCTGGGACCCCCTCACCGAAGTTACAGACAAACAGGGGAATATCTAGCATCCATGCCGGACAGAATACACCAAGCACTGACCAGACACAGAACAACAACTAGAAGTACAATAGCCCTCGAACATACACCCACACCAAACATAACAACTGGTAAGGTGGGGATAAGGAGGAGAACATAGGGAGACATCGCTAAAGACCTTGATGTACCACAAGGAGGCCCTCACCGACAGGTGAAACATCCAGAGAGGAGTGAAGCTCCTTCTCAAACAAAGGCAGACAAACAAATGACCTCAGGCTCACAACACCAGTATAAGAAGAGCCATGAGGCCACACTCAGCACCACCTTGCACACAACTTAACCCCGAACACACCAGGAAGGAAGAGCAACAGCCTTAAAGGGAAAGCACACATGCATGCAATACAACAACACGTTGCCACCGGCAACAAGCATGCGTGGCAAAAGTGTCACGGTAAACTACCACCAAGCCGTGACAGCCCGCCAAGGGCCATGGAGGAGCTGGTTAAGTCACTGGTGCAGGAAAAGCAGCAGAGGGGTCATGCCCAGGCTTTGCGTGCTCAGCAACAGGCCATTGCACAGCAACACCAAGCACACAGAGAAGAGTTAAAAGCCAAGGTGGAGGCCCACGCTCAGCAAAGGAAAACTAATCACTTGTTAATTGAGCAGATGGTAGCATTAAATGAGACTGTTATGGCTCATCCACAGAGAGTAGAAAAGGCCTGTACCAACGGGTCTTGCAAAAGATGACACCGTAATGTTCGAGGCCTACCTCACTGTGCTTGAGAGAGTGGCAGAGTAAGAGACACTGCCAGTTGCAGAATGGGCAGAAGGCAACACTAGATCCATGACTTCTTCAGGTCCGAAGGTTCTGGATGTTACGGAAGTGTGGAAGAGTCCGAGAGAGAACAAGGCTCTGGTGGTGGTTCCCAGTGACTAACTAGCCCAAAACGGACTCTCCGCCAAGGAGACCGGGGCTATTCCAGTGCAGGAGGTACCATTAGTGGTGGTATGTTACTGCCCATTACTCTCCTACCGCTACACAACGTCAGTCACTGTTTGCAGAACCAGTTTGTGTGGCTTCACCAGGACTAAAAACTAAGCCCCAAATATGCCACATCGTCCTGAAATACAGGTCCTATCATTCTTTACCACCAAACAGCAACACAGAGCTATGCAGTCTCAAGAGATGCTGTCCCTTCGAGACTCCATGGCTGGGCGTTGATCTTTAGGTAGTGGAGATCTTTAGTCGGGTGGTGTGGTCTCTGGAACCCTCTTTCATCTGTAGAGGATTGAGTAGCTGATGAGGAGATCGGACAGGACCCACCCTATGGGCTCTTTCCATCTTGCAGGGGCCTCAATTCCAAGTGCTGTTAATATAAGAGACTCATACACATGGAGGAGGTCTTAGGGTTGTAAAGATTCTGGCACATTTAAGATCCAGAGGTTATTTCGGTGCGACCGATTCTTCAGGTCATTGACCTTATTCCTCAAGAGTTCCTTGTCCCTCAAGAGGTCTTGTGTTTTAAAAGAGGCATAACCAGCATCAGTTTACACGTTTAGTTCTACGTTCCAATTCGGTGAGATGTTTGCCCTGATCCTTTACCTCTCGTTGTAAGTTTTGTAAGGTGGATGCCCCTGTCATGGCCAGCATCTCCTGAACATCCCAGGTTATGCACTTGGCTACCAAAATTTGGTAACAAAGGAGAGGCGAGCACTGTGTGTAGCATAGGCGTATGAGGGGTGCGGGGGAGGAGAGAAAGGTCCTGTCTTGCCGGTCGTCGTGATGGAAGATTGGGGGTGAGGATGGAGGTTTTTCTTTGGCGCTGCAAGAAGGGACTTGTAGAGTGAGGAAAGTAGCTTTTTTTGATGCTTATACAACGCGTTTCGGGGTCGGACCAACCCCTTCTTCAGGAAAGCAGATCAAATGCATAACAAGAAACTCCCACCGAGTAAAAAAACACATATACAGACCTTGACAAATGTTATCTGTTAATTGATTTTAAAACAAGAAAGGTTGAACAAGAGAGCTACAGTATTGTTGTAAACGATAACATGGCAAACAAGGGGTTAATGCAGATATTATAATTGTAACTTCATTTACAAAAAAGGGGCTGTCCTTTTATAGTTCTGACACTAGAGGGCACCACAGCTTCTCTAGTTGGATTCCTATAAAGTACAAACAGGGGATAAGAATACAGTGAGAAATCATTAAAAGAGAGCAACAAGGCCGCTATGAGGAGCGGGTAGCACCTACCTACACTAACCTTATGGGCAAAATGCCAGGGAGCGAGGTAAGTACAATCTGTCTGAGGGGGCCGGGCATTTGAGGGGGCATTATAGGGGTTGGAGGGGAAGCTATTCCCCTCACTGTGCCATCTTTCATCTTCTCAGCTCCACTATTGAATCTAAACTGGATTCGACTGGCTATAGCTTTCTGCTACCCCTCCCTTGGTAGGAAGCAGGACTAGCCCACTTCTGCCCAAAAAGGGGAGAATGCAATGGTAAGTTCCATCCTATCTAAGGATCTCTCTCTCTCTCTCTGCCAGATACACACCGCCATCTGCTGGACAACCAGGCACATTACATGAACATAACAGATTCATATCAATACTATTAATGCACAGTGTAGAAGGACCTGTAATAAATATACCGATGACATTACTGTTAGCCATTAGAGACAGTAGCAGGCTGTAGGAAGGGTAGTACCATTCTGGGGTACTACACAGCCAATTCCAGAGGATCAGGAAGAACTGCGCGGAGAGCACTACCTTCTGTAGACAGGCAGCAGTTTAAAAAAAAAAAAAAAAGATTTCGAGAAAAAGGTTACCCCTCTAACTTGATTGACAATGCGTACTGGAGCGCAAGGGCCCTCGACCAGGACGAGTCCATCAAGAACTTCAAACTGAATTTTATTACCACTTACTCTTCTTCGCATATTTCATGTAAGCATTGGTCATTGCTGAGAAGCGATCCATTTTTACAGAAAAATATCCCACAGCTACCCGCTATTACGTATCGGGGGCCATTAGTGCTTCAAACAACACGGGCGCGTGCGGTAAATTAGGAGAGTAGATGCCAGTGTTGTTCAGTCATAGACCACGGTAGGACAACGTTCCAATCAAATGTGAGCAAACAACTTTTCTGGATAAACATCGGGGAAATTGTAAGTCGGAGTATGTGATATATCTGGTGGCAGATACATGCGGCTTACAGTGCAGTCTATGGGACGTACTGCACAAGCTCTTCATGAGAGACTGAACCAACATTAGGAGGAAGCATTTGGAACAGGGTCTAATCCAGACCTCCCAAGTGTCCCTCTTTCGGAGGGACAGTCCCTATTTTCGACCCAAGTCCCTCTGTCCGTCTTAAATCCATGAATAGCCTTCTTTTTTTTTTATGTAAAGATTTGAATTAATACATCTACGGTTTAGCGCATCTTGTATAATATTTCATTATTCGATGCGATTTGGGTTTTCGAAACTTCTAGATTCAAAAACTTTGTGCGCTAGTGTAAAAGAAAACTATTGAAGTGTAGAGCTATGCAGGGAAAATGGACCTGTCACACAGCGAACCATAAGAGTCCCTCCAAAAAGTTAGGAGGTATGTCTGTCTAGACGCTGCGTCCTCCCGCACAGTGTCTCGGGATACCTACAGATACAGATCACCATTTTGAGAAGCTTTCTGGATTTACAAATTACAGTCCACACAACTCTATGGCCTCGATGAAGTGACCGAAGTCATGTTATGATTATGGCTACTGGGGAAAGTTTATTATTTCTCTATAATTATCATTTATTATCAGTTTTACATTGATTCTTATGTTTATGCATTTATTGCTCACTTTGTTGCCCAATTTTAATGATTTCGCACTGTATTCTTATCCCCCGTTTTCTCTTTATAGGGGTCCTCGTAGAGGAGCTGCGGTGCATTAAAAGCAGCAGAGGGGGACGCCCTTTTTTGCAAGTGAAGTTACAATGATAATATCTGCATATTATGGTTTACAACAATAGCTGTCTTGTTCAACCTTTAACATTTGTCATGGTCTGTATATGGATTTTTTTACTCGGTGGGGGGGTTCTTGCGACGCTCTCTGCCGTATCGCCAAAACTGTTTTTTAAACTGACAGTCTGATCATTATGTATTTGATGTAGGGCAGACTGGCCATAGACTTTACAGGGAAATTACCCGGTGGGCCGATGCCCAAGGGGCCTCCTGAGCCCTCCTCATGGCCGGCCAGTGGGAATTGTTGAGGATGTATTTTGTCCTGATGGGGGCAGTATTTTGTATTTGGGGTCTATTGAAGTGGTACAATGTCCCGTAGTATGGTATTGCTGGCCCCACCTACTTGTGTTGGCCCTGCCTTCCATCAATTTGGACCCAACTACAAAATGGGGCCACTTTTGGTATTTTTTCAGGGGACACTTTGAGTTCCCAATCCATCCCTGGTTTGATGTATGTGCTGACCTGAAGAAGGGGTCGTTCCAACCCCAAAATACGTTGTATAAGCTTCAATAAAAGCTACGTTCTTCATTCTACAAGTGCCTACTCCTATTCCTTACAGCTCCGAGGAAAAACCTCCATCTTCACCCCCAATCTTTCAGTATGGCCACCAAAATCGGCAGTTAATGGCCACTGGCCAAGAATCCCACGCCTCCGACATTTCAGACTCCATGAGGAGGTCTGACAAAGAGTTCTGCAACACTGCTGGTGAAAATGGGGCCATCTTGAACACCTTCGATTTGCCAGAGCGATGCTGAAAAGAAGATTTGGCCCCTTCCTCATTACAAAACGATCCATTAGACATCCCATGAAATAGGGAATCTCTTGGCCACCGGGTAAGGGTGTTTGAGGTGTAAGCAGAGGAGAATATGAGTAACGGCACGGAGAAACTGAAGCCTACATCAATGGGGCTGGAACCAGAAGTTCCAGCAGGTTCCTTTTTACGTGTTGATCCGCACCTGTAAACCCTCCATTACACATCGAAGGTCGAAAAATCTGGTAAGAAGTGATTATTCAGGCCCCCATATTGGACAAGTGTTTGGATGAAAAGGAGCCAAGTGGAGAATGTGGTGACCGGGTGGCTTGTCGCAATGTGGACAAGGCTGATGGAACTTTTGGAATTCATGAAATGATGTAGAGTTACAAGCTATGTCCACCATCAGAGGCAATTTTTGTTTCTCACCAGCTAGGAGTGCGGTGACATCATCATGACCAGGGTATTAGGTACCCGTCCGGGTTCTCCCTACTCTTCATACAACCCAAAATCCCCACATAACCCCCCCTCAATTTCCCCAATAACACACAGACCACAGTTCGGATTATAATCGGCCACAGCAGCCGTTTTATTTAACATAAATACATAAATAACCATGAAAATAACCCAATTTTTTGCCGAGGGAGGTCCTAGAAGCCCCGAATGACCAAAACCATAACAAACCAAAAACAGCGGCGACACCATCTTACCCCCAGCCGTAAAACCCAGCTCGGAGGCACCAACTGACGGCCGCCTTTAACTCCACACTTCCAGATCCACTAATGGGAGTCCAGCCCCTCCCGCGGGGCCCTCCCATCCTCCATTACCATGAATTTTTCCAACTTCGAGGACCTCCCCCGACTCCCCGACTGCCGCGACAAACTCATACCCACACGTGAACCCCCCAAACAAACCAATAAAGGGGCGGGCGGGTGGGAGATTCGCCGGCTGTGTCCCTCGCTGACTCCCTGCTCCTCCGGCCGGGCCTCCCTATAAACTCTCCCCTCTCCGCCCCCCCATTGCCATAGCGACCACTCCTCCCCGCCTCCCTGCCCTGCCGATAACCCTCCGACACCCTACCTGACCTAACCCCTGTCATGCCGGCCTCCCCCTACCATTACATTCCGGGTCCGGCCTTACTCTCCCAGCGCAGGTCCTTCAGCAGGTCTTTTTCAATCAAGAGAGGAGCGGACTGTCTCTGTGTGAGCAAGTGGATGAGTGGAGTGATTTTTATTTTCTGTTCTTTCCAAGGCTACTTTCACACTAGCGTGTTAGTTTTCCGTCATAGTGGCTCAATATCGGAAAAAAACGCTTCAGTTTTGTCCCCATTCATTGTCAATGGGGACAAAACTGAACAGAACGGAATGCTCCAAAATGCATTCCGTTCCGTTTAGTTGCGTTCCCAGACCGGAGAGCAAACCGCAACATGTTGTAGTTTGCTTTCCATCCTGGGATGGATGCAAGTCAATGGGGACGGATCCGTTTTCTCTGCCACAATCTGCCACAATAGAAAACGGATCCGTCCCCCATTGACTTTCAATGGAATTCATGACGGATCCGTCTTGGCTATGTTACAGATAATACAACCGGAAAACGCTAGTGGGAAAGTAGCCTAAGACATCTCCAGCTCGCCATTTTGGGAGAAATGATTCGTTACCACTTCGGATGCCTCAGTTCGCTAGTTATAGGTTTAGTGTAATATTAACTCAGTAAAATGTGTTGATCTAAACTGATATATTGAAGCAGTAAAATGCATCACACAGCAGAAAAATTGCTCCAGGTTTTTTTTTTTTTTTTTATGAAAAGGGAGCAATTGTGCAGCATATCCAGGAAAAATGTATGCTGCTGGAGGTGCTGGGAATATGCCTATAAAACAGTTATGGACAGTAGAAGCTTTAGGTTTTATTTTTAAAGGCTGACTGCTGATGTACAGGATATGTTTGTACAGGAACAGGATTTTTGTGATTACGGTGCATTACATGAACAGCTTTGCCTGTCCTCACTGTAAAACACAATAAAATACCCCTATGCTCTACCTCTTTACTGATAAAACCTGACTTTTCTACCTATTAATTCAATATACCTTACTAAATATATGTCTAGACTATCCCTGCACTGCCCTAAGATTGCTGTCTATAACTGCTGTCTCCCAGACACATGGCACACACGTTGCTGGGTGAGCTCACCTGCACCCTGATTGGCTGAGTAGGGTCATGTGATACCAAGTCTTCATCCTCTCCATCCTTTTGCCCTTTACATTTTAATAATAAAATGGTGGGCACCGTTTTTTGTCCGATTTGTCTGTAGCCAATCGACAAAGCTTCGGATTCATTTAGGAAAAACATTTTTGAAATTCGGAACGACTCTGCTTTGCGTAGAATCGACTCTTTCATCTCTAATTCTAATCATCTGTCTGCTCTGCCTGACCCCCATCTTGCTTTGGAGGACTGAGAGAAGGAATAGGCGGACTCGGCATCTGCTTAGGGCACCAGCCAGACACCCCACAACTGTGACTCCCCAGCTGTTTTAAAACTACAACTCCCAGCATGTTCAGTTCATTAGCGGAAAAGGGAAATGACAAATCTTATCAAATAAGGTGACACGTCCAGTTCTCCCAGTGCCTTACACCAATTAAAGGTCCATTTACATTGGACGACAGAGCAGCAGATAGTCGGGAAGGAAGCGTTCCTTCCCGACTATCTGCTGCTTGCTGGTGGAGGAGACCCCTGCATTTACATAAAGCAATCTCCTCCACAGTATGGGGAGGAGCGATCACTAATGCCATCTCTCGTCCCCATACTGACTCACTGTTTTTCGGCAGCAGAGCGTTAGTACACAGCACGATCTGCTGGTGGCAAAACACGATTTTTGTGTGTGTGCCCAAACGATCAGATTACCTGATGAATGAGCGAAGCACTCATTCATTGGGTAATCGGCAGTACATTTACACCGCCAGATAGTTTCGATAAACTGTTGTTAGCTATTATGTTTAGGATTCTCGAACTGTGTAAAGGGCCCTTAAAGGGATTATCCAAGACTATAAAATGCCCCCCCCCCCATATGCCCGGGCCCCTCACAATGAATATACTTACCCCGCTCAATGCGCCGCTCCTGGTCCCCGCACCGCCGCTGCTGCTTCTCCGTGTGCGGATGAAAACATCCAGTGTCGGGGGGAGGAGCCAATGGCAGGCGGGAACGGGGACGACCCTCCCTAACGTCACCCACGATGCTAAGGAGGCTCGTCCCTGTCCCCGCCTGCCATTGGCTGCTCCCCCACGACACCGGATGTTTTCATCCGCGCACGGGGAGAAGCAGCAGCTGCTGTGCGGGGACCAGGAGCGGCGCAGGGAGCGGAGTAAGTATATTTAATGCGAGGGGCCCAGCATATGGGGGACATTTTTCTAGTCTTAGATAACCCCTTTAACATTATAGCAATCAGGAATAAAAGTAACAAAATAAAGAAATAAAAAATGTAAAAAAAAACTGGACATAGATATCTTAGGCCAAGTTCACACTTCAGTTATTTGGTCATTTATTTCCATCAGTGATCAGGAGCCAAAACCTGGTGCAGGTCAAAAACACAGGACGGGTGCAGACCTTTCCATCACCTCTGTGGAGGCTTCACTACTGGTTTTGGCTGACAATCGCTGATGGAAATGATGAATTCTCTATAAATAACACTTTGCAAAGCTTGTGTATCTACACCGACGAGTCCCATTATTCTGGCCCCGCCCACTCCAGCAGCTGTGTAAGCCTTGCAGTCAGTATGGCTTCAGATACCTGTGACAACCTACCAGGACCTTATGGAGTCGTCGTGCTGGTGCAGTCACTGTGTACATACATTACTTATCCTGTACTGATCCTGAGTTACATCCTGTATTATACTCCAGAGCTGCACTCACTATTCTGCTGGTGCAGTCACTGTGTACATACATTACATTACTTATCCTGTACTGATCCTGAGTTACATCCTGTATTATACTCCAGAGCTGCACTCACTATTCTGCTGGTGCAGTCACTGTGTACATACATTACTTATCCTGTACTGATCCTATGTTACACCCTGTATTATACTCCAGAGCTGCACTCACTATTCTGCTGGTGCAGTCACTGTGTACATACATTACATTACTTCTCCTGTACTGATCCTGAGTTACATCCTGTATTATACTCCAGAGCTGCACTCACTATTCTGCTGGTGCAGTCACTGTGTACATACATTACATTACTTATCCTGTACTGATCCTGAGTTACATCCTGCATTATACTCCAGAGCTGCACTCACTATTCTGCTGGTGCAGTCACTGTGTACATACATTACTTATCCTGTACTGATCCTATGTTACACCCTGTATTATACTCCAGAGCTGCACTCACTATTCTGCTGGTGCAGTCACTGTGTACATACATTACATTACTTCTCCTGTACTGATCCTGAGTTACATCCTGTATTATACTCCAGAGCTGCACTCACTATTCTGCTGGTGCATTTACTGTGTACATACATTACATTACTTCTCCTGTACTGATCCTGAGTTACATCCTGTATTATACTCCAGAGCTGCACTCACTATTCTGCTGGTGGAGTCACTGTGTACATACATTACTTATCCGGTACTGATCCTGAGTTACATCCTGTATTATACTCCAGAGCTGCACTCACTATTCTGCTGGTGGAGTCACTGTGTATATACATTACTTATCCTGTACTGATCCTGAGTTACATCCTGTATTATACTCCAGAGCTGCACTCACTATTCTGCTGGTGCAGTCACTGTGTACATACATTACTTATCCTGTACTGATCCTGAGTTACATCCTGTATTATACTCCAGAGCTGCACTCACTATTCTGCTGGTGCAGTCACTGTGTACATACATTACATTACTTATCCTGTACTGATCCTGAGTTACATCCTGTATTATACTCCAGAGCTGCACTCACTATTCTGCTGGTGCAGTCACTGTGTACATACATTACTTATCCTGTACTGATCCTGAGTTACATCCAGTATTATACTCCAGAGCTGCACTCACTATTCTGCTGGTGGAGTCACTGTGTACATACATTACTTATCCTGTAATAATCCTGAGTTACACCTGTATTATACTCCAGAGCTGCACTCACTATTCTGCTGGTGGAGTCACTGTGTACATACATGACATTACTTCTCCTGTACTGATCCTGAGTTACATCCTGTATTATACTCCAGAGCTGCACTCTCACTATTCTGCTGGTGCAGTCACTGTGTACATACATTACTTATCCTGTACTGATCCTGAGTTACATCCTGTATTATACTCCAGAGCTGTACTCACTATTCTGCTGGTGGAGTCACTGTGTACATACATTACTTATCCTGTACTGATCCTGAGTTACATCAAGTATTATACTCCAGAGCTGCACTCACTATTCTGCTGGTGGAGTCACTGTGTATATACATTACTTATCCTGTACTGATCCTGAGTTACATCCTGTATTATACTCCAGAGCTGCACTCACTATTCTGCTGGTGCAGTCACTGTGTATATACATTACTTATCCTGTACTGATCCTGAGTTACATCCTGTATCATACTTCAGAGCTGCACTCACTATTCTGCTGGTGGAGTCACTGTGTATATACATTACTTCTCCTGTACTGATCCTGAGTTACATCCTGTATTATACTCCAGAGCTGCACTCACTATTCTGCTGATGGAGTCACTGTGTACATACATTACTTATCCTGTACTGATCCTGAGTTACATCCTGTATTATACTCCAGAGCTGCACTCACTATTCTGCTGGTGCAGTCACTGTGTACACACATTACATTACTTATCCTGTACTGATCCTGAGTTACATCCTGTATTATACTCCAGAGCTGCACTCACTATTCTGCTGGTGCAGTCACTGTGTACATACATTACTTATCCTGTACTGATCCTGAGTTACATCCTGTATTATACTCCAGAGCTGCACTCACTATTCTGCTGGTGCAGTCACTGTGTACACACATTACATTACTTATCCTGTACTGATCCTTAGTTACATCCTGTATTATACTCCAGAGCTGCACTCACTATTCTGCTGGTGGATTCATTGTATACATACATTACTTATCCTGTACTGCTCCTGAGTTACATCCTGTATTATACTCCAGAGCTGCACTCACTATTCAGCTGGTGCAGTCACTGTGTACATACATTACTTATCCTGTACTGATCCTGAGTTACATCCTGTATTATACTCCAGAGCTGCACTCACTATTCTGCTGGTGCAGTCACTGTGTACATACATTACTTATCCTGTACTGATCCTGAGTTACATCCTGTATTATACTCCAGAGCTGCACTCACTATTCTGCTGGTGCAGTCACTGTGTACATACATTACTTATCCTGTACTGATCCTGAGTTACATCCTGTATTATACTCCAGAGCTGCACTCACTATTCTGCTGGTGCAGTCACTGTGTACATACATTACTTATCCTGTACTGATCCTGAGTTACATCCTGTATTATACTCCAGAGCTGCACTCACTATTCTGCTGGTGCAGTCACTGTGTACATACATTACATTACTTATCCTGTACTGATCCTGAGTTACATCCTGTATTATACTCCAGAGCTGCACTCACTATTCTGCTGGTGGAGTCACTGTGTACATACATTACTTACTCCTGTACTGATCCTGAGTTACATCCTGTATTATACTCCAGAGCTGCACTCACTATTCTGCTGGTGGAGTCACTGTGTACATACATTACTTATCCTGTACTGATCCTGAGTTACATCCTGTATTATACTCCAGAGCTGCACTCACTATTCTGCTGGTGCAGTCACTGTGTACATACATACATTACTTATCCTGTACTGATCCTGAGTTACATCCTGTATTATACTCCAGAGCTGCACTCACTATTCTGCTGGTGCAGTCACTGTGTACATACATTACTTATCCTGTACTGATCCTGAGTTACATCCTGTATTATACTCCAGAGCTGCACTCACTATTCTGCTGGTGGAGTCACTGTGTACATACATTACTTATCCTGTACTGATCCTGAGTTACATCCTGTATTATACTCCAGAGCTGCACTCACTATTCTGCTGGTGCAGTCACTGTGTACATACATTACTTATCCTGTACTGATCCTGAGTTACATCCTGTATGTAGCATCCCCACTGAGGGGACAGCGGGAGATGCCAGTGATGGAGAGGCAGACACGTGGGTCCTCTGGGGCACACTCTTGTTGTAGGGAAACAGGCTAGATGTTGGGTGAGGTGCCCTTGGTGTTGTGGTTTAACGTGCCTATAGCTAGGTCCCTTAAGGTTCGTGACGCCAGTGCCGGTAACGGTGGCACGTCGATTGACAGTGGGAATAATGGGGGTGCAGACACTTGAGGTGAAACAGAATTCTTCTTTACTGAACAATTGAAACAGCATACACGCTCCTCGTAGCTCCACAGAAGACAATTGGTACACAGCAGGCTTTACAGTACATAGGCAGGTATCTCTTGGCAAGGTATACAGAGGGTTAATCAAAACTCACAGTACAGGCTGAACGCCACAGATTCCTGACTGGTAAAACATCCAAGGCCCGTGTGCCCTATCGCTGGCTTTATCCTTGGGGAATATTATAGTACCTCCTCTGGTTTCTATAGTACCTCTTGCACTGACTTTTCCTTCCTCTGCCTCTTAGCTTTGCTTCTCGCTGGTTTCTGGTGATGGCCCTGCTGGTTCTCCCTCTGCTACAGAGCAGGGTCCTCCTAAGACTCCCAGGTCTGGACTGGCCTTCACAGGTTAATGGCCTGGACTCAACTTCACAGGCTCATGGCCTGGACTCAACTTCACAGGCTCATGGCCTGGACTCAACTTCACAGGCTCATGGCCTGGACTCAACTTCACAGGCTCATGGCCTGGACTCAACTTCACAAGCTCATGGCCTGGACTCGACTGCCTTTCCCTGACTGGGCCTGAATATATAAACTAGGGCTCTCTAGCTCCCTCTACTGACCTAGAGCAGGAATGACATCCCTAGCAGGCCTGTACATAGCAATACATTTACAGTAACAGGGTTTCTCAGTGTGCAATAAAAGGACATACCAATCTCCCCACAGGTGGGGGGAGCAACGTGATCCGAGTGACCCGTCTGTAGTGCCCACAATCACCGAGTGGGACACTACATGTATCATTCTCCAGAGCTGCAGTCACGATTCTGCTGGTGCAGTCACTGTGCACATACATTACATTACTTATCCTATACTGATCCTGAGATACATCCTGTATTATACTCCAGAGCTGCACTCACTATTCTGCTGGTGCAGTCACTGTGTACATACATTACTTACCCTGTACTGATCCCGAGTTACATCCAGCAGAATAGTGAGTGCAGCTCTGGAGTATAATACAGGATGTAACTCAGGATCAGTACAGGATAAGTAATGCATGTACACAGTGACTGCACCAGCAGAATAGTGAGTGCAGCTCTGGAGTATAATACAGCTGTATCTCAGGATCTGTATAGTGTATACGTGTTGTTCGGAGATGATGGGACACTGATAATACTCATTACATCCTGCTCAGAAGTTCTGGTGCTCACTGAGGTTTATAAAACTTGATTCCACCTCTTCTACTGAGCAGTGAAGTTCTTCCATGTTGTTCCCGGTCTCTGTAAAATAAGAATTAAAGCTTAAATATATTGTACAATTTATCTGAACCAGCATCGGAGTGCCCACTTATATCCCAGCGACACCCATGTGGCGGTAGAGCCCTGACTGATCAGAGGAGGCTACAAAGAGCGTCCAGAGGACCAGGAATCCGCGCCTTACCATGACAGGGCACTGATGTAATACTCTGCTTCTCCTGTGCAGGCGCTGCTGAGGGACCTCTTACTGGGCTGCACACTGGTGTCATGGCTGTTTAGCTATAGGCGACGCCGTCATTCCTCCCCGAGGACAGCAGTGGTTCCTCTGCACGCTGCAAACGTCTGTGCACCATATTCCTAATAAACTCTGTCCACTTGGGAGCCAAAAAGATCCTATCGCCCACTAGGATCGCTGCAGTACAGCAGGTGTTCAGCTGCCAACTAAACAAGCAGTGCGGCAGTGTAAGGCATGGGGGATGGAGGATAACCTAAGCCATCACAGCTGTGATCTAGATTCTAGCTTGGCTCCAGAAGAGCTGGGAGACCAAAGACAGTTGCAAGTAACTGACCCGTGTGTAAGCACATGTCTACCTTGGAGATGTATTTTTGGTGTAGCCGGCCGCCATTCTTCCGGAGATTTGGTGCGGCTGTCCGGCTGTGTCTCTGGTACCGACAAATTCACATTGTCTTCTGGGATAGAAAACCCCACAGGAGGATTACACGGCTCTGTAGAACGAGAAGACGAAGGTCGTTACAGCTGGAGGTTCTGCGCTCTGTATAACTGCAGATGGACAGGGTCAGTCAAATAGCGGGGGGCGTGGCACTTGCAGAGAGAGCTGAGCCTCTAGGTGTAAAGGCAACGCCCCCGTTGCTCCTAGAGGCTCCGCCTCCTCCTTTCAAAAAAACGCCCTCTCCTCCGGTTGATTGACAGCGCGCTCTCCTCCTCCGGCTGGCCCTGTCTGCATTTCAAATCCCACGCCTGCGCCTTACGTGTCTTCATTCGGCGCAGGGGGTCTGAGAGAAGGACGCTCGCTTCATCTGCACTTCCACAGTGCGCCTGCGCCGACGAGTCTTCTCTTCCGGGTGCAGAGGTGACGTCATCGGCGCAGGCGCACTGTGGAAGCAGCAGCCGAGCGAGCGTCCTCCTCTCAGTGCACCCGCGCCGACTGAAGAACGGTACGGCGCAGGTGCGGGATTTGGAACGCAGACAGGGCCAGCCGGAGGAGGGGAACGCTCGCTGGCTCTGTCAATCAACAGGAGGAGGGGGCGTTTTTTCGAAAGGAGGAGGCGGCGGCTACCAGCAAGAAACCGCCCTACTTGCTGGTAGCGAAGTAATTAACATATTGTAAAAGTGCGATTTTTAAGGAAAATAAGCCACAGAAAAAGGTAAGAGCGCTATATATTGAATAATCGCACTATAAGGATTTTAGTAAGCCCAAAAATGAAAAAAGACTTTTGGGGGGTGACAGAAGCCCTCCAACATAAAGGGTCTATACGGATATTTTACAAGCTACAGTACTTTAAAAAAATGCTACAGAACCTAGTGCGGAAACCCCTCGAATGTAACATGAAGAGCAGAAAGTTTTTGTTGGGATTGAGATTTTCCTCTGCCCCAATATCAAGGGTTAATGACGAGGAACTGACGTTATTGTGCACAAGGCCTCAAGCACGGATTCCCCAAATCTTACTACAGGGCGCAAATATGTTGCGTTCTGGTGGGAGTCGTGCTGTAAGTCGCACCTTGTCTAGAAGGGTAGGGGGTATTCCGCAGACATTCTCTATTTGGTCCTGTACGAGGGTCCGGGCGGGTCTCCTCTTCAGACAGACGGACATGTTCTGGAATTGAAAAAAGAGAAAAACTGCTTATATGCCGATACACTTTTTAGCATTGTCCAATTTTGTTTAAATAAAGTCTAAGTCATTGCGTAATAAAGTATTTCAGTTTTCATAATTTTTCCGGTCAGTAGAGACTTTATCCCGCGCAGAAGGTCCTGATGGGGATGTTACAATGTATCGGTGTAGGTAATGAGTCCACTAAAATACCTTTATATAGAGGGAGACATGTAGGGAATACACAGAGTGTGTCCTCCCTGCTGAGACCCAAAATGATAAAAAGTACTGTAAAGTGTAAAAAAAACAAAAACGTAACATTTAAGATATTAAAAAAGTAGAATAAAGTAACATAGTTTATACGACTGAAAAAAAGCCCTCCGTCCATCCAGCTCGGCCTGTTATCCTGCAAGTTGATCTAGAGGAAGGAAAAAACAACCCTGTGAGGTAGAAGCCAATTTTCTCCACTTTAGGGGAAACTAAAATCCCTCCCGTCCTCATATGTACTGGGAAAAGATGAGGGAATCGACTTCGGAGGAAACATCCCAAGTCGATTTGCATAAAACTTTGTTCCAATACTGTACGGAGCGGGAGTATTAGAGTATCCGTACAGTATTAGAATGTATTGGCTCCAATGAGCCGAAGTTATTGCTTCGCAAAGTCTCGCCAGACTTCGCGAAGCAATAACTTCGGCTCATCTGAGCCAATACATTCTAATACTGTACGGATACTCTAATACTCCCGCTCCGTACAGTATTGGAACAAAGTTTTATGCAAATCCACTTCGATGTTTCATCCGAAGTCGATTTGCTCATCCCTAGTACCGGCGTTGGACCTTCACTGCGACATGGACATGAATTCATTTACAGTTTTCTTCTGCAGATTTACTGTCGCCCCCAGACTCCAGTTTTCGGCCTGTTCTGCCCCGGCCGTATCTGCTCATGAAAAGGACAATCGGGATGTAAAGCGTATGCTGGCGACACAACGTCATGTCCGGTTATAAGCTCAGAGCGGTACATTTATACTGTAGGTTCCCTCACTTTACTCACCTGCGGGGTGTGCGCAGCAGCAAGTACGGAGTCTAGAAAGCCCTACAAACACAAAAAAGATTGCATTATGCAGCCATTATGTGAGCACTGTATGGCGGTATTATCTGCTCTCTATGGTACACTATAAGAGGAAACGTGAATAGAAGATTCTGCACATTGTACCCATTTCAGAAACCATCTAATGTGTACGGTGAGGTCAGGGAAGAGGAAGATCGGGCAGTTGAATTTCAACATGCCCAATCCTTTTATTCCCAGGGGAAAGGCGCCTGGCTGCGGCATACACATTAGATAGTTGTCGGCTAAACACTAATTATCCCTTCCATTCCATACATATAAGTGGCCACGTGTGCATGCGTTCTGAGCAGGGAGAGGGGAATAAGTTGCAGCTACCTCTGTCACCGTCTTAAGTCCCCTGAGATAAGACGCCAAATTGATCAGACATGTTGACTTTCTACCACCTGATCCTTCTCTCCGATATCTTCCGTTGGTAGAAAGCCGGGTCAGCGCTTACACATTAGATTGACATCAGATTAATCTAATTAATCTAACGTACGTGGCCACTTTAGTCTTCTCTCCCCATTTCATAACACATGCATGCTCAGTCATCAAGTGTGCGTGTGAGAGTCAGGAGAAATAACTGTCGACCAAATGAGCATGCAGGTGTATGGTAGAATAGTGAGGAATAGTTGTCGGACAAGTCAAGCATGCAGCATGCATGTATACTCAGGAGCTGGGAGAAAAAGCTGTTGGATAAGTCAAGCATGTGCAACGGGGGCCTCCCCCCCAGGGCCCTTTAAGAGGAAAAAAGTACTTGTTTTTGTGACGCCACTTGCAGTGAAGCAACAAGGGCAAAGGGCCCCTTTTAGTTATACTGTGGATGGTACCCAGGTGCCAGAGTGGTTTAGATGTCCCTTAAGGTGTTGTGCACGTGTCACGGTGCTCCTACCTGGATACGCTGGACCCCAGGCGTTGGCTCTGAAGCAATGACAAGGGCGGTTGTTGATGAAGGGGATGATGAAATAAATTGAGTCCAGACCTTGTGAGGAAGTTGATAATAGATTTACTTTCAATAAACGTTTTTCCAAACAGTTTCAGGCTTTGTCTTGGTTCCAGCAGGCTTTAGCATTAACTGTGGCAGGCAAACTCTTCTGCTACATCTGTTTCTCTCTGGCTCTGCTGTACTGACAGGCTGGCTATGAAACTCTGTACTTCACTTTAGAGTCTGGTCTGTCTCTAGATTTGTCCGGGGAAAACTTTACTCCTGACTTCTGAGGCTTCTAGCTTCTGCCTCCACGTCCTGCTGAGCTGAAGGTGCTCCAGGGACGTGCACCTGCTGAATTCCCCTAGCAGGGGGTACCCAGACCTTCCCCTAGAAGGGGGTAAGCTAAAGTGACTCTAACTAACAAGTCACCCCCCCTGCAGCAAGTGGGACACGCCCACCACTGCACAAGGAAAGGGTGGGGGGGTGAGAATGGAATGGAAGGCTCCCCTCTATGTCCCAGAAGCTCTGCCATTTATGCTGCCATCTGCTGGTGAACCAGGCATATTACATTTGGACAGTTACATAACAACATAAGAAATGCACATTATACAGGACCTGGAAATGAATACACAGAATGACACTAGCCCATTAGAGATAGTAGTGAGGCGCAAAGGTGGTAATGCCACCCTGGGGCGTTACACATGCATGTGTACAGGGGAGATGGAAGGAGTTGATGTGACCCAAACAAGCATGCATGTGTACGGGGGAGCTGGGAGGAATATTCTTCCGACATCGACCTGCAGTGCACGGCTGGATGTGTGATGACTGTAATGGATGATCATGTCTCACACGTTACACGTTACAATCACACATGGTCTCCGCTTTGCTCTCGGTTATCCTCCGGATACTTACAGTCACGGATCCTTCTTGTTCTGCGGCCCCTGGAAGTCATGACTCTGCTTCACCTGTAAGAGCATTTAAGATAAGTGTAAGTATAAAGAAAACGGGAAAAATCCTAAAATATAACACGCCCCCCCCCCCTCACCACACGTGTGATAGCGGTGTGCGGGGGAACATGTGTGCACACACAGATTGGGGTCTGTATATGTCCATGTGTGAACAGGTGGACATCAGAGATAGTGGGATTCTAGGCGTGTAACATGTGTATGTCTGTGAATACACATGTATGTGCGTGTTTTATATCGGCATGTTTCTATTTGTGCGTATGCAAACATATGTAGTTGTGCGCGTACATGGCGGTGTGCGCTGTATGAGCGTGTTTATGAATGTGGGCGGGTGTCAGTGCGGCCTTCCGAGTGATACGCAGCTACTGTATGATTGTGATGTGCAAGATGATGTATGATGTAAGACGCTAGATGAGGCACTTCCTACCAAAGAGAAGCGACGACATCAGATATCGCCGCGTGCCCGTGATTTAAAGTCACGCCCACAATCTGACCGTTTTCTCCCAGGTATCGCTATCATGCTTCATGTACGCTGTCTTCCCTCGAAGACTAAGAGGTGACAAAGAAAAGCCTCCCAGATGCACTACAACTCCTATCAGCTCAATAGCTTAACGGTTTACTAAAGTCTGCATATATATATTTTTAGCAGGGCCGCCATCAGGGGGGTACAGCCAATACCCCAGTAAGGGGCCCGGACCCCATGGGGGGCCCGGACGGTCCGGAGCCTTTTTTTTTTCTTTTGAAGTGTTCATCTCCATAGTCATCTGTATCGCCGTCCTTAGGACAGAGATACAGATGGCCGCGCTGTGGGGCAGGGGAGGGAGAGGCGTCTCCTTTCCCTGTTCCTCTGATAGGCTGCCAGCACAAGGTCTGCAGCCTATCAGAGGCCGGTGCAGGCGGCGCGATGACGTCATCGCGCCGCCTGAGCCGTACAGCGCGGGACACAGGCGGGAAGAGGCCCGCATCGCATCGCTGTGTCTGTGTGATGGAGGTAAGTATAAGTGATTTTTTTTTTTTTTTAATACCGGACTATCTGTTACTGCCACATGAGGAGAGCTGGAGGCACTTGATACTGGCACATGGGGGGGTGGCATTGGCACTTGATACTGGCACATGGGGGGCATTGGCACCTGATACTGGCACATGGGGGGGCATTGGCACCTGATACTGACACATGGGGGCATTGGCACCTGATACTGGCACATGGGGGGCATTGGCACCTGATACTGGCACATGGGAGGCATTGGCACCTGATACTGGCACATGGGGGGTCATTGGCACCTGATACTGGCACATGGGGGCATTGGTACCTAATACTGGCACATGGGGGGCATTGGCACCTGATACTGGCACATGGGGGGCATTGGCACCTGATACTGGCACATGGGGGCATTGGTACCTAATACTGGCACATGGGGGGCATTGGCACCTGATACTGACACATGGGGGCATTGGCACCTGATACTGGCACATGGGGGGCATTGGCACCTGATACTGGCACATGGGAGGCATTGGCACCTGATACTGGCACATGGGGGGTCATTGGCACCTGATACTGGCACATGGGGGCATTGGCACCTGATACTGGCACATGGGGGGCATTGGCACCTGATACTGGCACATGGAGGGCATTGGCACCTGATACTGGCACATGGGGGCATTGGTACCTGATACTGGCACATGGGGGGCATTGGCACCCTTATACTGGCACATGGGGGGCATTGGCACCTGATACTGGCACATGGAGGGCATTGGCACCTGATACTGGCACATGGGGGCATTGGTACCTGATACTGGCACATGGGGGGCATTGGCACCTGATACTGGCACATGGGGGGACATTGGCACCTGATACTGGCACATGGGGGGGCATTGGCACCTGATACTGACACATGGGGGCATTGGCACCTGATACTGGCACATGGGGGCATTGGAACCTGATAGTGGCACATGGGGGGGCATTGGCACTTGATACTGGCACATTGGGGCGTTGGCACCCGATACTGACACATGGGGGGGCATTGGCACCTGATACTGGCACATGGGGGCATTGGTACCTGATACTGGCACATGGGGGCATTGGTACCTAATACTGGCACATAGGGGGGCATTGGCACTTGATACTGGCACATGGGGGCGTTGGCACCCGATACTGACACATGGGGGGGCATTGGCACCTGATACTGGCACATGGGGGCATTGGTATCTGATACACTAATCTTCCCTTAGAAGCCATCACAGCCATGCCTACTATTGGCATGGCTGTGATTGGCCAGTGCAGCATGTGACCCAGCCTCTATGTAAGCTGGAGTCATGTAGCGCCGCACGTCACTCTGCTCTTCTCAGTGCAGGGACAGGATGCTGCTGCTGCTGCTGTAACGGAGAGATTAGGGAAGCATTCTGTTGAACTTGGTGGTGTTCAGTCTTCAAACTACAGAGATTTTTTATCTGTCTGCAACAGGCACTGCTTATCTGACAGTCCAATAAATACTGCAGTTAGCTTGATATAAAAAAAGCACACTTTCTTTGCAAGATAGTAAATTTACGGGCTATGCTGCATTTCTGACAGTCCGTTACATACTGCAGTTACATTGGTGCACTAAAAAAAAAACTGACTTTTTTGTGCTAGATGGGTGACGTAAATTTGTAAAAATCGTCTGTTACACTGGTGGGTGACATTTCACCAGTTTGGCCGGTGAAAAATCCCTGCTCTGCATAGGTGACAGGGAGGTAAATTTCTAAAATCATCTGTTACATTCTTGGGCCATAAAGTACCCCTGCCCTGCATACCTGACTGGCAGGGCCGGACTGGCCTACCGGGATACCGGGAAAATTCCCGGTAGGCCGGTAGCCCTGACTGCCGCACGGCGAGACTGGCTCCATGGCAGGCAGAGCAGAGGTGTAGGCGTGCCGCGTGTAGCTGACTGCAGGGCCGGCCGACCTGTGAGGAGGCTGAGGCTTTTGCTTAGTTATTCCCCTGTGGCCCAGAACTAGTTATCAGTGCTGACTGGCGGCCGCCGCTGCCGCCTGCCGCGCGCTGTAAATTAATACAATACTACCTCTGGCTGGCTGTTGCAGGCGGGCGGCAGCGTAGTAGTATTCATTCATAGGGGGCGGAGTCCCAGACCGGACCCAGCAGAGGCAGAGAGGTCAGGTGCGTGGCGCGTGCTGTGCGGCGCATGATGTCACATGCCCTGCGCGCTGATAGCTGCTGACTGAGGTGAGGCCCTGTCCGGCCATCTGGCCCCTGGTGACTAGGCGGCCCTGGCCTAGAAACTTACTTAGTTTGAACCAGACGTCACATAATCAAGTTCAAGAACTTGAACTTGTCTTCAAGTGAGTTCCATCTTAGTATGGCACTGCAGTAACCAGAGGGCTGAGGGCAAAAGGTGGAGCTGTACCCGGGCCAGTAGAACCGGGAGAGTAGGAGCCTCTGTAGTTGGCCTTTTGGTGGGCATTTCTGTGGCAAGCAGTCTGTCAGGGGTGGAAACAATGTAGAGGGGCATCTGTAGTTGGCACACTGGGGGGATCTCTGTGCCAGGCAATTCTTGGGGCTTTTTAGAATCAGGCTCTTGGAGCATCTATAGCTGCCAGCCTGCCACTGTTAGAGCACCTCTGTGGTAAGCAGTCTATGGGGGCATCTCAGGCGGAGACATTGTAGGAGCAACTGTAGCTGCCAGTCTTAGGGAATCCGAATCCCTGTGCCAGTCCCTCCTTGTGGCATCTTAATTTCAGACAATTTCAGACACTGGTGGTATCTGTAGCTGCCAGTCTTAGGGCATTTATGTGGCAGTCACTTCTTGTGGCATCATCTGTAGCTGGCACTCTTAGGGCATCTCTGTGACAGGTCCTCCTGGGGGCATCTTAGTGCAGTATACGGGCACTTTAATACCCGTTTACCACCAATCTGTTATGTTCCTTTAAGTGTTTCATATAATTGCCTGCAGCAATGTGAGGGTTGTGATGTAGGTGTTAGACCACTAGGGGAACTGGTGAGCAGGGATGTATATATAGCTAGGCCAAGGCAGGCTAGAGTGAGTGCAGACTCTGGAGTCTGTGAAGGCCACATGTCACAGGCCTAAGCAAGTCAGCAGAAGTCAAGCAGAGGCAATCCCTAGAGCAAGAGGTACTGAATGTCAAGAGGAGGTACACTGTCTACTGGAGATTCAAGGATATAAGCCAGAAGTAGGGCATTGGGGCCTTGAAGAATAATTGCCAGTCAGGACAAGTCAGGAAGAAAGTAAGGTTCACCTGCATTTCAAAGTCCTGTTATTTTACCCTCTACTTTACCTTGCTGGATGTAAGCCTGCTGTAACTGCGACTGTATAAAAGTCTATTGTCTGCAACAAGAACTGTGGTAAGAGGTTGCCTGCTGTATTTCCACTGTTTTCAGTAAAGTTGGAATTCTGTTTTCAAGTTACAAGTCTGCACCTCTATTATTCCTACTATAAAATACGGTGTGCCACCGTTTACTGGCACTGGCGTCACGAAACATCAGGGACTTAGCCATAGGCACGTTAAACTACAACACCAAGGGCACCTCACATTGCACCTGGCTGTGTCCCTTCAAGAACCCAGAGAGTGCCCCAGAGGAACAGCGTGCCGGCCTCTCCATCACTGGCATTCCCCAGGTTAGTCCCACACATTGCTCTGACTTGGGGATGCTACATTAGGATCAGACTGACACTTGGAGCATCTGTAGCTGCCAGTCGTAGGGAATCCCTATGCCAGTCCCTCCTGGTGGCATCTTAGGATCAGACACTGGCTGTATCTGTAGCTGCCACTCTGGCGGTGCCCAGTTGCTCCAGTGTGACCAGTTCGGGAGCAGGGACCAGTAGTGTATGATAAGTGTATAAAAAATAAGTATGTTGTACAAAACTTTTTTTTTTTAATATGCGTATGTCCGTCCCCGTCCCCCCGTCCCACAGTGCTACCCTTTACCGCTCAGTTATATCAGGGGGTATATAACTAGGGAGGGGTATACCATCAGGGTACATATAACTGAGGAGGGCTAGGCTACTATCAGACATTATACAGGGGTAATATAACTTATGTATTACCCCTCACCCCTGTGTAATGTACCCTGATACCCCTCAGTTATATAATACAACTGAGGGGTATCAGGGTAAGTTATACAGGGCAGGGTAATATAACTAGGGCCCCTTTCACACTGGCGTGATTTCCGCGCGGGTGCAATGTGTGAGGAGGACGCATTGCACCCGCACTGAATCCGGACCCATTCATTTCTATGGGGCTGTGCACATGAGCAGTGATTTTCACACATCGCTTCTGCGTTGCGTGAAAATCGCAGCATGCTCTATATTTAGCGTTTTTCACGCAACGCAGGCCCCATAGAAGTGAATGGGGCTGCGGGAAAATCGCAAGCATCCGCAATCAAGTGCGGATGCAGTGCAATTTTCCCGCATGGTTGCTAAGCGACGGGACCCGATCTTCATTATTTTCCCTTATAACATGGTTATAAGGGGAAATAATAGCATTCTTAATAAAGAATGCTTTGTAGAATGAGGATTAAGGGGTTAAAAATAAAAAAATTAACTTACCTTAGCCACTTGATCGTGTAGTTGGTGATCACTAGAGTTGAGCGAACTTCTATTTTTAGTTTGGCGTCCAAAGTTCGGGTTCGGGTTATCGTAGCATCCCGTTATGGATTCCGCTACCGTGGACCATAACGGCATTTGGAATCCATAAGGGGCTGCTTCAATGAACCTGAACCTTGGACAACCCTAAGGACCTGGGGTGATGTCACCGTCATGTGATCAGTGCAGGGGGCGTGGCTCAGCACTGGATTGGATAAGAGGTGATCCAGTACTGAGCCACGCCCCCTGCACTGATCACATGACGGTGACGTCACCCCAGGTCCTTAGGGTTGTCCAAGGTTCGGGTTCATTGAAGCATCTCCTTAAGGATTCCAAATGCCGTTATGGTCCGCGGTAGCGGAATCCATAACGGGATGCTACGATAACCCGAACTTTGGACGCCGAACTAAAAATAGAAGTTCTCTCAACTCTAGTGATCTCTCATCTCTCTTCAAGCATTAGCTGCAGTCTAAAGGACCTGTGATGACATCACATCACATGGTCCAATCACATGGTCCATCACAGACCATGTGATTGGACCATGTGATGTAACGTCATCACAGGTCCTTTAGACTACAGCTAATACTTGAAGAGAGATCGCCAACTACGCGATCAAGTGGCTAAGGTAAGTTAAGTTTTTTATTTTTAACCCCTTAATCCTCATTCTACAAAGCATTCTTTATTGAGAATGCTATTATTTTCCCTTATAACCATCTTATAAGCGAAAATAATAAATTCTCCAGAATACTCAACCCGAAACCGGACTTCAGTGATGAAGTCCGGGTTAGGGTGTGGGTACCAAACATGACGATTTTTCCCACGAGCGGGCAAAACGCATTAAAACGCTTCGCACTCGCACGGGAAAATCGCGCATTTTCCCGCAACTCACCCGCCTCTTATCCGGGCGTCAAACGTGACGGCTGTGTGAAAGAGGCCTAAGGGGTATCAGGCGGGTACATTATTATACAGGGGTAATATAACTGAGGAGGGCTATCAGGGGACATTATACAGAGGTAATATAACTTATATTACCCCTGTATAATAATGTATCCGTCTGATACCCCTTAGTTATAATACCCCCTGTATAATGTCCCCTGATAGCCCTCCTCAGTTATATGTCATCCACAGATCCCCATAGCAGTGTGCCTGCCCTGCTCACTGAGGGGAGACTGTCTGGGCATGCTGAAAGTTGTAGTTTTGCAATGGCTGGAGGCATCCTGGTTGGGAAAAGCTGGTCTACTGTGATAATATAAACAATGGGGGTTATACAAAAGAGCTATTGTGACGCAAAGTTCATATTCGTGTTTACACACGTGCTTTATAAACAAGTAAGTAATTACGCAGTGCTGTGGGGCTGGTATGCAACTTTTTCCAGGGCTGGTTTTGATCCCCAGTCCGGCCCTGCTGACTGAGAAATATATGCTGTAATAGAGGTGGCCTTCAGATTGTTGGCTGAGCTGTACCCCTTCTTTCTTTCACAGTACCCCTGCCCTGCATACCTGACTGGGAAATATATGCTGTAAATTAGGCGGCCTTCAGATTGTCTTTCACAGTACCCCTGCACTGCATACCTGACTGGGAAATATATTCTGTAATAGAGGTGGCCTTCAGATTGTTGGCTGAGCTGCACCCCTTCTTTCTTTCACAGTACCCCTGCCCTGCATACCTGACTGGGAAATATATGCTGTAAATTAGGCGGCCTTCAGATTGTCTTTCACAGTACCCCTGCACTGCATACCTGACTGGGAAATATATTCTGTAATAGAGGTGGCCTTCAGATTGTTGGCTGAGCTGTACATTGTTGCCTGACATAAAGCCTTTTTTGGCTGTGAAGCCAAAGGTACTCGCCAACAACAATGTGTTTTGTTTTCTTTTGAATAAATTAGTGTAGACCCCAAAACACTGGGAAATATAAAAAAGAAAACAAAGAGTAAGTGCGCTGTAGTATAACAAAGGTTGGGTGAGGCCGGTATACATGTCTATTCTGCATAAGGTACGGACAAGTCCTGTGGCATCCATGCCTGGTTCTTTTTAATAAACGAAAGCTTGCCCACGTTGGCTGTGGACAGGCGGCTGCGCTTGTCTGTGATAATGCCCCCCTGCAGTGCTAAACACACGTTCAGACAATACACTGGCCACAGGGCAGGCCAGCACCTCCAAGGCGTAAAGGGAAAGCTCAGGCCATGTGCCCAATTTGGAAACCCAGAAGTTTAATGCGGCAGACCCAGTGGCGCAGCTAGAAATAACTGGGCCCAACAGCAAATTTTTGAATGGGGCCCCCTCCCCCAGTAATATTTTCACAACCCCTTTCTTTCATGCCACCCCCATTCCTGTGGCTACTAAAGATCGCTCTCTCAGACCAGGCCCAGCAGCTGTTCCATCCGTTTTCTACACTGTCTATACTGCCACTGTATATCATTTCATTGTATAATACTGTTGAGGGGGCCCTGACAAAGTCTTTTAGTCCTCCTCCTCCTGGATGGGCCCCTTCTTGGTCAGGGCCCCAAAGCAGTAGCTTCCCCTGCTTCCCCTGTAGCTACGACCCTGGGCAGACCCATCAGTCAGTACGTGTAGGCGTGTGCACAGATACTATTCCACCATTTTGCTGAAATGCTGCCTCTTGCTAAGACGTTGTGTATCAGCTGGTGGCGCTGGTCGTTATGGCGTGGTGACAAAGCTTCTCCACATTTCGGCCATGATAACCCTGCCTTTTGAGGTCCGGGCGGTGACCCAGCTGCGTTGGCGACTTCTTCCTCCTCCTCTGCATTAGCCTTGTGCTTCCACTGAGCCCCCGCTGTCAGGTGTGAATGCCATCAGCAGCGCGTCTACCAGCGTTGGCTTCTTCCGATCACGCTTCAGTGACAGAATTAAGGACGGCCCGTTGTCCTTGTAACAGGGATCCAGCAGGGTGGCCACCCAGTAATCTGCACAAGTTAGAATGTGGCAGTAACTGGGCGGTCGTTGTGCGGGCACTGCAGCATGTAGTCGCTCATGTTTGCCAGGCTGCCCAGAGGCAACGACAAGCTGTCCTCTGTGGGAGGTGTATCGTCTGTATCCCCCCAGCCACGCTCCAGTGATGGCCATGAGCTGCTTTGGGTGCGACCCTGCTGTGAACACGGTTCCTCCTCCTCATCCTCCAGAACTGTGCCCTGGCTGGACAGTTGTGTACCTGGCCTATGTTGGTGCAGGAACCCACCCTCCGAGCCACTTGTATATGACTGGCCTATAAGTTAAGGGTAAGGCATTATATAGTTTTGTTTGTATATTTCGTTTATCTGACTTCTAGTTATTTAAATATGTTTATAAGTAAAGTTGTAAATAGTTTGTGAATGGGCATTAATGAGTGGTTTGAGTGAAGGGGTGGGGGTAAGGGTGGGAGTCTGGTCGGGTTAATTTTCTCTTTTTGAAATGTTCCTTGTATAGTTTTTGTTACGATTTATAATAAAAAGTCCTGATAACCGTGGAAATGTTACCCAACAATCTAACCGACAAATTTAATATAATTATTTGCCTGTCACATCTGCATCTTAGGCCGCAGGGGTCCTTGAGCACCAATAAAAGTGAATTTGTCCCCCCAGAATCTAAGAGCTGGATTAACGGAATTGATTTTCGCTGTCAGGTGTTCAGTAATTTCCGCACCACCAGATTCAGCACATGCGCCAGGCAAGAGATATGGGTTAAACCGGCTAGGTCCAGAGCTGCTACAAGATTTCTCCCATTATCGCACACCACCAGGCCGGGCTGGAGGCTCAGTGGCACCAACCGCTCATTGGTCTGTTGTTCCATGCCCGTCCACAGCGCCTGCGCAGTGTGGGGTTTGTCCCCCAAACAGTTTCAGAACAGCCTGCTGTCGTTTCCCCCTGGCTGTGCTGATGTTGGTGGTGAAGGTGTTACGCTGAGCGGATGAGGAGGTGGTAGAGGAGGAGGAGGCAACAGGAGGCAAATAAAAATGCCCTGCAATCCTCAGGGGCGGAAGGACATGCGCCAAACTATCCACCTCTGGCCCAGCCGCCACTACATTTACCCAGTGTGCTGTTAGGGAAATATGACTTTCGTGCCTGTGCTTACCGGTCCACGTATTGGTGGTTATGTGGACCTTGCCACCGATGGCGATGCACAGTGCACAACTGATTTTGTCCGCCACTTGGTTGTGCAGGGAAGGGATGGCTCGCCTGGAAAAGTAGTGGCGGCTGGGAACCACGTCCTGTGGGACAGCCACCGCCATAAGTTTTTTAAAAGTCTCCATCTATCTCCAGGACCAGGAATTTTGAAATCCTGGCATTCAGGGCCAGGGATTGTGGGTGGGTAGGGGGGTACTTCCTCTATCTATTTCTTTTTCTAATTGGGAGATGGACAGCTGAACACTTCCATGGGACAGTGTGGAGATGCTTGAGTGAAAGATGTGTTGGCGTTGCTTTCACATCCTCCGTTTGCGGGGTGGCAGGTGCCACTGTCACTCACTTGTGCTCAGGTTTAGAACTTTTATTTTTCATTTTTATGTATTTTATGTTATTTTAAGTTATTTCCCTATCCAAATTTGTTTGCAGGGCACTTGTCCTACTCTTACCCCCATTTTGCTTCAATTTCCAACCCTCTAGCCCTTTCCAGGACCTTTTTAGAGCCATTTTAGTGCCCCAAAGTTCGGGTCCCCATTGACTTCAATGGGGTTCGGGTTCGGGGTCAAGTTATGGTCCCGAACTCGAACTTTGCGGCAAAGTTCGGCCAAACCCGGCGAACCCGAACTTCCAGGTGTTTGCTCAACTCTACTTATAACATAGTTGCTTAGTGCAGGAGCGCCAGGCAGCATTCTTAGGTTATGAAGTAACTGTACCTGCCCGCTGCACACCAAAGACCTGTAGGAGGGACTACAAAACATCTAGCCATGTAACCAAGAGGTTAGCTGTACTGATGACATCATCAGGGTAAGATGGGTATGGCTGCCACTACCTCGTTTTGTAGCATCTCGGTGTCAGCTAGGTTCTATGTTGGGAACTAGTTGATAGAGAGCGCTCTCATATGGTTATGGCTTTGACGACTGTATACATACTGTGCTCAGTATGTTATTGTTGTGATATATAGGATACCTATAGTTTTATCTATCTGTCTCCTTTCTATCTATCTATCTATCTATCTATCTATCTATCTTTGGCTATCATTTATATATCTATCTATTATCTATCTATCTATTAATTTTTTCTCAGAGTTTAGTAACATTTGTATGCACCTTAGTCAGGTTAAGCCTATTTATTCCCAGATCTTAGAATTCACAGCAGTATATTCGCACACAGTAATGTCACAGTACAGGGATAATGTACACAGTGATGTCACAGTACAGGAATAATAAACACAGTGATGTCACAGCAGTATATTCGCACACAGTAATGTCACAGTACAGGGATAATGTACACAGTGATGTCACAGTACAGGAATAATATACACAGTGATGTCACAGTACAGGGTTAATATACACAGTGATGTCACAGTACAGGGATAATATACACAGTGATGTCACAGTACAGGGTTAATGCACACAGAGATGTCACTGTACAGGGATAATAAACACAGTGATGTCACAGTACAGGGTTAATATACACAGTGATGTCACAGTACAGGGATAATATACACAGTGATGTCACAGTACAGGGTTAATGCACACAGAGATGTCACTGTACAGGGATAATGTACACAGTGATGTCACAGTACAGGGTTAATGTACACAGTGATGTCACAGTACAGGGATAATGTACACAGTGATGTCACAGTACAGGGATAATGTACACAGTGATGTCACAGTACAGAGATAAGGGTACTTTCACACTAGCGTTGGTGCGGATCCGTCTGTTTATTTTCACAGACGGATCCGCACCTCTAATGCAAACGTTTGTATCCGTTCAGAACGGATCCGTTTGCATTAGGTTTAAAGAAAAATGACAAAGTCCAAAACGGATCCGTTTTGGATTACATTGAAAGTCAATGGGGAACGGATCCGTTTTCAAATGCACCATATTGTGTCACTGACAACGGATCCGTCCCCATTGACTTACATTGTAAAAAAAAACGGATCCGTTAGGCTCCGCCTCTTCAGACGGACACCAAAATGCTGCATGCTGCGTTTTGGTGTCCGCCTCCAAAACGTAATAGAGGCGGAACGGAGCCGAACTGATGCATTCTGAGCGGATCCTTAACCATTCAGAATGCATTGGGACTTAACTGATCCGTTTTGGAACGTTTGTGAGAGCCCTGTAACGGATCTCACAAACGGAATCCAAAACGCTAGTGTGAAAGTACCCTAATGTACACAGTGATGTCACAGTACAGGGATAATAAACACAGTGATGTCACAGTACAGAGATAATAAACACAGTGATGTCACAGTACAGGGATAATGCACACAGTGATGTCACAGTACAGGGATAATACACACAGTGATGTCACAGTACAGGGATAATAAACACAGTGATGTCACAGTACAGAGATAATGCACACAGTGATGTCACAGTACAGGGATAATAAACACTGTGATGTCACAGTACAGGGATAATACACACAGTGATGTCACAGTACAGGGATAATGCACACAGTGATGTCACAGCACAGGGATAATAAACACAGTGATGTCACAGTACAGAGATAATAAACACAGTGATGTCACAGTACAGGGATAATGCACACAGTGATGTCACAGTACAGGGATAATAAACACAGTGATGTCACAGTACACAGATAATAAACACAGTGATGTCACAGTACAGGGATAGTAAACACAGTGATGTCACAGTACAGGGATAATAAACACAGTGATGTCACAGTACAGGGATAATATACACAGTGATGTCACAGTACAGGGATAATGCACACAGTGATGTCACAGTACAGGGATAATGTACACAGTGATGTCACAGTACAGGGATAATAAACACAGTGATGTCACAGTACAGGGATAATACACACAGTGATGTCACAGTACAGGGTTAATGCACACAGTGATGTCACAGTACAGGGATAATGTACACAGTGATGTCACAGTACAGGGTTAATGCACACAGTGATGTCACAGTACAGGGATAATGCACACAGTGATGTCACAGTACAGGGATAATAAACACAGTGATGTCACAGTACACAGATAATAAACACAGTGATGTCACAGTACAGGGATAGTAAACACAGTGATGTCACAGTACAGGGATAGTAAACACAGTGATGTCACAGTACAGGGATAATATACACAGTGATGTCACAGTACAGGGATAATGCACACAGTGATGTCACAGTACAGGGATAATGTACACAGTGATGTCACAGTACAGGGATAATAAACACAGTGATGTCACAGTACAGGGATAATACACACAGTGATGTCAGAGTACAGGGGTAATACACACAGTGATGTCACAGTACAGGGATAATGTACACAGTGATGTCACAGTACAGGATAATGCACACAGTGATGTCACAGTACAGAGATAATAAACACAGTGATGTCACAGTACAGGGATAATACACACAGTGGTGTCACAGTACAGGGATAATATACACAGTGATGTCACAGTACAGGGATAATGCACACAGTGATGTCACAGTACAGGGTTAATGCACACAGTGATGTCACAGTACAGGGATAATGTACACAGTGATGTCACAGTACAGGGTTAATGCACACAGTGATGTCACAGTACAGGGATAATAAACAGTGATGTCACAGTACAGGGATAATACAGGTGGCTTCATTCAATTTCACCTGCCTCTTTCCATAGACATCACCTTATTACTGGGTAGAAATACCCCTCCTTATATTTTTTGACCCCGGAGGTGCCATGCTTACTACCCGGGTAGCTGCGCCCATGCCAGTGAGGAGATACAGAGGCCGACATGACCATGGGAGGATTGGAGAAGATGATATCAATTTCAATAGCCAGGCATTACACTGATGATGTGCAGGAGATCAGGATGACATGAAGGCTACAGAGGAAGGACACCCCAGCTAGGACAGCACTGGGCAGGTCTGCACTACTGCTGGGGGTAGCCTACATCTATGGACCCAGGCCGGTGGGCACCATGTGCTCAGTGTCCGGCGCTGGCTGCACAGTAACGAGACCTCTGTCCATTTTTTGAGATATGGAGGAATAGGAGATCTACCATCAATAAGACCCCAGCATCAGAGGTGCTGCCATGAGGAACCTCTCTATGGAATATTTCCTGCCGAATCCATGTCATACATAACTGGGGGTGCAGGGGACCCCAGTTAGGGTGACCACGTGTCCCGGATCGCCAGGGACAGTCCCACATTTGGAGAGTCTTTCCCGCGTAGCGGTCACCCTCATTCCGGGACAATGCAGTGTCCCGGAATGACCTGAGCCACCGTCAACCGCTGCTGTTGTGACAATCAGGGCCGGCGCTTCCATAGAGGCAAGGGGCCGGAGATGTGGAAGCGCTCATCTCCAGTCATCTGTATCGCCATCCTCAGGACAGCGATACAGATGGCTGTGCACATGTGCAGCAGGGCAGGGGAGGGAGAGGCGTGTCCCTTCCCCTTCCTCTGATAGGCTGCAGGCACTAGGCGGCAGCCTATCAGAGGCCGCCACAGGTGGCGCGATGACGTCATCTCGCCGCCTGACTCAAGCCCTGAGCCGTACAGCGCGGGACACAGCCTGCTTCACTCACATCGTGATTCGCTGCCAAGGAGGTAAGTATAAGTGGTTTTTTTTGGTCAATACTTTACTGGTGGCTACTGGGCCTGGCACATGATGATGGGGGAGGCCTGATATGGCTACTTGGACATGATAGTGGGGGGCCCTATGGTTACTGGCACATTATAGGGGGGCCTATGGCTACTGGCAAATGATGTACCAGTATAAAATGCCCCATATG
>CM065595.1:8992740-9432740 GCA_033119425.1 Bufotes viridis | reverse complement strand
TTATCTTATATCTATCTAGAGGACCCCGCCGCTTATCTACTTATCTTATATCTATCTAGAGGACCCCGCCGCTTATCTACTTATCTTATATCTATCTAGAGGACCCCGCCGCTTATCTACTTATCTTATATCTATCTAGAGGACCCCGCCGCTTATCTACTTATCTTATATCTATCTAGAGGACCCGCCGCTTATCTACTTATCTTATATCTATCTAGAGGACCCCGCCGCTTATCTACTTATCTTATATCTATCTAGAGGACCCCGCCGCTTATCTACTTATCTTATATCTATCTAGAGGACCCCGCCGCTTATCTACTTATCTTATATCTATCTAGAGGACCCCGCCGCTTATCTACTTATCTTATATCTATCTAGAGGACCCTGCCGCTTATCTACTTATCTTATATCTATCTAGAGGACCCCGCCGCTTATCTACTTATCTTATATCTATCTAGAGGACCCGCCGCTTATCTACTTATCTTATATCTATCTAGAGGACCCCGCCGCTTATCTACTTATCTTATATCTATCTAGAGGACCCCGCCGCTTATCTACTTATCTTATATCTATCTAGAGGACCCCGCCGCTTATCTACTTATCTTATATCTATCTAGAGGACCCCGCCGCTTATCTACTTATCTTATATCTATCTAGAGGACCCCGCCGCTTATCTACTTATCTTATATCTATCTAGAGGACCCGCCGCTTATCTACTTATCTTATATCTATCTAGAGGACCCCGCCGCTTATCTACTTATCTTATATCTATCTAGAGGACCCCGCCGCTTATCTACTTATCTTATATCTATCTAGAGGACCCCGCCGCTTATCTACTTATCTTATATCTATCTAGAGGACCCCGCCGCTTATCTACTTATCTTATATCTATCTAGAGGACCCGCCGCTTATCTACTTATCTTATATCTATCTAGAGGACCCCGCCGCTTATCTACTTATCTTATATCTATCTAGAGGACCCCGCCGCTTATCTACTTATCTTATATCTATCTAGAGGACCCCGCCGCTTATCTACTTATCTTATATCTATCTAGAGGACCCGCCGCTTATCTACTTATCTTATATCTATCTAGAGGACCCCGCCGCTTATCTACTTATCTTATATCTATCTAGAGGACCCCGCCGCTTATCTACTTATCTTATATCTATCTAGAGGACCCCGCCGCTTATCTACTTATCTTATATCTATCTATAGGACCCGCCGCTTATCTACTTATCTTATATCTATCTAGAGGACCCCGCCGCTATCTACTTATCTTATATCTATCTAGAGGACCCCGCCGCTTATCTACTTATCTTATATCTATCTAGAGGACCCCGCCGCTTATCTACTTATCTTATATCTATCTAGAGGACCCCGCCGCTTATCTACTTATCTTATATCTATCTAGAGGACCCCGCCGCTTATCTACTTATCTTATATCTATCTAGAGGACCCCGCCGCTTATCTACTTATCTTATATCTATCTAGAGGACCCCGCCGCTTATCTACTTATCTTATATTATCTATAGGACCCCGCCGCTTATCTACTTATCATATATCTATCTAGAGGACCCCGCCGCTTATCTACTTATCTTATATCTATCTAGAGGACCCGCCGCTTATCTACTTATCTTATATCTATCTAGAGGACCCCGCTACTTATCTACTTATCATATATCTATCTAGAGGACCCCGCCGCTATCTACTTATCTTATATCTATCTAGAGGACCCCGCCGCTTATCTACTTATCTTATATCTATCTAGAGGACCCCGCCGCTTATCTACTTATCTTATATCTATCTAGAGGACCCCGCTGCTTATCTACTTATCTTATATCAATCTAGAGGACCCCGCCGCTATCTACTTATCTTATATCTATCTAGAGGATCCGCCGCTTATCTACTTATCTTATATCTATCTAGAGGACCCGCCGCTTATCTACTTATCTTATATCTATCTAGAGGACCCCGCCGCTTATCTACTTATCTTATATCTATCTAGAGGACCCCGCCGCTTATCTACTTATCTTATATCTATCTAGAGGACCCCGCCGCTTATCTACTTATCTTATATCTATCTAGAGGACCCCGCCGCTTATCTACTTATCTTATATCTATCTAGAGGACCCCGCCACTTATCTACTTATCTTATATCTATCTATAGGACCCCGCCGCTTATCTACTTATCTTATATCTATCTAGAGGACCCGCCGCTTATCTACTTATCTTATATCTATCTAGAGGACCCCGCACGCTACCTACTTATCTTATATCTATCTAGAGGACCCCGCCGCTTATCTACTTATCTTATATCTATCTAGAGGACCCGCTGCTTATCTACTTATCTTATATCTATCTAGAGGACCCCGCCGCTTATCTACTTATCTTATATCTATCTAGAGGACCCCGCCGCTTATCTACTTATCTTATATCTATCTAGAGGACCCCACCGCTTATCTACTTATCTTATATCTGTCTAGAGGACCCCGCCGCTTATCTACTTATATAATATCTATCTAGAGGACCCCGCCGCTTATCTACTTATCTTATATCTATCTAGAGGCCCCGCCGCTTATCCACTTATCTTATATCTATCTAGAGGACCCCGCCGCTTATCTACTTATCTTATATCTATGTAGAGGACCCGCCGCTTATCTACTTATCTTATATCTATCTAGAGGACCCCGCCGCTTATCTACTTATCTTATATCAATCTAGAGGACCCCGCCGCTTATCTACTTATCTTATATCTATCTAGAGGACCCCGCCGCTTATCTACTTATATAATATCTATCTAGAGGACCCCGCCGCTTATCTACTTATCTTATATCTATCTATAGGACCCCGCCGCTTATCTACTTATCTTATATCTATCTAGAGGACCCCGCCGCTTATCTACTTATCTTATAATTATCTATAGGACCCCGCCGCTTATCTACTTATCATATATCTATCTAGAGGACCCCGCCGCTTATCTATTTATCTTATATCTATCTAGAGGACCCCGCCGCTTATCTACTTATCTAATATCTATCTAGAGGACCCCGCCACTTATCTACTTATCATATATCTATCTAGAGGACCCCGCCGCTTATCTACTTATCTTATATCTATCTATAGGACCCCGCCGCTTATCTACTTATCTTATATCTATCTAGAGGACCCCGCCGCTTATCTACTTATCTTATATCTATCTATAGGACCCCGCCGCTTATCTACTTATCTTATATCTATCTAGAGGACCCCGCCGCTTATCTACTTATCTTATATCTATCTAGAGGACCCCGCTGCTTATCTACTTATCTTATATCAATCTAGAGGACCCCGCCGCTTATCTACTTATCTTATATCTATGTAGAGGATCCGCCGCTTATCTACTTATCTTATATCTATCTAGAGGACCCCGCCGCTTATCTACTTATCTTATATCTATCTAGAGGACCCCGCCGCTTATCTACTTATCTTATATCTATCTAGAGGACCGCGCCGCTTATCTACTTATCTTATATCTATCTAGAGGACCGCGCCGCTTATCTACTTATCTTATATCTATCTAGAGGACCCCGCCGCTATCTACTTATCTTATATCTATCTAGAGGACCCCGCCGCTATCTACTTATCTTATATCTATCTAGAGGACCCCGCCGCTTATCTACTTATCTTATATCTATCTAGAGGACCCCGCCGCTTATCTACTTATCTTATATCTATCTAGAGGACCCCGCCGCTATCTACTTATCTTATATCTATCTAGAGGACCCCGCCGCTTATCTACTTATCTTATATCTATCTAGAGGACCCCGCCGCTTATCTACTTATCTTATATCTATCTAGAGGACCCGCCGCTTATCTACTTATCTTATATCTATCTAGAGGACCGCTTACGCTTACCTACTTATCTTATATCTATCTAGAGGACCCGCCGCTTATCTACTTATCTTATATCTATCTAGAGGACCCCGCTGCTTATCTACTTATCTTATATCAATCTAGAGGACCCCGCCGCTTATCTACTTATCTTATATCTATCTAGAGGACCCCGCCGCTTATCTACTTATCTTATATCTATCTAGAGGACCCCACCGCTTATCTACTTATCTTATATCTGTCTAGAGGACCCCGCCGCTTATCTACTTATATAATATCTATCTAGAGGACCCCGCCGCTTATCTACTTATCTTATATCTATCTAGAGGCCCCGCCGCTTATCCACTTATCTTATATCTATCTAGAGGACCCCGCCGCTTATCTACTTATCTTATATCTATCTAGAAAACAATCGGCAGCATACCACAATTTGTGTTTACTCCTACATTCACATTTCGACTTTGGGCATTTCTTAAGACCTGGAATAAGGCAAGGGAGTAGGTGGTGGACGTATTTGTCTCCTGACCGGATAATTCGGGAGAAGTGCACTGAGACGTAACATGTGATGCGAGTTGTTGCACTTGATGCTGAGCTCTGCAGTAGGTATCTGATCGGGTTCGGTGGAGCTGGAGTCTTGGTCCTCCATTATGTTCTCAGGCCTGGGATGACCTCAGGGTGGATGCTCCATGGGCGCCATTATGTTCTCAGGCCTGGGATGACCTCAGGGTGGACTCTCCATGGGCGCCATTATGTTCTCAGGCCTGGGATGACCTCAGGGTGGACTCTCCATAGGCACACATCTTCTATCTGCATCAGTTTAGATCCTAGAAATCCCTTTCTATCCATCAGCAGAAGGAGATCAAAGATTATGGAGGTTAAAGGGAGCCTCTTCCCTGGTTTTGGGGTCATACAGCGTGCCCTCATACAGCGGGGGTTTTGGGGTCTCAAACTCATCCACCCCTGTAAGTGAAAGTTGAACTTATCAGGAGAAGAGTCCGGGACTCTTCTGTAGAGGCAGGACCGGTGCACCTCGCTCCACGTTGGGTGCACATCTCTGGCAACATGTAGTATATATTCCTATGCACTGTCATCCAGAAGGATTCTACTGTACCGGGATCAGGTCTCTAAAAGAATAAAAACAGGTAAATTAAGTTTTCTAAAATAGAAAATATATATATAAAATAATAAAAAACAAGTGGAATGTCCCTGTGCTGTATTAGAGCTGCAGCAGACGGGGGCGCTGTTCCACTGATGTCTGTAAGAAAGTCATTAATGGTAAAGAGCAGTACTGCAAGTAAAAAATAACGTGGGGAAGAGCCCCCGAAAATACAGGCACCCCCCCTTTTCATCACCCGACAGTAGTCCAAACGCTCAATTTACCCCTCCTGCACCACTCCATTTACCCCTCCCCCAGTTCCCATAGATTGTAAACTCTTGAGAGCAGGGCCTTCACTCCTTGTGCTTCAATTGTATATTAGCCTGCAATTCTGTGATGTCTCAATTGGTTTGCACATCTCCACTGAATTGTAAGGCGCCGCGGAATATGCGGGCGAGATATATATAGATTATTATTAGTAGAGCAGATTGTCCAGGAGCAGTTCATGGATTTCATCACAATAGAGGGAGCTATTCTACGGGAAATGTTCTGTCCACTAGAGGGCGCTGGTTCACTACAGATTATATTCTACTATAGAGCGAGCTGCACCAACAGTGATTATTACACTAGAGGGCGCTGGTTCACTACAGATTATATTCCACTATAGAGCGAGCTGCACCAACAGTGATTATTACACTAGAGGGCGCTGGTTCACTACAGATTATATTCCACTATAGAGCGAGCTGCACCAACAGTGATTATTACACTAGAGGGCGCTGGTTCACTACAGATGGCATCGCTGTACAGTCTGGTAACATCTGGTAACATAGTAACATAGTAACATAGTATATAAGACCGAAAAAAGACATCTGTCCATCCAGTTCAGTTGATCCAGAGGAAGGCAAATAAAACCTGTGAGGTAGAAGCCAATTTTCCCAACTTAAGGGGAAAAAAATTCCTTCCCGACTCCAATCAGAACAACTCCCTGGATCAATGACCGATCTCTAGTAGCTGTAGCCTGAAATATTATTACACTCCAGAAATACATCCAGGCCCCTCTTGAATTCCTTTATTTTACTCACCATCACCACCTCCTCAGGCAGAGAGTTCCATAGTCTCACTGCTCTTACCGTGAAGAGTCCATAGTCTCACTGCTCTTACAGTAAAGAGTCCATAGTCTCACTGCTCTTACAGGAAAGAGTCCATAGTCTCACTGCTCTTACAGTAAAGAGTCCATAGTCTCACTGCTCTTACAGTAAAGAGTCCATAGTCTCACTGCTCTTACAGTAAATAATCCATAGTCTCACTGCTCATACCGTAAAGAGTCCATAGTCTCACTGCTGTTACAGTAAAAAGTCCATAGTCTCACTGCTCTTACCGTAAAGAGTCCATAGTCTCACTGCTCTTACAGTAAATAATCCATAATCTCACTGCTCTTACAGTAAATAGTCCATAGTCTCACTGCTCTTACAGTAAAGAGTCCATAGTCTCACTGCTCTTACAGTAAAGAGTCCATAGTCTCACTGCTCTTACCGTAAAGAGTACCATAGTCTCACTGCTCTTACAGTATAGAGTCCATAGTCTCACTGCTCTTATCGTAAAGAGTCCATAGTCTCACTGCTCTTACCGTAAAGAGTCAATAGTCTCACTGCTCTTACAGTATAGAGTCCATAGTTTCACTGCTCTTATCGTAAAGAGTCCATAGTCTCACTGCTCTTACCGTAAAGAGTCCATAGTCTCACTGCTCTTACAGTAAAGAATCCATAGTCTCACTGCTCTTACAGTATAGAGTCCATAGTCTCACTGCTCTTACAGTAAAGAGTCCATAGTCTCACTGCTCTTACAGTAAAGAGTCCATAGTCTCACTGCTCTTACCGTAAAGAGTCCATAGTCTCACTGCTCTTACAGTAAAGAGTCCATAGTCTCACTGCTCTTACAGTATAGAGTCCATAGTCTCACTGCTCTTACAGTAAATAATCGATAGTCTCACTGCTCTTACAGTAAATAGTCCATAGTCTCACTGCTCTTACAGTACAGTACAGAGTCCATAGTCTCACTGCTCTTACCGTAAAGAGTCAATAGTCTCACTGCTCTTACAGTATAGAGTCCATAGTCTCACTGCTCTTATCGTAAAGAGTCCATAGTCTCACTGCTCTTACCGTAAAGAGTCCATAGTCTCACTGCTCTTACAGTAAAGAATCCATAGTCTCACTGCTCTTACAGTATAGAGTCCATAGTCTCACTGCTCTTACCGTAAAGAGTCCATAGTCTCACTGCTCTTACCGTAAAGAGTCCATAGTCTCACTGCTCTTACAGTAAAGAATCCATAGTCTCACTGCTCTTACAGTAAAGAGTCCATAGTCTCACTGCTCTTACCGTAAAGAGTCCATAGTCTCACTGCTCTTACAGTATAGAGTCCATAGTCTCACTGCTCTTACCGTAAAGAGTCCATAGTCTCACTGCTCTTACAGGAAATAGTCCATAGCCTCACCGCTCGTACAGTTTAGAGTCCATAGTCTCACTGCTCTTACAGTAAATAGTCCATAGTCTCACTGCTCTTACAGTATAGAGTCCATAGTCTCACTGCTCTTACGGTATAGAGTCCATAGTCTCACTGCTCTTACAGTATAGAGTCCATAGTCTCACTGCTCTTACAGTAAAGAGTCCATAGTCTCACTGCTCTTACAGTATAGAGTCCATAGTCTCACTGCTCTTACAGTAAAGAGTCCATAGTCTCACTGCTCTTACAGTAAAGAGTCTATAGTCTCACTGCTCTTACAGTAAAGAATCCATAGTGTTACTGCTCTCACAGTATAGAGTCCATAGTCTCACTGCTCTAAATGACCTCCAGAAGAGCAGTAGAAGACAGTCCGCGCCATTCCCAAAAAAGGTTCATTACTGGAGTTCTTTATTCACCAATGTGACGTTTCCTCCTCTTACTGGGACTTCTTTTTGCTTGAAAAACTTCCCAATAAGAGAAAAAGTCACATTGGTGAATAAAAAACACCAGTAATCAGTCTTTTTTGGGAATGGCATGGAATAGCTATTCATTATCTATCTATCTATCTATCTATCATATCTATCTATCTATCTATCTATCTAACATGAAAAATTCCACAGCACTTCCTTGTAAGTGAAAAAAATTCTTACTTTATTTTCCGGGTAAAAAGCTTTTTCCCGGAAAATAAAGTAAGAATTTTTTTCACTTACAAGGAAGTGCTGTGGAATTTTTCATGTTATATTTTTGTGGACTTAGGGGAATGTCCTCTCAGCCACTGGCACTCCATTTTTAGTAGTGTGGAACTTGCTGTGCGATCCAGTGCATTTTTTCTATCTATCTATCTATCTATCTATCTATCTATCTATCTATCTATCTCTCATATCAATCTATCTATTTCATTTTCTATCTATCTATCTATCTATCTATCTATCTATCTATCTATCTATCTCATATCTATCTATTTATCTATCTATCTATCTATCTATCTCTCATATCAATCTATCTATTTCATTTTCTATCTATCTATCTATCTATCTATCTATCTATCTATCTATCTATCTATCTCTCATATCTATCTATCTATCTATCTATCTATCTATCTATCTATCTATCTATCTATCTATCTATCTCTCATATCTATCTATCTATCTATCTATCTATCTATCTATCTATCTATCTATCTCTTATATCTATCTATTTCATTTTCTATCTATCTATCTATCTATCTATCTATCTATCTATCTATCTATTTCATATCTATTGATCTGTCTATGTGTGATCAGAGGATCAGGGTAACGATTACATGAAGTCATAATTGAATCCATCATTAGTAAATACCCAGCTTGCTGATGGTCTCCACAATGTATCTTTTTCCTTTTTTGCTACACTGGATAGAGTCCTGAAAACGATAAGACTCCTGTACATTGTACGTTGATGGCTGCAGCCTGTTGCGATATGTCCGTCCTATAGTCAGAAGTCCCCACCGTCCTCGGCTCCTGCCCCCCTCCCATGTGACATACATTACCGGCATGTCTCCGAGTCTTCAGGACGCTTCCCTTGGGCTAGGACTTCCTTGCCTATGTGCACATTATATACTGTGTCCCCACCCTGTGTCATTAGGAGGAGGTTGCTGTAACACGTCAGAAAGTCAGCAGTTTATTTTCCACTTCTATTAGGGTCACGACTACTGGATTGTGTGTGTTTGACAGCAGTGCAGCACCTTTTATTTATTTTTTTAAGAAGGGGTTTGCTTCAGCACTATCAGGGACAGGGAGGGACAGATAGTGCAGGGCTTGAAAATCGCTTTTATAACTTCTAAAAGACAGAAAGATTTCCGATTTGAGACATCTACAATACGCCATAATTAAGCAGTGTGTTGGGCAGATATTATCAAAAGGGGCTTATTCACTACAGTGTGCCTGCTACTGAGATATACACTGCACCATCACAAAGCAGTGTGTTGGGCAGACATTATAAAAAGGGGCTTATTCACTACAGTGTGCCTGCTACTGAGATATATATCAGAGAAAAAAAATTTCTGAGGAAATTAACCTAACTTGTGCCACATCTGTGTGTGCGTTCAATCCGCAACCGTTATATTAATTACTAGTTTTGGGCACATCTGTGTGTGCGTTTAGGCCGCAACCGTATATACAGTATTACCGCAGAGAATACATTTTATTTGGGACAAATTTGTATCCAATATAGAACTACATCCGAATACAGTGTGTATTGTCAAAATTACATTATCTCTGGGCTAGTGTACTGGCCACAATCTGCATTTTTCTTTATCCAGTACCTTACTGGAAGCCAATACAGTGTGTATTGTAAAAATTACATTATCTCTGGTCTAGTGTATTCCTGAAAATCTTTATTTTTCTGTATTCAGTTCATTACAGCAAGCCAATACAGTATGTACTGTAAAAATTACATTATCTCTGGGCTAGTGTAATGCCGAAAATTTGTATTTGTCTACAGTACATTACAGCAAGCCAATAAAGTGTGTACTGTAAAATTACATTATCTCTGGGCTAGTGTAATCCTGAAAATCTTTTTTTTTCTGTATTCAGTACATTACAGCAAGCCAATACAGTGTGTACTGTAAAAATGTCATTATCTGTGGCATCCAAGCACCCTAATAAGTGGGCCGAACACCTGGGTCCACACTCTGCGTCTGCAGGTCCCACCACTGCCTCCACTTCCCCTGTGTTACGCACTGCTGGCCATTCCCCTGTCGAAGGCGCAGGCCCGGATGCCCCTCGCCCTGCACCTGGACCTTCGCATGAACCATCAGCAATAACATCCACTTCCCTGTCCCAGTGCAGCGTCCAAATGTCAATAACACATGCATTTGTATGCAAGCGCAAATACCCACCCACAGGCCAAAGCACTAAATGCGCAACTTTCGAAATTACTGGCCCTTGAAATGTTGCCATTTAGGCTTGTGGACACTGAGGCCTTCCGCAGCCTGATGTCGGTGGCCGTCCCTCGGTACGCAGTCCCCAGCCGCCACTATTTTTCCTGGTGTGCCGTGCCCGCCTTACACCAGCATGTGTCCCAGAACAACACCCGTGCCCTGACCAACGCACTTACTGGGAAGGTCCACCTCACCACGGACATATGTCCAAGTGCTGGTGGCCAGGGACGCTACATTTCCCTGACCGCACACTGGGTGAATGTTGTGGAGGCCGGGAGTGAGTCGGACCCTGAGATGGCACAGGTGCTACCCACGCCCAGCCAGGATTGCGGGCTCTACGTCCATCAGGGTCTCCGCCAGCAGCTATGTTACTGGCTCCAACCCCCACTTCTCCTCCTCCGCCGCCTCCTCCTCCACTTCCACCTCCAACAGCAGTCAGACATCAGTCGCTAGCTGGAAGCAGTGTACCACTGCTGTGGGTAAGCGTCAACAGGCCGTGCTGAAGCTGATCTGCTTAGGGGACAAACAGCACACCGCTGCAGAGCTTTGGCAGGGTATAAGGGACCAGACCGAGCTGTGGCTCTCGCCACTCAAAATAGAAACAGGCATGGTTGTGTCTGACAATGGCCATAACTTGGTGGCGGCTTTGGAGCTCGGAAACCTGACACACATCATGGTTGCTTAGCCCACGTCTTAAACTTAGTGTTTCAGCGGTTTATCAAAACCCACCCCAGCTTGCAGGAGCTACTAGTAAAGGCGCGCCGCTTGTGTGCTCATTTCCGAAAGTCATCCACAGCTTCAGCCAGTCTGTCAACGCTGCAGCAGCGCTTGTGGCTTCCAGCTCACCGACGGTTGTGTGACGTGAGCACTCGGTGGAACTCTACGTTCTACATGTTGGCCAGGCTTTGTGAGCAGCAGAGGGCAGTTGTGGAATACCAGCTGCAACACGGTCGTCACCTTTCGAGTCAACTGCCACTATTCAGAAGCGAGGAGCGGGCATTGATGTCAGACCTCTGTGAGGTTTTAAAAAACTTTGATGAATCCACACAGATGGTTATTGGCGATAACGCTATTATCAGTGTAACCATCCCACTGCTGTGTCTACTCAAACGATCGCTGCTCACAATTAAGGAGGATGCTCTGAATGTAGCAGACGAGGTAATGGGGGAGGAGATGTCACAGGGTGATAGCCAGACCTCTCCCAGTTCGTCTTCAAGTTCTCATCGCGAATTGGGCCATGAAGAGGAGGAGGAGCTAGAGACACTTGCCTCTGCTACGGAGGGCAGTACCCATGGATTTTTTATTCCATCTGTTCAGTGTGGATGGGCAGAAAATGAGGAGGATGAGGGTATGGAGAGTCATCCTGAAGTTGACATCGACATCTTGCCTGTTGGTACTCTGGCACACATGGCTTACTTCATGTTAGGCTGCCTTTCCTGCGACCCTCGCGTTATACGCATTTTAGGTAACAAGGATTACTGGGTGTTCACCCTTCCCAACCCCTGCTACAAAGAGAGCCTCTCATCTCTCATTCCTGTGGGGGAGAGGACGAGTAAAACGGTGCAATACCAGAAGGTACTTGTTGAGAGATTGCTCCAAAATTTTCCATCTGACAACGTGGCCGGCAGAGTCCATACTTCCTTAGGCAACCGAGGAAGGGAGACAAGGGGGACACGCAGCAGTTCTAACAGAGGCAGGGCAACACTCTCCAAGGCATGGGACACTTTCATAACACCCCGCCAGCAACCTGACCCTCAATCGCGGCCTAGTGGCACAAGGAGGGGAAAGTTTTGGAAGATGGTGAAGGAATACATAGCAGACCGTGTCAGCATCCTAAATGATCAACTCAGTGCCTCACAACTACTGGGTGTCCAAGCTGGACACGTAGCACGAGCTTGCGCTCTACGTCTTAGAGGTGTTGGCCCGCCCTGCCGCCAGTGTATTGTCTGAGTGTGTATTTAGTGCTGCTGGTGGCATTATAACTGATAAGTGTATCCGCTTGTCCACTGGCAATGCTGACAGGTTGACTCAAATAAAAATGAAGAAGGCCTGGATTGCCCCTGACTTCTCCACTCCACCAGAGGAGAGCTGCGCTGATGTGGAACAAAACCGCAATTTAAATGTATGCTTTATAATGTACTCAATCCACAAGATTCAGATGCACCCTTCTCAGCACAAAAAAAGGGTATATTTTTGAATCTTGTGTTCTCATCTGCCTAATCCTCCAACTCCTCTTCCATACAGAATATATATGCCATCACTGTAATGTTTTGTAGGGTTCGCTCGGCTTCAGGCCCTCACCGCCAATGCTTTATACAGTCTGCTCACCTGTAGGCCATCACTGCAATGTTTTATGGGGTTCGCTAGGTTTCAGGCCCTCACCTCTAAAGTTTTATATGGTCTGCTCACCTGTAGGCCATCACTGCAATGTTTTATGGGATTCGCTTACCTTCAGGCCCTCACCTCCAATGTTTTATATGGTCTGCTCACCTGTAGGCCATCACTGCAATGTTTTATGGGATTCGCTCACCTTCAGGCCCTCACCTATAATGTTTTATACGGTCTGCTCACCTGTAGGCCATTACTGCAATGATTTTTGGGGTTCGCTCGGCATCAAGCCCTCACCGCTAATGTTTTATACGGTCTGCTCACCTGTAGGCTATCGCTGCAATGTTTTATGGGGTTCGCTCACCTGTAGGCCATCACTACAATTTTTTATTGGGTCCGCTCACCTTCAGGCCCTTAACTATAATGTTTTAGAGGGTAACCAGCACGCCCTTGCTCCAAATGTTTTTGAGGGTCACCAGTTGGCCATCAATGTAATTTTTCAAGAGTGTGTATGATGCCCTCCTCTATGTGTAATAAACGGGTGTATTGGAGTGCGGGTTCCTTCAAATTTTTGGCAGCCCTTTCACTTAGTGCATAGGCTTTATGAGTGCAGCAGTGTACCTGAACAATTGTAGCACCATGTGAATGAGGCCCTCCTTTATGTGATATGCAGGCTGTATCAGAGTGCTTCTTCCTTGTAATTTTTGGCAGCATTTTCACTGTATATACAATTGAATATACAGGAAAGAATGTTTCCTAACAATTTTACCTCTAAAACCTTTTTTACCTTTTTTTTTTTTTTTGAGGGGGTGGGATTTTGAGCGTGATTTTGTCGCTATGTAAAAGTGGCGGACAACTGGGACAATATGGTTCCCAGCTGCGATATTGGAGTCCAAGATGCACCCAGACATGGTCCCCAAGCTGTTTCAGATCCATTTCGGTGGTGTTTCTGTCACTTTCTGACCTTTTCCAATAAACCAGGAACCCTCCCCTCATCCGAGCAGGGGGTGCCTGGTTGTCTCCCATTGACTTCCATTATACTCGGGTGCTCGGCCGAGCGCACGAATATCGCTATGTGTTCAGACCGAGTACTGAACACCCGAACACTTTGGTGCTCGCTCATCACTAGACAAGACCTGACATAATGACGCTTGCCACCACTGTAGAGGTACAGATTACTGGTGCACCTCTGTGAGATCCTCCAACTTGACGCTGTCCAGATGCTTGGGCTTATCAGAAGAAGCTGAAGAAGTGGGGAGCAAAGGTTTCTGAAATGAAGGGGCCAGTCATGAAGTTCTCCATTTCCAGGTAGATTCTCTGACATGTTCACTAAGCCAGAGATCAATGTGGGTAGCCATTGCAATTAGATCATTAACGGTGCCTGGTACATCTCGACCCACCAGTTCATCCTTAATTTGCCCTTACATGCCCCCCCAAAATAGGAGCCACCCGGGCCTCTGTATTACAGTACAGCTATGAGGAGAGGGTACGGAACTGAATGGCATACTGCCCAACCGTAATATTGCCTTGGTGTAGTCACAGTGAAGAAGAGGTAGCTGAGGTTGTACGGCTGGGCTCCTCAAACACTTTACGGAAGGTTGATTGAAAGAGCTGAAGATTATAGGTCAGGAGATCACTCCATTCCCAGAGAGGAGTAGTCCAGGCTAGAGCTTCATCAGACAGAACGGACACTAGGAAGATGACTTTGGAATGGTCGGTAGGGACCTGATAAGCCTCAACTCCACAGTGGATGGTGCACTGGTTTAGAAATCCACAACAGGACTTGGGATTCCTCTCATAGCACAGCGGCAGATGCAGTAGAACATGGCTGCTGCAGTTTGTGGAGACAGAGCAGATACGGAGAGAGATAGTGAATCCAAGCGAGCAGAGATCATTTTCAAATACTGCACAAGTTGGATCTGCAAACAGCGTAGTGAGTCAACTCCTTGAACACGTCTGATAATCCCAGCATATCCAGTTCCATGGCCTGAGCAATTAGTTATGAAAGCAGATGTGGATCCACTATGCCACTGAAATGATTTGGTTTGGGGAGTTTTCCTGGCATCCTCCTGGTCTTCAGCCTTTAACCTTGATATAGGCTTCTGCTGCAGGGGAATCACCAGGCTGCTACATCTTGGAGTAGTCTCAGTTCAGAGGCTGCTAACCCATGGGGGTCAAGAGATACCGGTGCAGAGTACTGAACGATCAGGAAAAACTGTAGTCAGTAAACAAGCTGAGGTCAGGACAGGCTGCGTACAAGCAATCCAGTAAACAGTCCAAAGGTCATGGCATACAGGTCAGGGTCAGAATGAGGAAAAGACAGAAGTTGGGTCAGACAGCAAAGGCTGAAATCCAGAAACAGACAGAGTTTGGTACATCAGCTGACAAGCATAGAAATGATACATAATAAACAAAAATCACAGAAAAGAGATTAAAAACAAAAATAAAAACATCCTGCACGATACGATACATAAATATGCGGATGTCCCTGGCTACATTTATGAAAAAAATCACAGAAAAAAAGATAATAACGAAACAGATGCAAGTATTATATATGGACTGAGCCTTCATTCTGATGTAATAAAATCTGAGACTCTTAGCCAATATATTTTGATCAAAACACATCTGTGCCCACCAACCCCGCGCCAAGGTGGCCTCAGGTCAGGCAGGTCCTACGCTAAACCTACCTATGCCATTGGGCATCTATGTTCAGGAGTGCAGACCCTGCACATATAGTGTAGTGCTCCCAGGCATAGGTAGGTTTAGTGTACGACCTGCCTGACCTGGGACCACCTTGGCGCGGGGTAGGTGGGCACAGGTGTGTTTTGATCAAAATAGATTGGCTAAGTGTCTCAGATGTTATTACATCAGAATGAGGGCTCAGTCCATATATAATACTTGCATCTGTTTCGTTATCTTTTTTCTGTGATTTTTTTCATAGAAATGGTACACCCTTTTAGGAAACGAGCTAACTAGAACCTATTGCTCAGACACCTTCCCACATAAGAACGTGCCTTAAGTACCCCAGGGTAGACAGCCATTGACTTAAGGTGCATGCATGTTGGCCCTTTAAGATATAGAGGGCAGAATTGGGGCAGAACAGCCCATTGTGTCTCATCTTCCTCACAGTTGGTGGGAGGTGGAGACATATTGGGCAGCCATCTCCACAGTGGACTCCTCTTCCCCCAGTAGGATGTGGCGTTTCCTCTGCTCATCTATGGAGGTGAAATCTGGGATGTGAGCGGAGAGTCTCTGGAAGTAAGTAGCCCTCACAAGTATTTTCTGTAGTGTAGCAGGAAGTGGGCCTCATCCTCCAGGGCCCCCTGCACACTCTCCCTATCGTTCCCCCTCTCTCTCTCCTCCTCTCACTTTCTCTCTCTCCCCTTGTCCCTTTCTTTCCTTCTCTCTATCTCCTCTTTCCCTTCTCCTTCCTTCCTTCCTTCCTTTCTTTCTTTCTCTCTCACTTTCTCTCTCTCTCTCACTTTCTCTTTCTCTCTCACTTTCTCTTTCTCTCTCACTTTCTCTCTCTCTCTCTCTCTCTCTCTCTCTCACTTTCTCTTTCTCTCGCTCACTTTCTCTTTCACTTTCTCTTTCTCTCTCACTTTCTCTCTCTCTCTCACTTTCTCTCTCTCTCTCACTTTCTCTCTCTCCCCTTGTCCCTTTCTTTCCTTCTCTCTATCTCCTCTTTCCCTTCTCTTTCCTTCCTTCCTTCCTTTCTTTCTTTCGTTCTTTCTTTCTTTCTTTCTCTCTCACTTTCTTTCTTTCTTTCTCTCTCACTTTCTCTTTCTCTTTCTCTCTCACTTTCTCTTTTTCTTTCACTTTCTCTTTCACTCTCTCACTTTCTCTTTCACTCTCTCACTTTCTCTTTCTCTCTCACTTTCCTCTCTCTCTCTCTCTCTCACTTTCCCTCTCTCTCTCTCACACTTTCTCTCTCTCTCTCACACTTTCTCTCTCTCTCTCACTTTCTCTTTCTCTCTCACTTTCTCTTTCTCTCTCACTTTCTCTTTCTCTCTCACTTTCTCTCTCTCTCTCACTTTCTCTTTCTCTCTCACTTTATCTCTCTCTCTCACTTTCTCTTTCTCTCTCACTTTCTCTTCCTCTCTCACTTTCTCTTTCTCTCTCACTTTCTCTCTCTCTCTCTCACTTTCTCTTTCTCTCTCTCTCTCACTTTCTCTCTCTCTCTCACTTTCTCTCTCTCTCACACTCTCTCTCTCTCCCACTCTTGCTTTCTCTCCCTCTCCACATAAAATTAGGGTTTATTACTACAAGAACATTTATAAAAATTTGGGTTGGGTTTCTGAATGTCAGAACCAAGTTGCTGATCTCTACCAGCATGGCTTCCAATATCTGCTCTACGTCCAAGACCTAACATCAGCTCCAAGATGCATGAGCAGAGCCGCCACCCAGGATGTCACAATAAACACATTGCAGATGAGTCATACAGTACACCGCAATATCCGGGCTCATTTCCTTAAAAATGACCATGTGAGACTATCCCGCCTAGCACGTAAAGATCGAAGCGAACTTAAAAGTGTTGTCCAGTTTCTATGTACTGATGACCTGTCCTCGGACACCCGCCAATCAGAGGACAGAGCTGGAGGCAGAAGGTTATAGGAATAGATGCTCCAGAATTGTTATTACAGGGGAAATGCAAGTAGTCACTGAAACAGACATGTCAGGAGAGGGGACGGGTCTCTGCGTCCTGATATGATAGGAGCCTATCCAAAACTTTACGTGGAGGACTCCAGGTGATGGGCCTTTAGCTGGAGCGATCGGAGCCCTTTCAATCCCAAACACTTGTGTAAAGCCAACATGTCCGAATTTCCCATGTTTTTCTGGAAGCCCGATGTTATTCTGCCTGGAGTGATCTTACAGTTTTTTTCGTATGTTGGGACACGATCCCCTGGTTCTCCCGGTAACCATTTCGAGACAGAATGTGCAACTCCAGAAACAGACTTGTTTGCCGACAGGTTGTTTCTCCACAATTGATTGGACACTTTGGGTAACTCAAGCGTGGAGTACTGTCTACCATACACATCGACGTTCAATGAATGTAAACTGCTCCCCACACTTTTTGGACACAATGTCAGTGTTAATAAGTTCACTTTCAGGTTCTGTCATTTCTAATTTCGGTTGTGTAATTTTATGTTCTAATTTGTTGTTATGGCCTTTATCCACGTGAGGTGGAACCCGGTGGGAATGTCTCCTATGATCATTTTACCACTGTTTACATTTAAAAAAAAAATGTTTGTGTCCATTCTGCAGTGTTTTTTGGTCCTGTCATTGTGCTTTCAGCTTTGAAGAATGGCAGTTTATGACTCAGATATAGGCTCTTCTGCGTATTGAGAACTCATTGTTCTCTGTCACAATCTTGCCTGTTAACAAATACAACGGCCAAGTTTCAGCTTCGTTATTAAGAAATGTTGTGACATTAACCTTCAGCATAGAAATCGTGAAGACATACAACCCCGTTCTGTACAAGGTCTTTCTGCTCCGACAGTTTTCTGCGCTGCTAATACACATTGCCCTCCAGATTTTGAGAAAGTCTTGACTAAAAATGCATAAGGCATGGTTTTAGCCTCAAGCTAAGGGTCTGTAGATCCCTCCATTGCCTTATGAGCTCCTTTGGTAATTTGACTCTTTTAAAGAATTTTTTCAAGAGAACAACTGGGGGAATGTATTAACTTTTAGTGACTTTTTTTTTACCTTTTGTCAAGGTTGGTAGGACGTGGGCAGGAGGGGAGCAGCTTTTAGTTCCCTCCAGGCTGAAACACTTACCAATAGGCGGCCTGGGACTTTGCACAAACATTAACACCAACTACCATTTCTGGTATGGACCTCCCAATGAGGCACCACAATTAATAAGAGCTTGAACTTTTTAAAAAATTCTGGCTTATCACTGTATATGCTAGAGATAAATCCTAATTTGTGCCTTAAAAAGTATTCAAACCTCTTGAACTTTTCTACATTTTTTCATGTTACACCCACAACCTTAAATGTATTTTATTGGGATTTTATGTGATAGACCAACACAAAGTAGCGAAGTGAAAATAAAATGATACATGGTTTTCTGAATTTTGAATAAATAAAAATATGGAAAGTGTGGCGTGCATTTGTATTCAGCTCCCCTGAGTCAATACTTTGTAGGACCACCTTTCGCTGCAATTGCAGCTGCAAGTCTATTGAAGACCAGCTTTGTACACATAGAGGGGGACATTTCTGCCCATTGTTCTTTGCAGAAGAGCTCGCGCTCAGTCAGGTTGGATGGAGAACGTCCGTGAACAGCAATTTCCAAGTCTTGCTGCAGATTCTCAATGTGATTTAGGCCTGGACACATGAACATGTCTTGATCTAAACCATTCCAATGTAGCTCTGGCTGGATGTTTAGGGTCGTTGTCCTGCTAGAAGATTTGTGGAGGGCATGACTAATAGTTGTCCTGTAGATAGATTCTCCCACCTGAGCTGTGGATCTCTGCAGCTCCTCCAGAGGGACCATTGGCCTCTTGGCTGCTTGTCTACTTAGTGCTCTCCTTGCCTGGGCTGTCAGTTTAGGTGGACGGCCATGTCTTGGTAGGTTTACAGTTGTGCCATACTCCTTCCATTTTCAGTTAATGGATTGAGCAGTGCTCTGTGAGATGTTCAGAGCTTAGGATATTTTTTATAACCTAACCCTGATTTACACTTCTCCACAACCAGGGGCGTAGCTAACGGCTCATGGGCCCTGGTGCTAGAGTTCAGCTTGGGCCTCATTCCCTCAGTGCTTTATGTGTCTTCTTATGCGGCACAAAGGTCTTTGGGCCCCCTCAGGTTCCTGGGCCCGGTAGCGACTGCTACCTCTGCACCCCCTATAGCTACGCCCCTGTCCACAACTTTATCCCTGACCTATCTGGTGTGTTCCTTGGTTTTCATGATGCTGATTGATCACTAATTTTCTCTAATAAACCTCTGAGGCCTTCACAGAACAGCTGTAGCTATCCTTAGAATACATTACACACCGGTGGACTCGATTTACTAATGATGTGACTTCTGAAGGCAATTGGTCCTACTGGACTTTACTTAGGAGCATCAGAGTACAGGGGGACTGAATACAAATGCACACCACACTTGATTTTTATTTATTAAAAAAGGTTGAAAACCATGTATCATTTTCTTTTCATTTCACATACACTTGCCACTTTGTGTTGGTCTATGACAGGGGTGCACAACCTTTTTTGGTTGGGGGCCACATTGTCAGCCTGAACCAATTCCAAGATCCGAAAATAAAACTTAAAGTGGTATTACCAACTGAAATACTGTATTTTTGGCATATTGAACACACAGTATATACTATAAATGTCCAGTTACAGTTCTAGAACTCCCATCTAATAGGAGAATACATGAAAGATACATGTAAGAAGCCATAAGACATAAACGTACATGTCTTTTACCAGATGTTTGGGGGCCGCATAGAATGGTATCGAGGGCCGCATGTGGCCCCCGGGCCGCAGGTTGTGCACCCCTGGTCTATGACATAAAATCTCAATAATATACATTTAAGTTTGTGGGTGTAACATAAAAAAATTTGGAAAAGTTCAAGGAATGTGAATACTCTTTCAAGGCACTGTAAACGCATACAATATTTAATACTAAAATACTGCCACCTATATACAGGAATATAACTACTATAATACTGCTCCTATGTACAAGGATATAACTACTATAATACTGCTCCTATGTACAAGAATATAACTACTATAATACTGCCCCCTATGTACAGGAATATAACTACTATAATACTGCTCCTATGTACAAGGATATAACTACTATAATACTGCTCCTATGTACAAGAATATAACTACTATAATACTGCTCCTATGTACAAGAATATAACTACTATAATACTGCCTCCTATGTACAAGAATATAACTACTATAATACTGCCTCCTATGTACAAGAATATAACTACTATAACACTCCTCCTATGTACAAGAATATAACTACTATAATACTGCCTCCTATGTACAAGAATATAACTGCTATAATACTGCTCCTGTGTACAAGAATATAACTACTATAATACTGCTCCTATGTACAAGAATATAACTACTATAATACTGCTCCTATGTACAAGAATATAATTACCATAATACTGCTCCTATGTACAAGAATATAACTACTATAATACTGCTCCTATGTACAAGAATATAACTACTATAATACTGCTCCTATGTACAAGAATATAACTACTATAATACTGCCCCCTATGTACAAGAATATAACTACTATAATACTGCTCCTATGTACAAGAATATAACTACTATAATACTGCCTCCTATGTATAAGAATATAACTACTATAATACTGCCTCCTATGTTCAAGAATATAACTACTATAATACTGCTCCTATGTGCAGGAATATAACTACTATAATACTGCTCCTATGTACAAGAATATAACTACTATAATACTGCTCCTATGTACAAGAATATAACTACTATAATACTGCTCCTATGTACAAGAATATAACTACTATAATACTGCCTCCTATGTACAAGAATATAACTACTATAATACTGCCTCCTATGTACAAGAATATAACTACTATAATACTGCCTCCTATGTACAGGAATATAACTACTATAATACTGCTCCTATGTACAGGAATATAACTACTATAATACTGCTCCTATGTACAGGAATATAACTACTATAATACTGCTCCTATGTACAGGAATATAACTACTATAATACTGCTCCTATGTACAGGAATATAACTACTATAATGGGTTATTATGGGGCTATCAATCATTACAGCCACGTTATATATCCTGAATATTTGGGGTCTTGTGATAATTGGTTTCCAGTGTCTTCAGTAAACCCTTGTTGCTCCTGTATCTCATGCAGTGAATTTATAGTGCGTTGCTGGTAAAGTGTAGATTATACCGCTATGGGGCGCCTTACAGAGATCACACCTCAGACTTGTCCTGGTCACTTCTTCCATGTGTTTTGCAGATTTCAGATGCTTGGAAATCATTATAAACAGGAAGTGAGCGTCAGTCATGTGATTTTTGCTCATCACTATTATTGGATTTGTGGAAATATGGAAATGTCCAAGGGGTATGAATACTTTTTCAAGCCGCTATATTTCTCTGTAGTAGCCTGGCTCCGTAGGTTGAACTGCGGTCAGGTCCTGTGCACCTGTGACATACCACCTACCTACCCCCCTTGCACGGTAGTTATGTAATTTAACGCAAAAATATAGATAATTGGCCCTGATGTGTTGAAAGGATTTGATTGTTAGCTCTTGGGAACAGTGGCTGATGTTGGTGGCCGCGATCTCTGTGCAGCGCTGCAGAACATGTAAGCACCAGGATATGAGAACCCGGGTCTGCTGAATTCAGGGTGATAGGGAAGCATGCATAGGGGGTGTGGCTTAACTGAAATGGGCGTGGCATGATGTGATTAGCATAATGCAGTACTAACTAAAAACCGCCATACAGCTCCAACATAACATGCAAAAAAACGGGCATAACAATAGCCCCTAGCCCCTGCATCGGGACATGAACGGCTCATGATTGTTAAGGTCCCTGCTGACTTGCATTGTGGGAAGTATAGTGTCCACCAAGTCATGTACTGTCATCTCTAATTCACCACAATCATGACAACTCTTGCATTATTTTTGCTGTTTTTTGAAATTTCCACAAACTTCTTTTTTTTTAGGGGAACTAATGTCTGCTGATGTCAGGAACAGACATTTCCTAATTCCTGTACAGAGAACACTGATGATACGTTATTTCTGGCTGATCTGTCACTTTACCGTACTGCTGAATAAAGCCGCATGGAACACAGTAACATGTCTTCTGCTCCAGTCACATCCAAAGCTGCACTTCGAGTTCTCCTGGCTGCCACTTGGACTGTGTTGTCAGATGACATAATGTATTGCAGACGATGTAGATGTTGGAGATGCAGTTTTTTCTACCTTAGACTGGCTGGTAGACCCACTATCAATTTACCTGCCATGAGAATATCCTTTAAAGTTGTCGGCCTGAGAGTGTGAGGTTGTCGCCTCTCCTCTGTCTAGCACTGCAGAAAGTGAGCAAAAGTGAGAGTGACCCAGAATTCATTTTGCCTGTGATATCACCTCTGGGACGCCCGCTGATTATTCAAGTGGTTACCTTGTGCTCCACTATTCTGCTTCAAAAACTCAGCTCTGCTACATGAGTCCTACAGCTTAAATCTGCTACATCACCCCTTTAGCTCAGCTCTACTACATCAGCCTTTTAGCATAACCCTGGTACATCGGCCCTTCGAATTAACTCTGCTACACCAGCCTTTCAGCTCAACCCTACTACATCCCTCTCATAGCTCTCTTACATGAGTCCTCTAGATCCGATCTGCTATACTGGCCCTCCGGATCTGCTCTACTATATTGGCCCTGCAGATCTACTCTGCTATATTGGCCCCCAACATCTGCCCTACTACATCAGTCCACCAGATCCCTTCTGTCACATCAGCCTTTCAGCTCAGCCCTGCTACATCCTTCCTCCAGCTCTGCTACATCAGTCATAAATCTCTACTATATTAGCATTTTAGTTCGGCTATCGAGCTCTGCTACATCCATGAGTTCAGTTCTACAAATAGTTCCGCTATACCAGTGGTGACTAACCTACCTGCTGTACTACACCACCACCACCTATCTGTGCTAATGCAAGACTTACAACTATACCGGAGAAGCAGCTTAGTGGATCCACCTCTACGGGTCGGAACCTAACTGTCCTGAAGCGGCTGTGGATCCGCAGTGTGACTGAACAGATTTGAATTGGGGCGTCTCCTAGGGGTGTTAACCTGGCAGCACTCTGGTTTTTACCCTTTAAACCCCATACATTGATCTGGACACCGATGCAGAGCACTGAGGGATCAGGCAAAACTGTAGCCAGTCGAAGTCAGGGTGGGCAGGTAATCAGTCTAAAGGTTGGGGCAGGTACAGGTCAGAACTGGCGGCAGAGGTTAAATCCGGTAAACAGGAAGAGGTCGGACACAGGAAGTCAGAATATAAAGTCGAGGACTGGTAAGCTAGAGAACCTATTGCTCAGGCACTCTACCCCAAGGAAGGCACCCTAAATACCCAGGGAAGACCAGACATAGGCTGGCAGACTAGCATGTGTGCACACTGGTCCTTTAAGAGCTGGTCAGAATGTGCATGCCCTACGGGCAGACAGACGGGTCAGAGTCGATGTAACAGCGCAGTGCCTGCTGAGGAAGAGCTTGGGGACGCCTGCGGGTGCAGACCACCGGTGTTACAGTAGCAGGCAGAATATTGCTATCGATTTAGTTTTTTCCTCCAGACAGGGGCAAGGAGTGAAAAATAATAAAATAAAATTCTTATTCTTATTAGTTATATGTCCGATCAAATTTATTAATTAATCTGGCTGCACAGAGATGAAGAACCCTCCACAATATGACACCCGAGCGATATACACCCGGGCGACCACGTGATTATAGCTTTCTATAGGGTCAGTCCTGACGTGTCTGAGCTCAGATCTTGCTCCCCGGGCTCCTTGATATAATCGGTCTCCTGGATAGGAACAGATAACAATTCGTCTGAAATGTAAAAAATATATATATATTTATTTACAAAAACATTTAAAAAAATCTGGGTAACAACCAATATGTCTTCCTTAAACAACCAGTGCCCCCCATACTCCCACATTGCAGGGACTCGTTTTAGGGGTGCATGACATGCATATGGAAGGGGCGATTGGTCTGGGCACCCATAGCTTGCATCCACAGGCCAGGGTATTGGGACCCTGTTAGGCAATAATCAGGCCCTTTTGTTATGTTTATATTTGGGCACTATGGGGTACACCATAAGAGGGGCGTCACTAGTAGGTATCAGCCAGGGCATCGTCCAGCTGAAGGGCATGTGTACATAGAGGCAGCCTTTAGGAGTATTTAGAGTCAAACAGCTCCTAAAAGGGACCTAAATTTTATCATTGCGATCAGGGGCGGATCAAGTGCATCATAGGCCCGGGGCTGTCTACCCAACTCGGCCCCTCCCTCCATTTTAGTTTAATTTTTTTCTGTATGAAGAGGCTGCGGTGCTTCGTGCAGGAGTCTGACCCCCACCATCTCATAACTCTCTCAGTACAGATGTCATAGATGTTACCTGCAGTCCTATGTAACATACATATCATTATAATGAAAAAGACTTGGAGGAGAATACAGCACCGCACACCTCTTACATCTCCTGTCATGTCTTCTCTTTCCTCTTCTCCTGCGTCTGACCCAGACCACCATGACTAATTCTTTCAGCCACGTCTCTACAGAGTTTGTTAACAGACACCTTAGATTTCTCAGTTTTTCCATAAACCTCCCCATCCTGGTGTCCCCACAGTCTCATTCTGCTGCCACCCCCAATACTGTGCCCTCTGTGCTCCCCAGTGTCCCACGTACTATACTGCTGAAAAAATAGTGACCCCAGTAGACATAATGGGGTCATTTATCAAACTGGTGTAAAGTAAAACTGGCTTAGTTACCCCTAGCAACCAATCAGATTCCACCGTTCATTTTCCAAAGGAGCTGTCAAAAATGAAAGGTGAGATCTGATTGGTTGCTATGGGTAACTAAGCCAGTTTTACTTTACACCAGTTTGATAGACTATCCCAAAGATCCCTATAGTGTCCACATCAATTACAATGTCCCCTAGAGTGCCCCCAGTAATAATAACATCCTATATTGTGCTCCAAGTAATAATGCCTGAATAGTGTCCCCAAAAATATTGTCCCCCAATATGTCCTGTAATAGAAGGGCCCCTACAGTGCCTCCCCAATAGCAACGTTCCCCACACCACATAGTAATTTGCCCCCACACTGCCCCCATATAGTAATAATTTCCCCCACACTGCCCCACATAGTAATATCCCCCACACTGTCCCCATTAAGTAATTTGCCCCCACACTGTCCCCATTAAGTAATTTGCCCCCACACTGCCCCATTAAGTCATTTGCCCCTACACTGTCCCCATTAAGAAATTTGCCCCCACACTGTCCCCATTAAGTAATTCGCCCCCACACTGCCCCATTAAGTATTTTGCCCCTACACTGACCCCATTAAGTAATTCCCCCCCCCACACTGTCCCCATTAAGTAATTTGCCCCCACACTGCCATTAAGTAATTCGCCGCCATACTGCGCAGTAAGTAATTTGCCCCCATGTTATCATTTGCCCCCACTGTCCCTGCAGTAATATGACCTCTGCCCCCCAAAGTTGGCAAACACACAAAAAACAAACGAAAAAAAACTAAAGGCTAATACTTACCTGTGTCCGTGATGGTGAGGCAGGCGCATGTACATCAAAGCCCTGCGTCCCTCTACAGGTGTGCGATGACGTCATCGCACGTGATGACGTCATAACGCACGCCTCCACTAAGCTTTTACTATCACATAGGCCTCAGGCCTACTAGGCCTGAAGTATATGGCAGTGATAGGCAGCAGGGCAGGGAACTATGTGTTTCCGTGCCCCGCCGCAGTATGTGGGCTTTCGGGTCAGCAGTATGTGGGCTTTTCGGGTCCCTATTATAATCTGCCACTGGTTGCGATAGGCGTACTTAACAGGAAAGTTATTATTCGCCCCCACCTTCTGTAGGATTGTACTAAATGGGCACATCCAACCAAAGGACATAGAGGCGGCCATTTATTGGGGGCCCCTGGAGACAGCGGGCCATTTCTAGGCTGGTCCTGTTCCGATTTTAATGGGTGGGAAGAACTGGCCCAGGGAAGTGCTCTCCACAGGTGCATCAACGCTAGCAAACAAGGGAGAGGAGAGCGTCCTCAGGAGAGGAGGAGTGTGCTGGTGTCAAGTAGCTGCTGAAAGGGACCTAAAGTTTATCACACTGCTATGAGCGGACTCACCAGGAAAGTCAATATTCGCCCCGGCTCCAACAGGATTGTATTGAGGAATCTTATCTATAATCACATATTCTTTTTCCATATCTTTTTCCTCAATTTCATCTGTGAACATAAAAAAACAAGAGTTTAACATCTGAATAAAAGGAGGACTCCACCTTCAGGAGGCCTCCACTAAAGGCCATTTAAAGCGGATGTCCAGTGTATTATATTATGTGATACCTTTAGGTTACATTTAAAACTTTGTAAATAGTCTTCATTTTACCAAGAAAAAATGAATTAATATATTGTCTTCACAGCTACTACAGAGCTGTCTGTTTCCATGGTTACAGACTACAAACAAACCCTGTGTAGTCTGATCCTGCTGTCCTGGGTTACTCTCCTGTCTGTCTCCTCTTCCCCACAAACAGAAGAAGAAGGGGCAGGTGGAAGAAGAGCAACACATGACCACAAGACCTATAGGTGTGCGTAGGAGCTGGAGACACAGAGTGGTAGGACGTAGTCAACCTTATTATAAATTTTGTTTGAAAGATCTCTGCCTGCTGTCATTGAATATGAACAATGTCGTAGAATTGCAGTTCTGGAACTGATATAGGTATATGATATAGATTATAGATATAGAGAGGCGCAGCCTTCTGGAAATTACTCAAGGCTGGTCTGGGGCCTACACGAGACACCAGCCAGCATTCACACACATCGGCATCCCGCGATCGCATTTGCGGGGTGCCACTGGGAGATAGGGGGAGTCCGCTCCCTCTGTCAGCACTTTACATGCGGCGGGTGCCATTGCCTGCGGCATGTAAAGTGTTGGACATCCCAGGATCGGCACTCCATTGTGGCACCGTAGACGTCCGCTTCGGGAAACTTGTGAAAGAGAATTAGCTCGGGACAGGGCACCGGCTGCTATATTTTGGATTTGAGTACACGAACGTGTGTAATGAATTTGGTGTAGTAACGAGTGTAGCACCCGACGCCTAACAAAAGATATCAGTTGGACCAAGCCGTTAATCAAATCTCCATGACCGCGACATTGACATAAACATTACATCATGTAACCAGCCCATCCCGACCCCCTGCATACACCATGTAACCAGCCCATCCCGACCCCCTGCATACACCATGTAACGAGCCCATCCCGACCCCCTGCATACACCATGTAACCAGCCCATGCCGACCCCCTGCATACACCATGTAACCAGCCCATCCCGACCCCCTGCATACACCATGTAACCAGCCCATCCCGACCCCCTGCATACACCATGTAACGAGCCCATGCCGACCCCCTGCATACACCATGTAACCAGCCCATCCCGACCCCCTGCATACACCATGTAACCAGCCCATCCCGACCCCCTGCATACACCATGTAACCAGCCCATGCCGACCCCCTGCATACACCATGTAACCAGCCCATCCCGACCCCCTGCATACACCATGTAACCAGCCCATCCCGACCCCCTGCATACACCATGTAACCAGCCCATCCCGACCCCCTGCATACACCATGTAACCAGCCCATCCCGACCCCCTGCATGCACAGCCGCCATTATAGGATAAAGTTCAAACAACGCTGAAATCTGTGGAACCCGGAATCAACCAACCTCACTCGGCCACCCACCAGCTAGCCAGCGGGGGCCAAAAAAGGCCAGCAAAACCCGAGTTCGACGTGGCCTCAGGAAACTAGAATTACTGTATACCTCTGGAATAAAAGAGAAATACCGTACCAATGCCTGAGAAAGTGGTCCCACATGGAAAGTCAGCAATCGCCTGAACATCAAGGCATATATAAACACTTGATCCTGGAGAGATAAACGTAAGAAACCCTTTAATCTTTACCAATGCCCCTAACATGGTATCATGATGAACTGATGAAATAACGAGTCGAACGCGTATGTGTAAAAACGTGCATCAAGCGTAACCCTATTCGGAATCTGGCGCCGAATCCGCAGTGTGGACCAACGTCCTAACAGCGCCCCTATACATATATATGTGGATATAAATATATATACATATAAACTAAACACACATATATATGTTTTTTTTTTTTTTTAAACTAACACTGGAGCCTGAACTCACACTCTGCCCCGCGCTCCCAGCTGTGGCCACATAGAGGGCGCCAGAGCCACAACTATGCGTGTCTGTGGAACCCAGCCAGCAGATCAGAGCGAGGGGCAGAGGTGAGTGCACGCCCAAATAGTGCGGGAAGAGAGACTGACTAAAACAGACACCGTGCATGCTATGCACCCCACCTCACTAGTAGCTCTGCATGAGGAAAACACATGACAGCCGGCTGCAGAGCAGAGCCGAATACATGGTCGAGTGACTCCTGTAAGCGACTCCTGTATGACGTGCTTTCCACATAGTGTAATCTTACACTAAAGCCATATTAAGAAGCCTGACATACCCTGACTAGAACATTAGACTCAATGTCCCTTCCCCATAATAAATGTATGTTTTCTTTTTTTTCCAGACATTTCATTTATTTTAGAACACCCCCTTTTTTTTTTTTAAACACACACCCTTCCTGAACCTTACGACTCCCCCTTGACTTAAAGCAACGATGCTGCTGGATGAGGCAGCTACTTATCTGGACCGTAGAAAGTCGGGGCCTGGATCTGCCGTGTAGCGCTGTACCCTTGTTGCTCCCTGAGGACGGTATGTAGCGCTCCCACACCATACGCTGGAGACGACGTTCACTGTGGAAGAGGACGCCCGGCCAGATATAGTCATCATCGCCCCTCCCACAAACACAGGCCACTAAACCGGCCTTAAAACAAATACTAGGGAGGTTTTTAGCCAGAGAATATCTTTTATTAATTAGTAGTGAGCTCTATAGCTCAGCGGTTAGGGCTTTTGCTTTAGATAAATAAGACTTAAATACACTAGGGCAGTGGTGGGCAAACGTATTAGTCAACTGAGCCAAATATCAACAAAACAGCTATTAAATTTTTTCTGAGAGCCAAATTTTTTAAACGTAAACTATATAGGAATATACATTGTTATTAACTTAATAAGGGTAGTCCTAACCATCTGAACATACCTTTCTCAGTCCTCGACACTACAGCTTTCACTCCACAACGTTTCACCCTATAAGACGCACGTAGGTTTTAGAGGAGAACAATATGGAAAAAAAAATTTTTCATTACACCTCAAGTCAAACCACTAATCAGACCCCTAATGTCAATAAGACCTCCCTCAGATCAGACCCCAAAGTAAATGACCCCCAATCAGACCTCAGATAAGAGCCACATGCCTCTCATCATCCCCATTATCATCCATGATGCCTCTCATCATCCCCATTATCATCCATGATGCCTCTTATCAACCCTGTTATTATCCATAATGCCTCTCATCATCCCCATTATCATCAATGATGCCTCTCATCATCCATAATGCCTCTCATATCTCCCATTATGATTCTCATCATCCCCTTTATTATCCATGATGCCTCTCATCATCCATGATGCCTCTCACATCCCCCATTATGATTCTCATCACCCCCATTGCCTCAGATCAGCCCCAAGTTTCATAAAATAAAAAAGCACTTACCTCTCCTGCTCCTGGATGCCGCTGCTCCTCACCACCCTCGCTCTGTGTTCCTCCTGCTGTCGGCTGTGCTGTGACCCGGCACGCACAGCGTGACATCACAGGGCGCCTCACACTGCGCGCAGCCTTTACAGCCGACAGCCGAGGACCAGGAAGCGGTGAGTACAGAGCCTTCACCGCTTCCTGGTCTTCCCCCCCCTCCTGTCGATTTTTGCCACGGGCAACGAAAATGCGATCGCACTGCACATGTGAGCCCGCACCTGGAAGAGCCAATGTCAAGGGGCTAAAGAGCCACATGTGGCTCTAGAGCCGCAGTTTGCTGACCACTGCACTAGGGTGTCGCCAAGTATACTGACAGCGCTTGGGGATACCCGCTTCATGCTCATAGGCACTGACTTCATACATAGACATAGAGCAGGAATGCCTAAGCAGCGACAGATACCGGCACTTCAATGCACATTGGTTCTCCTCCTATGCAGTGCGTGCTGCACTCTGTTCCTTCTTCCTCCCTAATCAGCGGCTTAGATGAGGAAGCATTGAAGTCTGACGAAATTACCCGCAATTATTATTGCAGAGCAGATAAAGAAGATACGGGTATTGGCAATCTAAGCAAAATACTTGGCTTGGTCCGGTCGATAGAATACTGGTCCGGTGGCAATCATACAGGTGGGACATATTTTCTCCTATTTCAGTGGCACTGCTATAGGAGGTGCAGATGCAGCAGAAACTTCGCAGCTCCAGGTTTCTGAGGGGAAGTCAGGGGGTAGCATGCGGCGTCTGACTTTGTGTCTAAAACTGGCCCTAGAAGGCGGTAGCGAAGGGAACAGGGAAGCTGCCGGCCCTTTATAATATACAGCAGTTTATTTTCTCACCTTTCTTAAATTTGTTCTTATAAAATGAGGGTCTCCCAGGTCCATCTGGTTTTGGAGGCTGATCTGCAAAAGTTTTTTTAATTGCAAATTTTTATTTATTTAGAAACAGCCATTTTTGTACATAATAATATCTACAATAATTATTTCTTTTTCTTGCTCCCAATACCACCCTCCTCCCTCCCCTCCCTTGTGATGCATCTCCTATCCCCACCATAAGGGGATAAAGAAGGGGATTAAGGCGGGGAAAATGTAAATTTCCAAACACCCCATATCCTCGTCCACTGAAAGTCAATGGGACAGATCTGTTTTCTATTGTGGCAGAGAAAACGGAACCGTCTCCATTGACTTGCATTGACGGATCCGCATCCCAGGACGGAAAGAAAACCGGTTTGCATTTTGGAGCACTCCGTTCACTTCAGTTCAGTTTTGTCCCCATTTACAATGAATGGGGACAAAACTGAAGCGTTTTTTTCCGGTATTGAGCCCCTATGACGGATCTCAATACCGGAAAACTTTAACGCTAGTGTGAATGTAGCCTTAACCCTTTCCACAGTGCAGTGTAAACACAGTGCAATAACAGTGCAAATGAACAGGATATGTTACAATAAACATTTAAGATGCAGGTAATCAGTGGCGTGCCTAGGGTGTTTGGCACCTGGAGCAGGTCCTTTCTCTGGCACACCCCCCCCCCCCCCTCTCCAATACTTTAAAAAGATTGTACCTCCTCACGGTAGTATTGCCCTCGTTCCACAACCTTCAAAGTAGTTTTGTACAGATGTGTGCCCCCTCACAGTAGTTATGCCCACATTGTGCCCCCTCACAGTAGTTATGCCCACATTGTGCCCCCTTTACAGTAGTTATACTCTCTCTGTGCCTCTTTCACAGTTGTAATGCTCATTGAGCCGCATTCACAGTAATAATCCCCATTGTGTCCCCTTCATAGTAATAATGCCCTCTGTGCCCCCTCCATAGTAGAAATCCCCATTGTTCCCTCTTCCCAGTAATAATGGCCACTGTGCCCCCTTCATTGTAGTAATGCCCTCTGGCTCTGTGCCCCCTCCATAGTAGAAATGCCCTCTGTGCCCCCTCAATAGTAATAAAGACCTCTGTGCCCCCCCCCCAGTAATAAAGACCTCTGTGCCCCCTTCATAGTAATAAAGTCCTCTGTGCCCCCTCCATAGTAGAAATGCCCTCTGTGCCCCCTCAATAGTAATAAAGACCTCTGCGCCCCCCCAGTAATAAAGACCTCTGTGCCCCCTTCATAGTAATAAAGTCCTCTGTGCCCCCTCCATAGTAATGAAATGCCCTCTGTGCCCCTCAATAGTAATAAAGACCTCTGTGCCTCCCTAGTAATAAAGACCTCTGAGCCCCCCATAGTAATAAAGACCTCTGTGCCCCCTCCATAGTAATAAAGTCCTCTGTGCCCCCTCCATAGTAGAAATGCCCTCTGTGCCCCCTCAATAGTAATAAAGACCTCTGTGCCCTCCTAGTAATAAAGACCTCTGTGCCCCCCCCAGTAATAAAGACCTCTGTGCCCCCTTCATAGTAATAAAGTCCTCTGTGCCCCCTCCATAGTAATGAAGTCCTCTGTGCCCCTCCATAGTTATAAAGTCCTCTGTGCCCCTTCCATAGTAATAAAGTCCTCTGTGCCCCCTCCATAGTAATAAAGACCTCTGTGACCCCTCCATAGTAATAAAGACCTCTGTGCCCCCTCCATAGTAATGAAGTCCTCTTTGCCCCCTCTATAGTAATAAAGACCTCTGTGCCCCCTCCATAGTAATAAAGTCCTCTGTGCCCCCTCCATAGTAATGAAGTCCTCTGTGCCCCCTCTATAGTAATAAAGTCCTCTGTGCCCCCTCCATAGTAATAAAGTCCTCTGTGCCCCCTCCATAGTAATAAAGACCTCTGTGACCCCTCCATAGTAATAATGCCCTCTGTGCCCCCCCCAGTAATAAAGACCTCTGTGCCCCCTCCATAGTAATAAAGTCCTCTGTGCCCCCTCCATAGTAATAAAGACCTCTGTGCCCCTCCATAGTAATAAAGTCCTCTGTGCTCACGCCATAGTAATAAAGTCCTCTGTGCCCCCCCCCCCAGTAATAAAGACCTCTGTGCCCCCTCCATAGTAATAAAGTCCTCTGTGCTCACGCCATAGTAATAAAGTCCTCTGTGCCCCCTCCATAGTAATAAAGTCCTCTGTGCCCCCTCCATAGTAATAAAGTCCTCTGTGCCCCTCCATAGTAATAAAGTCCTCTGTGCTCCCTCCATAGTAATAAAGTCCTCTGTGCCCCCTCCATAGTAATAAAGTCCTCTGTGCCCCCTCCATAGTAATAAAGTCCTCTGTGCCCCTCCATAGTAATAAAGTCCTCTGTGCTCACGCCATAGTAATAAAGTCCTCTGTGCCCCCCCCCAGTAATAAAGTCCTCTGTGCCCCTCCATAGTAATAAAGTCCTCTGTGCTCCCTCCATAGTAATAAAGTCCTCTGTGCCCCCTCCATAGTAATAAAGTCCTCTGTGCCCCCTCCATAGTAATAAAGTCCTCTGTGACCCCTCTGTATTAAAAAAAACACACAGTAACTACTCGCCCTGTCCCGTTCCTGAAGCTCACAGTCTCATCGCTCTGCAGCACTGTGTGGGCGGAGCTTATGCAGATTACCAGGCTGCTGGCTCCTCCCACACATGTCAGCAGTGCGATCTGTGCCTGCAGGCTGAATGGTGGAGCGGGGAGAAGTCTTCCTGCTTCACCATTCTGTGCGCCGCCGGCCTGAAGGAGGGAAGGAGCGCGGGGAGCTGAGCGGTGAGTGACAGAATCCAGCTCCCTGTGCTCCAGCAATGAGCGCTTCCATCTGTATTGATGTAAGCACTCATTGCTTCTGTTACCCCCCTGAGAGCGGGCACCCGGGGCGGACCCCCCGCCCACCCCTTAGTATGCCACTGCAGGTAATCAATTTGGCTCCTCCATTCAGGGTACATAACTCAATCTAGCAAAATATAGAATGGGGGTAGGGAAGGAAACTGGACCCTCAAGCCTTGGTGGTATTGGACACTACCAGCAGAGTGGCCCTATTTTATTTTTTAATTCCGTGGCCCCTACTGCTCCATGTACAGTACATGAAGTGAGAACCATATACAACAACATATTGTCTTACCTTTTATGACACTGGTCCGATCACATGTGTATTTGACAAACACAGTAAACTGTTTGGATTCATCTAAAAGATCAAAATGAAAAAAGAAAAACAAAATAACACACTTTTCCATCGTAGATTGTTATAATAATGCTGAATATACTGTTAGAATGCATTTTTGTGGCTCATCACCTTCTTTCGGAAAGTTGTCATAGATAATATCCAATGGATCTGGACTCGTCTCCTGTACTAGTATTTTATGCACGGTATCTGCAATCAGGAAAAAAAATCTAAATCCTGAGGAATTATGTAAAATATTTGATTATTTAAAGAGAGACATTCAAGTCTGAAAGGGTATGTAAACTTTTGCAACCAATTTTTACTGCTCCTATACATGTACAATAAAAAAGTGAAGTATCACTGTTTACAGCTTTTATTAAAAATCTCCTGTCGTTTTGAGTACACAGCTCCTCTGCAGTCTGAACGTTAACAAAAAGAGTGGGCCGACGAGGTAACACGTGACCATACGATCATACTACACAGTAGTCGTAGTCTGTAACCATGGAGATAACTTTTTTTTCTTTTCTCCCCTTTTCTCTTTTTTTTTTTCCAATAATTTTTGAGGTAGATATAAAATATTAAATAAGTTATTTAATTTTTAGGGAGGAAGATTTAAAAAAAACAAACAGCAATTTCAACGTTTTGTGAGATTTTTTTTATGGCACCCATTGGCGTTGGTTTACAGAGACCGGTGGGTGATTCGTAATGTGCACACCACACCAGGGAATCCGGAGAGGACCTCGTGAGTAGCATCGGCCATAGTGACATGCTCGTGCAAGCTACAACGCTCAGCCTAGCCTTCCCCAGGGCCGGAAATTTCATGCGCAGATTGCGACGCAATGGTCTACGACTTCTCCCCGCACACGACAGGCCTTAAAAAGGTTGGGGTGGGATGGGCAAGAAGGAAGAAAGAGAGTGCGCTGTGCCATTTTAGGCCACTTTTCCAGTCTGCCTACCATGTGGTCAGGGAACAGGGTATGCAACAGGAAGTGGTCAGAGTTTAGGTAGGCATGAACCTTGGCCTCTCTTCTGGAGGAAGCAAAACATTCCCCCATTTTGCTTTGATAGCAAGGGTCTAACAGCATGGTTAATCAGTAGTCATCAGTCTGCCTGATGTCTGTACGCCTGCGTTAGCAAGCATACAGCTCGCCATCCTGGCCAATGTGCACGAGGAGCCAGTTGTTTCTAGCTCTGCCCCCTACTGAAACGATTGGGTTTTGTGGCTGGTATCTCCATCATGATCATATTCCACCTATGACTTCGACTCCTCCTCCAGTGGCAGCTCCTCATCCTCCTACTCCTCCATCGCAGTTTCTCCTTGTGGGTCCCCAACAGCTACAAGGCGGACCTCAAGATGCGTCAGCTGCTCTTCTTCTGCTGTGGTTTCCTGTCTATTCTAACATAAATACAAGGGGATGACATTGTTCATGCCGCAGTTGTCCCAAATGAAAAATTCTGTGGCCTCTTCCAAGGGCTTCAGCACCCGACAGGGTCACCAGGATGTTGCGGCCATTGTCGCTGACCACCTTGCCCAGTTGGAGTCGACGGGTGGCAGGCAGCGGGATGTTTGCTGCTTGAAGTACTTTAGCAACTGCCCGCCGGTGTGGCTACTCTCGGCCAGGCCGATCAGCTCCAACACCGCATGGCAACGCTTGACTTGACACGTGATAGGAAGGAGGGGAAGCGGGAGTGATGCTGTGCTCTCTTGCTGTTGTGGACGGGAGTGTGTCCATGAAGGAGGATGCGGAGAAGGTGGAGAAGTGCCAGATGTAGGAGCCAGGCCGACACAATCGTTGAGGAGTCAAAAGGACCTGGCTTCATTGCCGGAGAGCTGCCTTGTCGCTGTTGCAAAACATATTGACCGCAGGAGCGTAGCTAACGGCTCATGGGCCCTGGTGCAAGAGTTCAGCTTGGGCCCCTCTTCCCTCAGTGCTTTGTATGTCTTCTTATGTGGCACAACGGTCTTTGGGTCCCCTCAGGCTCCTGGGCCCGGTAGCGACTGCTACCTCTGCACCCCCTATAGCTACGCCCATGCCCAGTAGGCCATTAAAGACATTTACTATCCCGGCCTGGAAGAGCTGCTCCAGGTGTCCACTGTGGTGTGAACCTTGCTGCACATTGACAATCTCAAGGAGCGGTCCACTTTCTCCACTATCTGAGAATACAAGGTAGGGATGTATTTTTGGGAGAAATAATGGCATCTAGAACATGCTATCAGCTCCCGATAGGCAGCAGATGTTGCCTATATGTTCTGACCAGGCCATAAGTTGCCTCCGCTCTTTATTGCTGCTGCCACCACCCCCTCCTCTGATGTTACTTCTTCCTCAGCACCCACTGTAATATATCATAGTGGGCTCCTTGGCTCCCCTCCCCTGCGCTGCATTTGCGCCCATTTATCACTTTCACTACCCCCACTGCCAGGACCGTGGCTATGGGAGCCACATTTACCAACGCAACCACAGCTATGCATGGGCTTCCCCTGATATCTCCTGAACCTCCTCCTCAGGGCAGCCCAAACGCTGACTGCTCTTACAATAGTCATCAACAGGAAGACTCTCTTGACTATCTGCTGTAAGGGATAATGTGGAATAGTTACCTCTTCCTCTTAGGAAAAAAGAAGGCACCCCACCAGGAAGGGGCAGCGCAGAGAGAGAGGACGGCACTGAAAGCCTTCTCCTTTGGAGCCAGGAGGAGCAGGAGAAGTGCTGTGACTCCTGGCTCCAAAGCACTGTGTCAGACTCAGGAGGATACCTCAACATGACCCTGCTGCTAATAAGAGGAGCAGTGAGCCATTCAATCCACAATCTCATCCTCTTTCTCCTCAAAAATGAGGTTGCGCCTTTCCGAAGTCAGGGACAACTGTGACCTGCTACTGTGACTTCTGACTGGATAGCTGGTGCTACTCTGATCCACATTCTGGCTCTGGGAGGACAAGGCCTGGCCCTGGGTCTTTCATTTGGAACCCTTCCTTATTCCAGACATTTAACCTAATGTAGACAGTCACACAAAGTATGGAATGGTTTGCAAGTGAGTGTTTTGGAACTTAAAGACAGAGAGACAATACAAACACATTGTAGACATTGCTATTGACAATTTACTTTGGGAATAATGCAGAATCGGCACCAGTAACAGATTTGGGCCTAATATTTTATGTGCTTTTAAATACGTAGATTCAGAAGAAAAAAAACTTTACGGTATGTAGTGTAAAACACAAGCTGTCAGTTCTCTATAAGATTATTGTCCCACTTCCCCCCCTTCCCCACACACACACACCAACACTTGGACTGTCTGGAGATGCCTTGTCCTAGATTCGGACTACAATTTTGTGTGTTTTTACTCTGAGATTTAAAACTGCACCCACTTGTTTACAAAACACCCTTTGTACTCTTGTATTGAGATTATTCACCCCTCACCAACACTTGAACTGTCTGGAAATGCCCTTTCACAGATTTCAACCTAATATTTCAGGTGTTTTCACTCCACTCAGAAATTTGAAACAATACCTTCTGGATTGTAAAACACGCATTGTACGCTTGTATTGAGATTATTCCCTCCACACTAATATTGAAGTGCCTGGAGATGTCCTGTCCCGGATTACTATTTCAGTTGTTTTCACTCAGAGATTCAAATCGGTACCCTCTGGATTTAAAAAACATGCATTGATTATTTGTATTGCTATTTATGCACCCCACACCTGGAGATGCCCTGTCGCAGATTTAAGCCGACTATTTCTGGTGTTTTCACTCATTATTTAAGATTTAAACAGTGCCCGCTGTATTGTAAAAGACCTGTTGTACATTTGTATTGCTATTTTTGCACCCTGCAACACTTGACGTGTCTGAAAATGACCTGTCCCAGATTTTGGCCTACTATTTTAGTTTTTTTTTTAATTATATATTTAAACAGTACCCTATGGATTGTAAAACATGCGTTGTACACTTGTATTGCTATGTATGCACCCTACATCAACAGTTGAACTGTAGATACCCTGTCACAGATTTCGGCCTACTATTTTAGGTGTTTTCACTTAGAGATTTAAAATGGTACCCTATGGACTGTAAAACAGGTGCTGTACACCTATATTGAGATTATCCCCCACACCAACACTTGACCTGTCTGGAGATGCACTGTCCCAGATTTTAGCCTACTATTTGAGCGTTTTCCCTCTGGGATATAAAATGATACCCTCTGCTTGTGAAACCTGCATTGTACACTTGTATTGCTTTTTATGTAGACCACAGGGACACTTGAACTATCTGGAGATGCGCTGTAAAATATTTTGGCCTACTATTTTATGTGTTTTCACTTGGAGGTTTAAAACTGTATCACATGTGTGGTATACTTGTATTGAGATTATTCCTCCCACACCAACACTTGACCTGTCTGGAGATGCACTGTCCCAGATTTCGATTTGAACAATTTCATATATTTTCCCTCAGATCCTTGTAAATGATGTAGGTACAAATAGTACTACCTACCCATCCCTCCCTGTAAATGATGTAGGTATAGACAGTACTGCCTCCCTGTCGCTACCTGTAAATGATGTAGGAACAGATAGTACTGCCTCCCTGTGTCTTTCTGTTAATAAGGTAGGTACAGATAGTACTGCCTTCCTGTAAATGATTTAGGTACAGATAGTACTGCCTCCCTGTCTCTACCTGTAAATGATGTAGGTACAGATAGTACTGCCTTCCTGTCTCTACCTGTAAATGATGTAGGTACAGATAGTACTGTTTTCATGTCTCTGTGTGAATGATGTAGGATCACACTGTAAATGATGTAGCTACAGATAGTATTGTTTCCCTGCCTCCCTGTGAATGATGTAGGTACAGATAGTACTGCCTCCCTGTGTCTTCCTTTAAATGATTTAGGTACAGATAGCACTGACTCCCTGTGTTTCCATGTAAATTATGTAGGAACAGATAGTACTGCCTCCCTGTAAATGATGTAGGTACAGATAGTACTGCCTCTCTATCTGCCCTGTAAGTGATGTAGGTACAGATAGTACTGCCTCCCTGTGCCTTCCTGTAAATCATGTAGGTACAGATAGTACTGCCTTCCTGTCTCTTCCTGTAAATGATGTAGGAACAGATAGTACTGCCTTCCTGTCTCCCTTCTGTAAATTATGTAGGTACAGATAATACTGCCTCTCTATCTCCCCTGTAAATTATGTAGGTACAGATAGTACTGCCTCTCTATCTCCCCTGTAAATGATGTAGGTACAGATAGTACTGCCTCCCTGTCCCTTTCCTGTAAATTATGTAGGTACAGATAGTACTGCCTCTCTATCTCCCCTGTAAATGATGTAGGTACAGATAGTACTGCCTCCCTGTGTCTTCCTGTAAATGATGTAGGTACAGATAGTACTGTCTCCCTGTGTCTTCCTGTAAATCATGTAGGTACAGATAGTACTGCCTCTCTGTCTCTTTCTGTAAATTATGTAGGAACAGATAGTACTGCCTCCCTGTGCCTTCCTGTAAATGATGTAGGTACAGATAGTACTGCCTCCCTGTCTCTTTCTGTAAATGATGTAGGTACAGATAGTACTGCCTCCCTGTGTCTTCCTGTAAATTATGTAGGTACAGATAGTACTGCCTCTCTATCTCCCCTGTAAATGATGTAGGTGCAGATAGTACTGCCTCCCTGTCTCTCCCTAGGTCTATGATACAACGTAACAGATACTAGCTGCATACAGTAGAACGGCTGCATAATATATATATAAACCAGGCCTTAAAAGGAATGTCATTTTTTATTAAATGGCACAAATATATTAAACACAAAAACTGAAGGAACTGATGTGTCTACTTGCAGACCTATGTGTCCTCCTGATTACAGACCACAAACCCTGCGTGTAGTCTGGCCCTGCGGTCACGTCTTCCCGTCTTACTCCACCGAGTACGTGGTCTGTACACATGGACACACATAGTTCTGCTTAGAAACAGTTTTTAATTGTAAAGTGGCTTCACGTTCTTTTATTGTAGATACTTTGGAGCTGTATAAACATGGTTTCAAAAGTATTCATACCCTTCACACTCAATGTATAAACATTAGGGATGAGCGAACGTCATATTTTGATGTTCGAGTTCGTGTTCGGGTATATGCTGAATTGCATTATGGATTCCGTTACCACGAACCGTAACGCAATTCCATGACGGAATGCATAGAAGCATTTCGTTATTCATTTCGTCAAAAGTCTATGGCCTGCATAACGGATCTGACCGTTTTTCGTTATGCCGGAGTCCGGAATTGCATTATGGTTCGTGGTAAAGGAATCCATGACCTACCGGTAATTCAGCATATACCCCAACCCAAACGTCAAAATATGACGTTTTCTCATCCCTAATAAACATTGTACAGTATGTAGTTTGGAGTCAGTCCGTGCTATTCTCACCTTCTTTAATGCTCTGTGTAAAGTCTCGCGGCACCCTAAGCGGAAAACGATAATATACTATTCTAATAGAGACGCCTGCAAAGAGATAAAGAGAATATATTATCACATGGAAATCATTGTAAATGGCTGTATACCATAGAACTCTGTAAAGGGGTTCTCCGGACTACAGATATTGATGACTATCCTCAGGGAAGGTCATCGATATCAGATCGGTGGGGGCCGCCACTCCCTTTAGTCTGCTGTTTCGGTCATCAGCGGCACAGGACTCTATACAGTGTACGGAGCAGAAGTTTTACTGTTCTCTGGAGTTTCTTGTGTTGACTTGAAGGGAGCTAAGCTGCAGTACCCCTTCACGACCACTGTACTGCGTATGGAGCTGTGGAGTACAGTCTCTGGTGTCGGAGGTCGAAATAACTGATCATGGGGGTGCTGGCTGTCAGACCCGATTTGATACTGATGTCCTATGCTGAGGATAGGTAATCCATAGTGTTGAGCAAATCGAAGATATCAAAGGGGAAAAGTTTGTTTCACACCAAACCCGAATTTCCTGGTACTTCATGGTAACAAATCTAATTTTTCCTAAAATGGCGGCTACAAAGTGAAAGTAAGAAGAGCGGGAATGCAAGATCACCCATAATGCCATGCGGACAGCCAATCAGCAGCATGCAGGCCCCTGTGATGTCCCAGCCCTATAGAACCCTCATCCCGCCCGGTCTCCACCACTTCACTGTGAACTGAGTATAGGGAGAGATGTGACAAGTGCTAGGGACAGTGATTAAGAAAGCCTTTAATTGTAAAATATTGGATAGGGAGAGTTCAGGGACAGCGCAGGGACCGTGTAGGGAGATCATAGGGAGGATTTTTACACAGTATAGGGAGAGCATAGGGAGATTGCAGGGACTAATTGAACAATGTCCCCCTTAGTTAATAAGTAAGCAGTTCTATAACGCCCGATTCTGTAGTTGGGGTGAAAAAGCGCAATATTTTTACAGTTATTTGGTTTTTCACCTTGTTCTATAGATAAGTAATTCCATTAGGTTTTGATTCTGTAATTGGGATGAAAAAGCAGTCTAATACTACAGCTATTGGGGTGTCCACATTGTTTTATACATAAGTATAACGCCTTGATTCCGTAAATGAGGTCATTATCTATTTATATCAGGAAAAAATATTTTTACGCAAACATAGAAGAAGATTCCTTACGGTAATAGAAGTGAGAATATAAAGATCTGCTAGAGGAGGTAGTGATGGTGGACTCACTAAAAGAGTTTAAGAGGGGCCTGGATGTATTTCTGGAGTGTAATAATATTACAGGTTACAGTTACTAGAATTCTGGAAAAGGGAGTAATCCAGGGAGTTATTCTGATGCCTGATTGGAGTCGGTAGCCCTATAAATGATGTAGGTACAGATAGTATTGCCTCCCTATCTAGTCCTATAAATGATATGGGTACATATAGTATTTCCTCCCTATCAAGTCCTATACATGAAGTACAGATAGTACTGCTTCCCTATATAGTCCTATAAATGATGTAGGTACAGATAGTACTGCCTCCCTATCTAGTCCTATAAATTATGTAACTACAGATAGTACTGCCTCCCTATCTAGTCCTATAAATTATGTGGGTACAGATAGTATTTCCTCCCTATCAAGTCCTATACATGAAGTACAGATGGTACTGCCTCCCTATATAGTCCTATAAATGATGTAGGTACAGATAGTACTGCCTCCCTATCTAGTCCTATAAATGATGTAGGTACAGATAGTACTGCCTCCCTATCTAGTCCTGAAAATTATGTAGTTACAGATAGTACTGCCTCCCTATCTAGTCCTATAAATTATGTGGGTACAGATAGTATTTCCTCCCTATCTAGTCCTATACATGAAGTACAGATAGTACTGCTTCCCTATCTAGTCCTATAAATGATGTAGGTACAGATAGTACTGCCTCCCTATCTAATCCAATAAATGGTGTAGGTACAGATAGTACTGCTTCCCTATCTAGTCCTATAAATGATGTAGGTACAGATAGTACTGCCTCCCTATCTAATCCAATAAATGGTGTAGGTACAGATAGTACTGCCTCCCTATCTAGTCCTATAAATGGTGTAGGTACAGATAGTACAGCCTCCCTATATAGTCCTATATATGATGTAGGTACAAATAGGACTGCCTCCCTGTCTCTCGCTGTAAATTATGTAGGTACAGATAGTACTGCCTACCTATCTAGTCCTATAAATTATGTGGGTACAGATAGTATTTCCTCCCTATCTAGTCCTATACATGAAGTACAGATGGTACTGCCTCCCTATATAGTCCTATAAATGATGTAGGTACAAATAGTACTGCCTCCCTATCTAGTCCTGAAAATTATGTAGGTACAGATAGTACTGCCTCCCTAGCTAGTCCTATAAATGATGTAAGTACAGATAGTACTGCCTCCCTATCTAGTCCTATAAATGATGTGGGTACAGATAGTATTTCCTCCCTATCTAGTCCTATACATGAAGTACAGATAGTACTGCTTCCCTATCTAGTCCTATAAATGATGTAGGTACAGATAGTACTGCCTCCCTATCTAATCCAATGAATGGTGTAGGTACAGATAGTACTGCCTCCCTATCTAGTCCTATAAATGGTGTAGATACAGATAGTACAGCCTCTCTATATAGTCCTATATATGATGTAGGTACAGATAGTACTGCCTCCCTGTCTCTCCCTGTAAATGATGTAAGTACAGATAGTACTGCCTCCCTATCTAGTTCTATATATGATGTAGGTACAGATAGTACTGCCTCCCTGTCTCTCCCTGTAAATGATGTAGGTACAGATAGTACTGCCTCCCTGTCTCTCCCTGTAAATGATGTAGGTACAGATAGTACTGCCTCCCTGTCTCTCCCTGTAAATGATGTAGGTACAGATAGTACTGCCTCCCTGTCTAGTTCTATACATGATGTAGGTACAGATAGGACTGATCCCTGCCTCTCTATGTAAATGATGTAGGTACAGATAGTACTGCCTCCCTATCTAGTTCTATATATGATGTAGGTACAGATAGTACTGCCTCCCTATATAGTCCTATAAATGATGTAAGTACAGATAGTACTGCCTCCCTATCTAGTCCTATAAATGATGTGGGTACAGATAGTATTTCCTCCCTATCTAGTCCTATACATGAAGTACAGATAGTACTGCTTCCCTATCTAGTCCTATAAATGATGTAGGTACAGATAGTACTGCCTCCCTATCTAATCCAATGAATGGTGTAGGTACAGATAGTACTGCCTCCCTATCTAGTCCTATAAATGGTGTAGATACAGATAGTACAGCCTCCCTATATAGTCCTATATATGATGTAGGTACAGATAGTACTGCCTCCCTGTCTCTCCCTGTAAATGATATAAGTACAGATAGTACTGCCTCCCTATCTAGTTCTATACATGATGTAGGTACAGATAGGACTGCCTCCCTGTCTCTCCCTGTAAATGATGTAGGTACAGATAGTACTGCCTCCCTGTCTAGTTCTATACATGATGTAGGTACAGATAGGACTGATCCCTGTCTCTCTATGTAAATGATGTAGGTACAGATAGTACTGCCTCCCTATCTAGTTCTATACATGATGTAGGTACAGATAGGACTGATCCCTGTCTCTCTATGTAAATGATGTAGGTACAGATAGTACTGCCTCCCTATATAGTCCTATATATGATGTAGGTACAGATAGTACTGCCTCCCTGTCTCTCCCTGTAAATTATGTAGGTACAGATAATACTGTCTTCCTGTCTTTCTCTGTAAATACTGTAGGTACAGATAGTACTGCCTCCCTGTCTCTCCCTGTAAATGATGTAAGTACAGATAGTACTGCCTCCCTATCTAGTTCTATACATGATGTAGGTACAGATAGGACTGCCTCCATGTAAATGTTGTCGGTACAAATAGTGCAGTGTGATAGCAGTCTCAATGCCCAGTGGGCTTCTGAACACACTTTAATAGACTGTCAGGTCTCAGTTGCAACTCTTACAACCCCGGGGTTAGGGATGACTTGACTCTGTGTCGGGCCTCTAGACCAGGGATGCGCTGCACTACTTCTCTAGCCTCTGGCTAGGACCAACAACCTTTAACAACTAATTCTCCAACTAAGACTACTTTCACACTGGCATTTTGACTTTCCGTTTGTGAGAACCGTTCAGGGCTCTCAAAAGCGGTCCAAAACGTATCAGTTTCGCTCTAATGCATTCTGAATGGAAAAGGATCCTCTCAGAATGCATCAGTTTGCCTCGGTTTCGCCTCCATTCCGCTTTGGAGGCTGCCTGTAGCGTTTTGGTGTCCGCCTGACGAAACTGAGCCAAACGGATCCGTTCTGACACACGATGTAAGTCAATTGGGACGGATCGGTTTTGTCTGGCACAATAGAAAATGGATCCGTCCCCCTTTGACTTTCAATGGTGTTCAAGACTGATCATAGCTATAGAAGACATAATACAACCGGATCCGTTCATGACGGACCATAACGCAATTCCATGACAGAATACATAAGCAATGCCTTTAGAGGCATTCCGTTATTCATTCCATCATAATAGAAGTCTATGGCCTGCATAACGGATCTGTCCAATTTTCGTTATGCTGGAGTCCACTCCTTCATAACGGAAACCGGACGGATCCGTTATGCAGGCCATAGACTTCTATTATAACGGAATGCCTCTAAAGGCTATATGTATTCCGGCACCCAGTCTCTGTGTCTGGTCTGCCCAGAGAGTAAGATTCAAACTAATACCGGTGAGCTGGGAACTCTTTTAGGAAATATAAAATTTAGCTTTTACTTTAATACAGATAAATTAAGATAAAAAAGGTGCTCAAAGAAGTACAATATATAATGGAGGGTCAGATCAGGTACCGTTTGGGGAGGTTAAAGGGGTCAGATGAAGCTCACAAGTCTCAGTGGTGGTGTGAACTCCACAATGCAGCAATATAGCAAAGTGCCTAGGTACACTATCCCTCCTAGACATTAGTCTGTTGATGGGAAATACCTAAATGGCTGCAATCCGAGCACAAGCCCTGGAAGGAGCAACCCCCAGCCTCTGGAACCTCGGACCTATGTAAGTTACCCTAACATACATTAACCCCTAATGGCTCCAACGCGTTTCACTGGTCATCCAGCTCATCAGGGAGCAGCGTTGCGGGTCAGTGCATTACTGAGCGGCAGTGGCAAGCGAACTCCGCCTGCCACTTCCTTTTGCACACCTAACTCCGCCCACAAAAGGGGCTTGTCGACGTAATCAACCAATGGCAGGTGGAGGGAGGGGACCAGCCAGGTCAGCTCAGTCAGCCTCTGTCTCCGCCCGCTCTGGGGCGAGGAGGTAACCATGGGGATCAGAATATGCTTCCCCTGCAGGTTCGTCCACATCACAACTCGGGAGAGGCATGGCTTAGCAAAAGGGATAAACAATTGGGTAATCTGTCATCATGATAGTTATACACATTGCTCTTCAGGATCCATGGGGCTGAAAGTTAGAAACGCCCGAATCAAATGCAGCAGGAGCTTGTATAGAAAGATAGGCCGATATTTTATTAGATCAGACTCACAAGAGATATTTACAAGGGGCTAATAGAGAAACGGTAGTCGCCTGTTTGAAGTGAAATGTCTCCCTCCGATCATAAAAAGGGCTTAAATGAGAGAACCTCGTTAAGACCACTGGGGGTGACACTTTTCATTTTAAAGATCCACCTCGGGCACGAGCACTTGGCGAGGTACACTGCACCACTAGTCTGACAATTGATGAAGTCCCGAATGGCATATTCACGGCCGGTGGATGCAGAACTAATCTTCAGTTTCCACGTTTAAACATCCCATGCAGACTTCGAAACAGCCAAGCAGAGGATTAGCGTAAGATGGAGCACTGGGAGTGCCCATCGCGGTACCCTTAAGCTGGTGGTAATAGCGGCCATTGAAAAGAAAAAAGTTTTTGGTCAGGTTAAACTCAAGGTGTTCTAGAACCTTTTGTGTGACCATAGGGCAACATCTCTAGTGGCCAAGAAGCATTCAACAGCTGTAAGACCGAGACTATGATGAATGGAGCTGTATAATGCTCCTACATCAATCGACGCAAGAAGCATACCGTCCCCCAGTGGGATGTCCTCTAAGCGTAGAAGGGTCTATGTCTGAGACCCCTAACTATCAACTTCATTTGGGCATTTATAACTTTCAGCCCCATGGATCCTGAAGAGCAATGTGTATAACTATCATGATGACAGATTACCCAATTCTTTATCCCTTTTGCTAAGCCATGCCTCTCCCGAGTTGTGGTGTGGACGAACCTGCAGGGGAAGTGTATTCTGATCCCCATGGTTACCTCCTCGCCCCAGAGCGGGCGGAGACAGAGGCTGACTGAGCTGACCTGGCCGGTCCCCCCCTCCACCTCCCATTGGTTGATTGCGTCAATGAGCCCCTTTTGTGGGCGGAGTTAGGTGTGCAAAAGGAAGTGGCAGGCGGTGTTCGCTTTCCACTGCCGCTCAGTAATGCACTGACCCACAACGCTGCTCCCTCATGAGCTGGATGACTAGTGAAACGCGTTGAAGGTCGCTCTTTCCAGGGCTTGTGCTCCGATTGCAGCCATTTAGGTATTTCCCATCAACAGACTAATGTCTAGGAGGGATAGTGTACCTAGGCACTTTGCTATATTACTGCATTGTGGAGTTCACACCACCACTGAGACTTGTGAGCTTCATCTGACCCCTTTAGCCTCCCCAAACGGTACCTGATCTGACCCTTCATTATATATTGTACTTCTTTGAGCACCTTTTTCATCTTATTTTATCTGTATAAAGAAGTAGAAGCTAAGTTTTATATTTCCTAGAAGAGTTCCCAGCTCATCGGTATTAGAATGCCTCTAAAGACCTTCCGTTATGCATTCCGTCATGGAATTGCGTTATGGTCCGTGGCAACATATACCCCAACCAGAACTTCAAAATACTGAAGTTCGCTCATCCCCAATAAACATTGTACAGTATGTAGTTTGGAGTCAGTCGGTGCTATTCTCACCTTGTTTAATGCGCTGTATAAAATCCTGCAGCACCCTAAGGAGATGGCAACGTAATACTGTTCTTATAAGCCCATCTGCAAAGAAATAAAGAAAATACCTTTTTACATTAAATCATTGGAATCAGAGGAATCTGACCAGTTCTACTTTACACCAGTTTGATAAGCCTCTTGTCTTTATCCAGGGTCGCCCCATCACACTTTGTATCCATGTCCTCCAGCGCCCTCAGTCCGTGCTATTCTCACCTTCTTTAATGCTCTGTGTAAAGTCCCGCGGCACCCTACGCAGATGACGATAAAATACTATAGACTTGTCTGCAAAGAAATAAAGAAAATATATTGTTACATTGAAATCATTGTAAATGGCTGTATACCATAGAACTCTGTAAAGGGGTTCTCCGGACTACAGATATTAATGACTATTTTTAGGGTAAGTCATCCATATCAGATCGGTGGCAGCCCGCCACTCCCTTTCGGTCATCTGCGGAATCTGACAAAGTGGAAATTCCATACGAATTTTGGGAAACATTCGATTTGGGGCTACACGTGTTACAAAGTGAAAGTAAGATGCCCAGGAACGCAAGATCACCCATAATGCCGTACAGACAGCCAATCAGCAGCTAGTCAGCCCCTGTGATGTCACAGCCCTATAAAACCCTCATCCCGCCCGGTCTCCACCACTTCACTGTGAACTGAGTATAGGGAGAGGTGTGACAAGTGCTAGGGACAGTGATTAAGAAAGCCTTCAATTGTAAAATATTGGATAGGGAGAAGTTCAGGGACAGCGCGGGGAGCAGATGCAGATAAATATGGTTGGCTAGGAGATGTGGCACCTGCAAACGCCATACATGCCATATATACCTCTCAGGCCGTGACCAAGGTCCAAGGGGACTGAAACGTTGGCCGACTGTACACTAATGGCATAATTGATTAATAAATAACCTTGCATCAACAACCACAGAGTGCCGTGAATATATTTTACACTACATGTTATGGCCACCTGAGCCTTGTGGGGGCTAAACTAGCGATGGAGGAGCAGGACAATAATGCATAAGCAATGTATACAGAAATAGGCGGTTTTCCTGCACAAGTGACAGGAGAGGAGCAGGAGGAGCTAGAGAGCGATGAGGAAGACCAGGCAGTACCAGCTCCATCAGCAGCAACTTAAGGGTATAGTCGCTGATGAGCAGATTTCTTCACCCACCTGAGGAAACCACCCGCCAGCAGCAGCTAGACATGGAGCAGAACCTGAACCAGCAGGTGGTGGCATACTTGGACTGCACCCTGCCACCTCACATCCAAGATACCCTGGACTACTGGCCTTGTGGCTGCAACTGGCTGAGTTTGCTCTGGGCAGTAGTGTGGCATCAGAGCGGGTGTTTAGTGCAGCGGGGGCCATGGTTACCCCAAGGAGAATTCGCCTTTCCACCCAAAATGTGGAGAGACTGATCTTTGTGAAGATGAATCAGGTGTGGATTAGCCAGGATTTCCACACGCCAGTGCCTGATGCATCAGACTAAATCATTCTGGGTGCCACAACAGAACTTTGTGAAAAAAGACCAAGACCATTTTCTACTGCCACCCACCATCTTCTGCTGTTACTGCCACTGCTGTTGCCCCCTATCTCCCCTCTCTATGACCAGGCCACTATCCTGACTCCTCATGCTGTTGCCACCCTCCCCACTCTGTGAGTTGGCCACTATCCTGACTCCTCATGCTGTTGCCACCCTCCTCACTCTGAGTTGGCTACTATGTTGACTCCTCATACTGTTGCCACCCTCACCACTCTGTGACTGGGCCACTAGTGTCCCTGTTTGGCCTTGTTGACATTTATTTTGCCGTTCTGCTGATCCGTCAGAAGAAATGAAAACCACAACGGATCTTGTCTTTGAAGCATCCATAAGGCCTGTATCCCACAGTCAGTGTTTTGCATCAAGATTTGCTAATGATTTGGATGTCAAAAGCAGGCGTGTCATCTCTATTTTGGACCCACTCCTGTTTTTCTTGGCTTTACCAATACTGATCAGTTACTGACCAAATACTGACCATGTGAAGGCGTTTGCTCAAAAGATGGGACCCGTTTTTTGGGGGTTGTTCCTGTGACGGATCAGAAGAAGGGCAAAATAAAAAGTGACGTCAACACAAACTTACTGCTGACCCCCTGTACACTTTGTCATGGGGCCACCACTTGTACACCAGCTTCTCTACAGCAATCTATGTGGAAATTAGTCCCTTTGCCACATGACAGACGGTAGGTAGTGGCCTTGTTACAGATTTTTCCTTGGAGTTCATTATCCATAGTGAACTCCTTTCACATCTCGTATACTGTATTTTAGGAACCTGTACTTACCTCTTCTATAACATACGCTATATACAGTCTCACAACCTAGATGTAAAGAAAAATCACATGGTAATACTAATAATAATATATATATCACTGTACTTATCTTTCTAACTCATCCTGCTTTTTAACCTCTTATAGACCCCAGAGCTGCATTCTTACTTCTGCCGGCTTCACAGCTGGAATCTCCTAGCTTGGTCATTCGCCTCGCCTTCATACGTCTGTATATGTTTAAACATCTAGAGGGGTAGTTTCCCATTTTTTGCTGTAGAAGAAAGGAAATGTGAGTGAGATATGACAGTTCTGTCCATGGTTACAATGTTACAGTCGAACTAAACAAACATAACCGCAGCCATGAGGACTGAGCTAGGAAGGCGCGGAGGAGGGCATACGCCAAAAACTGGTGCATTCTGGAGGAGTGATCACAGTATAAATTCTTAGCGTAGAAGACACCGGGCTGAGCATGCTCCAGGACAAAGAAGATCGCATCAGCCAGACCGAACAAAGTGTCTAGAGACTGAACACTTGAATGATCATTGTCCTTGTGTATGGGCCCATGTCCCGCGCATGCGCACCGCAATGTCTTCTGCACTTGAGGTCCTTCTACTTGGTCCAGGCCATAACAAGTGCTGGTCAATGATACGATAAGTTGATTGACGCACATTTAACCTGAGAGGACCCAGCACTCTTTCGTTTTCATTCCCTGCCTTCCTGGAGCCATAATTTTTTTATTTTTCCGTTCACACAACTGTATGAAGGCTTGTTTTTTGCAGGACACGTTGTACTGTATTGAAGGCACCTCGTAAAATCTCGTCATCACGCTGGCCAGTCACTGATGACGTCATCGATCATGGCTAGCGCGGTGATCCACACGTCACCCCGTGAGAGATTTTTCGCAGCTTCTGCAATCAAGATGGCCGTGACAGCCTCTTCACACGCAAATGGATGAGGTGAGTATGTTTTCTTTTTTTACCGCCATTTTAGGAAAAATAGATCTTACCGCGAAGCACAAGGAAATTCGGCTTTGCATCAAATTTTTCCTGAAATTCGTATCGAAGTCCACTTTACAGACTTCGATTCGCTCAACCCCAAGCTGATCGCCGCCACGTTTACCTGGCCCAATTATCGGGAACAGTCATTCATTCAAACGATACTGTCATTACTCTATCGGCACATGCTGGGGTTTCCCAGGATTTTAATATTGATGAACCATCCTCAGGATAGGTCATCAATATCAGACTGGTGGGGGTCGGACACCCGGCATCCCCGTCAATCAGCTGTTTAAAGGGAAAGTGCGGGTTCTGCCTTCTCTTCATTGTTTACCTGCTCGCTGTCGACATCGCAGCGGTGATCAGTGTAATTACTCGAAGCCTTCCCATTCACTTTAATGGACGGCTCCTTCCTATCCAAGTGTCCATAGAAGCGAATGGGACGGCTTTGTGTCATTACACTGACCACCGCTCCCATGTCCAGGATGAGCAGGGACGGCAGCAACCGTACTGAGCGCAGCCTTCTCTTCAACCAGCTGATCGGCGGGGTACTCAATATTAAAATCTCGGAAAACCCCTTTAAGGGCACTATCACTGTTGGACTCTGTTTGGCATGCTATTTTGGAGGACCGTACGTGGGCACTTAGTGTTGGGGGGCATGCTTCTAGCCGGCTGGGGAGGGCTTTGATCGAGTCTACCGAAGGGCACCGTGTGTTGTGTGGCACTATTATTTTTGGGGCACTGATTACTGTCCGGACCACTGGGGGTAGCAGCAGGATGACACTGTGGGGCCACCAGGATGGGGGCTTTGTGCTGAGAAGGCATAGGGGTATAAAGGTACATTATACAGGGGTAATATAACTGAGGGGTATCAGGGTACATTATACAGGGGTAATATAACTGAGGGGTATCAGGGTACATTATACAGGGGTAATATAACTGAGGGGTATCAGGATACATTATACAGGGGTAATATAACTGAGGGGTATCAGGGTACATTATACAGGGGTAATATAACTGAGGGGTATCAGGGTACATTATACAGGGGTAATATAACTGAGGGGTATCAGGGTACATTATACAGGGGTAATATAACTGAGGGGTATCAGGGTACATTATACAGGGGTAATATAACTGAGGAGGGCTATCAGGGACATAATACAGGGGTGAATGGACCCTAAGGGATATCAGGGTATATTATTATACAGGGGTAAGGCTGTCCCTGGATCAGGGTCCCTGATAGCCCTTAGTTATATTACCCCTGTATAATTTACCCCGATACCCCTCAGTTATATTACCCCCTGTATAGGGTTGAGGAGGGGCTGGGCGCAAGCAGGCAGGCCATCAGGTGAGGTAGTGGGGGTAAATACTTTTTTTAAACTTTTCTTAGCTTGCCTAGGGGCCGGCCAGGGCAGGGCCCAGGCAGAGTTCTTGGGAGAGATCCTCGCCCTCTGGTCCAGGCGCAGAAGTACCAGTGCTGCCACACACAGTCCTCCTCCTCTCCTGTCCGATTCCGAAGCTGGGGCCGCCTGGGCACAGACAAGAGACAGCCTCACTAGTAGGCGCAGAGCTGCAGAAGCAAGCGTTTGCGCGGGTGGGCAGGCAAGCAGCTTTACGTGGTGACGTCAACTCTGCGGCTGCCGCACTCCCAGCCTGCGCCTGCCCTGTACGCTCTGCCTCCGCTAGGTCCGAACGCCGCCCTCACCCCTATCTGTCATGTGTATGTATGTAGTATGTTGTCTGTTGTTGTAACTTGTGAATCAATCAGTAGTGCGGGCGCAGCAGCGAATCAGCAGGGTGGGCACCCGGGGGGCAAGGAATGACCTGGGGGGCAATTGCCCCCCCTGCCCTTCTGTAGCGACGCCACTGTATGTGAGTGTTGGTGGGCTGATGGGGGTAGTAGTTGTTTACTCACAGTTCGGTAGAGCTCCCTGGGCCGGCATGCAGTGAATGGAAGGACAGCACCAGTTCCTTCGGGGCACACTCCGTTGTCCAGGGACTCCTGCCAGATGGAGTCAGCCCTGGGAGGTTTGTTAGAACTTCCCTATGTAACTTTATGGGAACTGAGACTTACCGTATCAGCTACACCGCCGCTTTAAGATGTCTGCGTCTTCCCGCGTCTCCAACCTGGTTTGCCGCCAATTTCAATTCTGTACTGTAAGGCAGAGGTGCATTCTGGGAGCTTCACCAGGCAGCAGACGTAGCATGTAGGCGGTGCCTAATCGCCATGCGCAGTGACGTCACAATATCACGTGACATCCCTAGGTCACGTGTGTCTAATCTCTGTACACGGTCCGGGCCTGCTCCTTAGCAGGCATAGGAAATAGCGACTCTACAGCAGCTGTCTATTTCCCATGCCTGGTACGGACCTCTCAGCCCCCTGGTGCTCAGATCCGGAACTATGATGGGCTCTGTAAGGAGCTGCTTAACTCTTTGTGGGATGGTAGAAAATCAGATTTTTATGTGTATTTTATTTTTAATCCTTAGAACTGTTTAATATCACCGTAAAACATGAATCATGGACGCACATCATCCGCCTGAGTCCTGTGATATTCCAGATAAGCCTCTAATCGCTGCCAAATTTCTGCATTTAACAACGACTGGAACATTGAACAGGGGATACATTCAGGAGTACAGGGTACAGTGCCTTGCAGAAGTATTCACCCCCCTTGACTTTTTTCGTATTTTGTTACATTACAGCCTTACGTTCAGTGTTTAGTTAATCTGAACTTTCTGTGATGGATCAGAACACAATCGTCTAAGTTGGTGAAGTAAAATGAGAAAAATATATAAATAAATCTATTGTTTAGAAACAGAAAACAGAAAATTGTCCCTTGCGTATGTATTCACCCCCTTTGTTAGGAAGCCCATAAAAAGCTCTGGTGCCACCAATTACCTTCAGAAGTCCCATAATTAGTGACATGATGCCACCTGTGTGCGATCTAAGTGTCACATCATCTGTCATTACATATACACACCAGAGGCTGCAACACCTGAGCAAGAGGCATCACTGACCAAACACTGCCATGAAGGCCGAGGAGCTCTCCAAACAAGTAAGGGACAAGTCAGGGTTAGGTTATAAAAAAATATCCAAATCTTTGATGATCCCCAGGAGCGCCATCAATTCTATCATAACCAAATGGAAAGAACATGGCACAACAGCAAACCTGCCAAGAGACGGCCGCCCACCAAAACCCACGGACCGGGCAAGGAGGGCATTAATCAGAGAGGCAGCACAGAGACCTAAGGTGACCCTGGAGGAGCTGCAGAGTCCACAGCAGAGACTGGAGGATATGTACAGAGGACGACGATAAGCCGTACGCTCCATAGAGTTGGGCTGAAAATAGCCATTACTGTCAGATAAATACAAAAAGGCGCGTTGTGGGAAAAGGCCCGTGGGAGACTCCGGAAATGTACAGAGGAAGGGGCTCTGGGCTGAGGAGACTAAAAGTGAACTTTTCGGCCATCAGAGAAAACGCTATGTCTGGGGCAAACCCAACACATCCCATCACCCAAAGAACCCCATCCCCACAGTGAGACATGGCGGTGGCAGCATCATGGGGGGGGATGGGAAACTGGTCAGAGAGAAAGATGGATGGTGCTTAATACAGGGATATTCCCGAGCAGAACCTGTACCGCTCTGTGCGTGATCTGAGGCTAGGACGGAGGTTCACCTTCCAGCAGGACTGACCCCAAACACACGGCTAAAGCAACATCTGGGTGGTTTAAGGGGAAACATGTAAATGTGTTGGAACGGCCGAGTCTCAATCCAATAGACAATCTGTGGTCAGACCTAAAGATCGCTGTTCACAAGTGCAAACCGTCCAACCTGAAGGAGCCGGAGCAGCGAGGAGGAGGAACGGGCAAAACTCCCAGAGGTAAGATGTGGCAGCTCCTAGAGACTCATCCAAAGAGACTCCGAGCTGTGATTGCCGCAAAAGGTGGCTCTACAAAGTACTGACTTTAGGGGGTGAATAGTTCTGCACATTGACTTTTTCTGTTATTTTGTCTTATTTTTTATTTGCTTCACTAAAAAAAAAAAAACATCTTCAAAGTTGTCGGCGTGTCCTGTATATTACATGATCCAAATCCTCAAACAATCCGTGTTAATTCCAGCTTGTGAGGCACCAAAATATGAAAAAAGTCAAGGGGGTGAATACTTTTGCAAGGCACTGTATGTTGTACAGGGGATACATTCAGTTGTACAGGGTATACATACAGTCGTACAGGGTATGTTGTAAAGGGGATAAATTCAGTTATACAGGGTATGTTTTACAGGGGATACATTTAGTCGTACCGGGTATGTTGTACAGGGTATACATTCAGTTGTTCAGGGTATACATTCAGTTGTACAGGGTATGTTGTACAGGGTATACATTCAGTTGTACAGGGTATGTTGTACAGGGTATACATTCAGTTGTACAGGGTATACATTCAGTTGTACAGGGTATGTTGTACAGGGTTTACATTCAGTTGTACAGGCTATGTTGTACAGGGTATACATTCAGTTGTACAGGGTATACATTCAGTTAGTACAGGTTATGTTCAGGTGTACAGGGTATACATTCAGTTGTACAGGGTTTACATTCAGTTGTACAGGGGATACATTCAGGTGTACAGGGTTTACATTCAGGTGTACAGGGGATACATTCAGGTGTACAGGTTATACATTCAGTTGTACAGGGGATACATTCAGTTGTACAGGGGATACATTCAGGTGTACAGGGGATACATTCAGGTGTACAGGGGATACATTCAGTTGTACAGGCTATGTTGTACAGGGTATACATTCAGTTGTACAGGGTATACATTCAGTCAGACAGGTTATGTTGTACAGGGTATACATTCAGGTGTACAGGGTTTACATTCAGGTGTACAGGGTATACATTCAGTTGTACAGGGTATACATTCAGTTGTACAGGGTTTACATTCAGGTGTACAGGGGATACATTCAGGTGTACAGGGTATACATTCAGTTGTACAGGGGATACATTCAGGTGTACAGGGTTTACATTCAGGTGTACAGGGGATACATTCAGGTGTACAGGGGATACATTCAGGTGTACAGGGTTTACATTCAGGTGTACAGGGTATACATTCAGTTGTACAGGGGATACATTCAGGTGTACAGGTTATGTTGTACAGGGTATACATTCAGTTGTACAGGGTATACATTTAGTCGTACAGGGTATGTTGTACAGGGTATAAATTCAGTCGTACAGGTTATACATGCACCAAAGTATACATTCAGATTGCAAGACATTGGTGGTAACCTGTGATTTCACCGTCATCATTGTTAAAGGAAAGCTCAACATGTAGCCCCATCATTCACATAAGGGCTCATACACACGAACATATTTTCTTTCCGTGTCCATTCCGTTTTTTTTGCGGACCGTATGTGAAACTATTCACTTCAATGGGTCCGCAAAAAAACAAAAATTACGTATGTCCATATTTCGGTTCCGCAAAAAAATAGAACATGTCCTATTATTGTCCGCATTACGGACAAGGATAGTACTGTTCTATTAAGGGCCAGCTTTTCTGTAAAATACGGAATGCACATGGCTGTCATCCGTATTTTTTGTGGACAGCAAAATACATACGGTCATGTGCATGAGCCCTAATGGAGGTCCTTCTCACTAATGGGATCCATTCCCCAAATGGACCTTTTCCAGGTGTTATCTACAGAGAAGTTTCCCTGTTCCTGAGGTCTTCTTCAGACATGAGATTTAACCTGCTCACAATGTAATGTCTATTTCCCATACCACAGATGGACCTTTTCTATGTGAGCAGGCTAAATCCCATACCTGAAGAAGACCTCACCAGCAGGAAAATAGATGGTACAATGTGAGCAACCAGACATGGAAAAGGTCCATCTGGGGTATGGGAAATAGACATTTCCATGTGTGATCTACTGAGAAGTTTTCATGCTGGTGAGGTCCTCTTCAGTGATGGGATTTAGTCGATTTACATGGAAGTGACTATTTCCCATATTCCCAGAAGGACCTTTTCCGTCTGTTATGTACAGTACTAGGGATTTCCCTCTCCTTACCGGTCACCCCCCCTTTGCAGGGAGGGTTTTTTTTTGCTCCTACTTTCTGTTCCCGCAACAGGTGGCAGGAGATCGGTGAGACTGGCAACACCTGGTTTGATCTGACAGGTTTTCCTTGTGGATCAATAGGCGTCTGTGTTGTTTCTGGTAATGGCCACACCCCTGCCTCAGGTGTTGCTAAGGTGGTCATTTAACCTTCCTTATTTATTATTGCTTCTCCCACTATGCTGTGCGGTTTATAGCTTCAGTTTCAGTTGTGGATAGCTGGTGTGTGGATCTCGGCGGAAGTTCTGGTGCTTCCATTGCTCCTTTGAAGTTAAGTCTTTCCTTTCCCTTTTGTATTTTGTTTGGGTTCTTTGTGTTGTATTCCCTTATTGTTTGTATTAGGACTGAAGGAGACTCCTGTTCGTCCTTCCTTTTGAAAGAACAGGTAGTGTCGTCCCTGCCATTAGTACCAGGGTCCTATAGAGCTAGATAGGACTCTAGGTATTCCTGCGCATGAACACACCTACCTCTGGGGTCTATTCATACTGGTAGTCAGTCAGGATTTTGGTTAGGGTTTTACTAGGAGGTGTCCATCTTCCTTCCCTAGTTCTCAGGCCTGATTCTTTGTTCCCCCTTTCCCTCTTATGCTCGGTGTGGTGTTTCCCTCCCACACCAAAGCATGACACTTTCAGTGAAAGTTTCTTCAGCACAAAGTGCATTACAGCTTTAGCCTTTCAAGGTGACAAGAACCATGAAGACATGGGACAATTGCTGGAAGAAATCCACCTGCGGGCAGAATGAGAGGGAACATCGGACACCGGAGCACTTCCTGTCCTCCCCTCCACATAGGGGCTAATATCCCCCCCACCAGTCCCCACGGGATGGTGAGAGTTTTGGAGAAGTTACAGACATTTCTCACACTTAAGGAGCCTGCTCCTCACAGCAATCATCCACCATCACAGCCTTCTCCCTCCCAGAGCTCTAGTGCAGAGCCACACACCAGCCAGCCCACGGCTGCATCCAGGTGCTTCCCCCTCCCTCCTGCACAGTCCTGTCCCCATTAACCCCAGCACTGCCAGAAATAGGCCTGAGGAAGCAGCAATTTACAGAGCCTCTTCTATAGGATGTCCCACCCCCAGGGACAGAAGTAGGGCTAGATTCTGGGGATGGTTCCCCTCAATCGTCGGAGCCTTCGCCAGAATCTCACCGCCACTGCGAGGGATATCACAGAGGACCTCGTTCATGTGCCTCCCTATCCACAGACGTCCCTCCTCATCGTGATGCCCACCAGCAGGTCACGGTCCAGAGCGTCCCCTAAGTGAGTGCAACTGGGAATCAGCAGGGAGGGGGCAGTTACCGATAAAATGCAGGACACTAGATACGTTCTCAAACTTATTTTAGAAAAGCTTTCTGCCCCTCCAGCTAACCTACAGCATAATTCACATCCCCCAACACCACCACTTCTGGTAATTCCAACTCTTCTTTTGCTACCCAGGTGCAGTTGGCAGGCAGCGAGAGCCGGTCTTCTGCTACTTCGAGGGCCCCCGCTTGTTTGGTGTCGCCGCTATTCTGGCACCCGGTTTTTTACTTATGTGGACAAGATCTGGTGGGCTTACAAGGTGTAGGGTGGTTCATGTTGGGCTAGATATGACGAGCAGTTCCGCAGGCGCATCGTAGGGTGACATGATTTAATTTGGGATAGCCAGGATGTCAACTTGGTTGGCAAGTGGTTGGGCATCTGGTAATGGTAATGACTCCTGGTCGTCCTGCATCTCACACCTTTCCAGGGAGGGTGGGTGCACACAGCGGAGCATCGGCCTACAGAACCAGTCCCAACAGTCGTCAGATCTGCTGGCTTTACAATGAACGCCACTGCAGATATTTCACCTCCTGCAGCTTTAGACATGAATGTTCCCACTGCGGGGAGCACACTCAGCGGTGCAATGCTTTAAGAAAGCAAAGCTATCCACGGCAAAATCCACGGCTCCTGCTCATAGGGAGGACGCCAGTGAACAGCATAAGGATGGAACCGTGGCTCACCCATGAGCCCAAAACTAGGAAAGCAGCCATATTGCATGACGGCTTTACATCTGAGTTTTGGATCCCCTTCACTCACCGCGACAACCCATCTTTTGATGACAATCTGAAATCAGCCAAAGATCGCTAAAGAATTGCAATTGGAAAGTGATCAGGGCAGAATTGTGGGACCTTTCTCGGATCCTCCCTTCCATTTTCTCAGAGTATCCCCGTTGGGCATTGTCCCAAACCACCACTTATCTTTCCCTTTTCAGTTAATGAGGGCATAGATAAAGATGAGTCGAAGGTTCATTACGCTTCCTTCGACAGGGCGCTATACCTATTGAGGCAAGCTGGTCAAGGAATATTGATGGCAAAATCAGACATCGAGACGGCTTTTCGTCTCCAGTCGGTTCACCATGAATGCTTCCACCTCCTAGGCTGTTTTTCCAGGGACACCACTACTATGATATGAGCTTATCAATGGGATGCTCCATATCCTGGTGCTACTTTAACATATTTAGCTCTTTATTAAAGTGGGTGGTCTCCGAGAAGTCAGGACGCCCATCTTTAGGCCTCTTTCACACTTGCGTTCTGAGGATCTGGCAGAACGCAAGTCGCCTGAAAGCATTAGAAGACTGATCAGGATCCTGATCAGTCTTCGAAATGCTTTGAGGTTACCATGGCAGCCAGGACGTTATTAAAGTCCTGGTTGCCATAGTAGTAGTGGGGAGCGGGGGAGCGGTATACTTACAGTCCGTGCGGCTCCCGGGGCGCTCCACAATGACGTCAGAGCGCCCCATGCACATGGATCACGTGATCCATGCGATCACGTGATCCATGCGTGTGGGGTGCCCTGACGTCACTCTGGAGCACCCCGGGAGCCGCAAGGACTGTAAGTATACCGCTCCCCTGCTCCCCACTACACTTTACCATGGCAGCCGGGACTTTAGCGTCCTGGCTGCCATGGTAACCATTGAGAAAAAGCTAAACGTTGGATCCGGCGATGCGCCAAAACGACGTTTAGCTTAAGGCCGGATCCGGATTAATGCCTTTCAATGGGCATTAATTCCGGATCCGGCCTTGCGGCAAGTGTTCAGGATTTTTGGCCGGAGCAAAAAGCCTAGCATGCTGCGGTATTTTCTCCGGCCAAAAAACGTTCCGGTCCTGAACTGAAGACATCCTGATGCATCCTGAACGGATTTCTCTCCATTCAGAATGCATGGGGATGATCCTGATCAAGATTTTTCCGGCATAGAGACCCGACGACGGATCTCTATGCCGGAAAACAAAAACGCTAGTGTGAAAAAGCCCTTTACTGCAATATTTAGACCAAGGATGCTCAACCTACGGCCCTCCAGCTGTTGTAAAACTACATGCCCAAATAAAACACCTTAGACAACACGTCTAAAGGGATTGAAGATCGGACGCCTTTGAAAACAATATCCAGACATTTGAAGGAACATCACAATTCGGATGGTTCCCTTCTGAGGTCCAAGGAGATCAATAAGGTTCTTATCTCCTTTAGAGAAGGCAACTTGAAGAAACTTCTTACTCAAAAAGAAAAACAAAATGGCCGTATATTCTTGATTAAGTGACACCAAAAAGGCCTAATGAAGGTATTAGTTATGCATCACTTTAATACAGCCCTTATTTTTTTACTCTTTTTACCTCTGAGGTTATCGTCTTTATCATATTGTTCTAATTTTATAGCTTTAATTGCCTCTTTCTCATCTGTTATAGGTCTTTGCAATATGAAGACTACAGGAAACGTTGGGCTGGTGATGGAAGAAGTCCTTCTCTGACAGTTTACAGTCTTGTATCGGCTAAGAGAATAAAGATATTGGAGGCTTTAGTGTCAGGCTCAGCCATTCAGCACCATGGACAGGTATGACCGGGAGAAGGTCAGTGCAGTCTGATAACACCTCCAGATCTAGCACTCCCCCTGTGGACGGACGGCAGCATCACAGCACTAATTACTACAGAATCCTATTCACTACTGCAGGAATAAATCCTCCTCACTACACTAGTAATTAAACTATAAACACTTTAGTAGGCAATTTTTTATGATTACATTTTACTCATTTTGGGCTAAAAATCTTGTTTTTTTCAATTGTTGTCTATAAATTTTTAACAGGTTTTGTTCTACAGCCATCACTATCAGTGTATCTGCAGAGTATCTTGCCTTCTCCTAACCGTGAATCCATCAGGGAACTGCTCTGACAGCTTGATGCATAGCGCTTGACTCTGAACTCCTGACAGGTCAAATACTCATTCAAGCCATATTCTTATCAGCATGCTATAACTAAGGCCTATCAAAAAAACATATAGGTCGTGTAAGCAGTGCTCCTTTTTTAATCTAATAAACCTGGATTGTGCAGTACTATACTTTGTGTTGGACTTTCAGTTTTTGAACTACAATACTGCACCTATGTACAGTACAAGAATATAACTACTATAATACTGCTCCTATGTACAAGAATATAACTACTATAATACTGCTCCTATGTACAAGAATATAACTACTATAATACTGCTCCTATATACAAGAATATATCTACTATAATACTGCCTCCTATGTACAAGAATATAACTACTATAATACTGCTCCTATATACAAGAATATAACTACTATAATACTGCTCCTATGTACAAGAATATAACTACTATAATACTGCTCCTATGTACAAGAATATAACTACTATAATACTGCTCCTATATACAAGAATATATCTACTATAATACTGCTCCTATGTACAAGAATATAACTACTATAATACTGCTCCTATATACAAGAATATAACTACTATAATACTGCCTCCTATGTACAAGAATATAACTACTATAATACTGCTCCTATGTACAAGAATATAACTACTATAATACTGCCTCCTATGTACAAGAATATAACTGCTATAATACTGCCTCCTATGTACAAGCATATAACTACTATAATACTGCCTCCTGTGTACAAGAATATAACTACTATAATACTGCCTCCTATGTACAAGAATATAACTACTATAAAACTGCTCCTATGTTCAAGAATATAACTACTATAATACTGCCTCCTATGTACAAGAATATAACTACTATTATACTGCTCCTATGTACAAGAATATAACTACTATAATACTGCTCCTATGTACAAGAATATAACTACTATAATACTGCTCCTATGTACAAGAATATAACTACTATAATACTGCTCCTATGTACAAGAATATAACTGATATAATACTGCTCCTATGTGCAAGAATATAACTACTATAATACTGCTCCTATGTACAAGAATATAACTACTATAATACTGCCTCCTATGTACAAGAATATAACTACTATAATACTGCCCCTATGTATAAGAATATAACTACTATAATACTAGTTCTATATACAAGAATATAACTACTATAATACTGCTCCTATGTATAAGAATATAACTACTATAATACTGCTCCTATGTATAAGAATATAACTACTATAATACTGCCTCCTATGTACAAGAATATAACTACTATAATACTGCCTCCTATGTACAAGAATATAACTACTATAATACTGCCTCCTATGTACAGGAATATAACTACTATAATACTGCTTGTATGATTTTCTATATATTGCAGGGACCTTCAGTTCTTGGAATAGTTGACAAGGTTCTTCCTCTAGGATGCGCTCGTGATTAGTATTTATGCCATTTCCTTACACATACATGTAATTGTACTTCGCTCATAGGTCAGTTTACTCTACAGTCGTCTTGATTTACAGTCTTTCCCCGCTTCTCCTCCTTTATCTTGTAATGTTTACTTTCTTCTCTGACCTGAGACGTCTTTGATTCAGGTGAGACATCGCTATTTGGGAAGGAGCTGCTATCTCCAGCATGAGGCGCAGGAAGAGATACGGTTTTCACTTCCCTGATATCGCCCCTCAAGGGTCAGGATAAAGACAAAGGGGCTGAGGAAAGGTTCAACAGTTTCCCTTGATTGTGAGATTTTGTGAGAGTGACGGTGATTGATGAGATACCAGGATCTTATGTAGAAGAAGGGAGAAAACAAACAAGAGGATGGAAGGAGACAGCCAAAGATAAGTGCAAGGGATGGAGGAGAGTGGGGTCACTGCAAGGTGATCAAGACAACTACAACCATGGGACAAGAGCGTAGTTATGAGGCGAGCGATAGGGAAACCCCACAGCTGCCCTCTATGACCTTAATCCAATGGTGTACATAAAATGAAGACAGACCATGCAACCGATATGTGGCCCCTTGTGAGGGGGGTCCAAGTCCTGGTTGGCCTGCTGACCTCTGCTATATGGGCCACACTAACATTAGTCTTACAGATCCATTAGCTGTGTGGCATTTTCAGGGAGAGGTTCTCAGGCTAGGATATCAGGTTAGATAGATTGATCATGCCTGATCCTAGCTAATCATAAAGGACACTGCCAACTGATGACATCACGGGTGGGTTCCCTGTATGACATGGAACTAAGACAATGTTGAAGCTCTGAGGAGCTGTTATTTTTGGCAACATGAACTCATCCTTTCGGAATACATACATATTTTCGGGTGAACTTCTTGGAGTGACAGATTAGATAGATTGATCATGCCTGATCCTCCCTGATCATAGAGAACACTCCCAACTGATGACATCACCAGTGGGCTTGCTCTTTGACATTGAACTAAGACAGTGATGAAGATCAGAAGGGCTCTCATCTTTGGCAATATGAACTCATCCTATCAAAATACATATATATGTTTGGGTGAAGTTCTTGGGGTGACAAATTAGATAGATTGATCATGCCTGATCCTCCCTGATCATAGAGAACACTCCCAACTGATGACATCACCAGTGGGCTTCCTCTTTGACATTGAACTAAGACAGTGATGAAGATCAGAAGGGCTCTCATCTTTGGAAATTTGAACTCATCCTATCAAAATACATATATATTTTTGGGTGAAGTTCTTGGGGTGACAGATTAGATAGATTGATCATGCCTAATCCTACCCAATCGTAGAGGACACTTCCAACTGATGACATCATGGGTAGGTTTCTTCTATGACATCAAGCTAAGACAATGTAGAAGATCAACGTGTTCTCTCATCTTTGGCGATATGGCCTCATCCTACTGGAATTCATATAGATGAGTTCCCCTTTAGAAGCCATCTTCAGTATTTTAGAACCGGCTTCTAGTTCTAATTTTCCAGCGATTTCCCCTGTGAGAGTCTCCGCAATGACTTAGAGCGTGGAGGACGGGGCCGGCATCCTCCTGGAACCAGCGGAGGAAGAAGAGGTGATAGTTTATCTGCTATCTTAAAGCAAACTGTATTAAAGTTTCGTTAATGCTCATGTAATGGCGGAGGCTGAGCCGCAGTCCTCGTGTGCCTAATGGACTGTGTAATTCATTGGAGCCCTCCTTAAGTGCAAACATATTGTACATATTGATTTTTGCCTTGTAAAATCAGTGGGTGAAAGACGAGGAGCGGCGGGGGAGGGGAGGGGGTTGTATTATTAACTAAGGTTTACATTTTTTTTTTTTTTTTTTTTAAAGTTTCTGGGCAACCATGACAGTATAAGCAGGGCCTGGTCCGTCCTCCGGTACGATGGGCTGATAAGGCGATGTCTCTGGAAATTCAGCAGGGCGGCAGATGCTCGGACATATGCTGCGATGTCTCATGTTGTTCTTTATGTCTGCGTCTGATGGTGGGGGCAGGGAGGCTTTGAAGGGTCAGAAAAAAACGTACAATATAAAACATTGCCCCATGCGCCATATAACCGTGGTGTACCTGGGGTAATACGGGCCGAACACCTCATTTTGATTGCATGCTAACCAAGTGCAAGTGACCTGATCTACCAGTGACTTAAGAGGAGGTTGTCCACTGTTGGACCTCATGGGCCTGCCTATCTTCTGGTGGTCAACTCCAACTCTATAATCCATGGTCATAACAAGCTGGATCTGTCCCCAAGCCCTGCCCTTAGGGTCTCCCAAAATATTGGACCTTCATTAGAGGCAGAGCACCTCCTCTTCTTCGAGGTAGGTGTGCCATGTGACTTTTTGCCCAACTGAATGGCCCAGAAGAACCTACCTCCAACATGTGAATCACATAGTTCAATGAGACTATTTGCCATAACTTGCCTTTTTTGATCTCTGAGCCAATTGGAAGCCCAAAAGTGGCTCTAGGACGGGCAGGAACCAACTAAAAAATCTGCCCAATGAGCACCTCAGGAAACGGTTCACAGGGTTTAGCTGTCCCCACTAGTTTGATATTGATAGGGTCATACATTTGCTCTCCCTGGAGGTCCTGGAGACCACACTTACGGTTTGTTGACTTATGTAATGGGAATCTCGGGGGGTGACCCCAGAGTCCAAGACCCTACAACCAGAGTTAAACTGGCCCACTAAAGGACAGAAGGATGTCCCAATGGGCCCCAACCCCAAGAGGGCCAATGAGGTGGAGGGGAAATTAAAAGGGACATGCCCCTGTTGTGTACGGCTGGGTAGTGGGCTTTAGGCAGGCCAGTCTGCCACAAGCCCACATGCAGTTGCCTGGAAGAGCACCCCGTGCACCCGGGTGTGCAGCCGCAGTGTGAACGCAGCCACGTGTCCTCACAGTCAATATTTATAATTCATTCAGGCGGAGATAAAACAGCCAGAGCCAGTTTTTAAGACGTCTAATTGCTTAATGGAATTATTAACCCCTGGCAGGCAGACAGAAACAAAATAACAAAGTATAAATAAAAATAACCAAAAAAACAACAAAAAACAGGAAAAAAAATCACATATAAACACTTTCAAACACAAAACACAGACGATAATCTGCAACAAGAGTTACAGTCCCCAGATCAGTATTGTCCTTTTGCGCTGCAGTTTTTCTTATGCGGTGGGTACCCTTCACAAATATCTAATGTACAGTATATAATATAGGGTACTTTTACACTTGCAGGCAGGACGGATCCGGCAGGTCCGACTTTTAGTCCGGCGATCTCCGGCCATGCAGTGCCGTGCTGTGCCGTAGCTCCGCCCCCCGCCCTATTATAGTCAATGGGGACGGAGCGGCAGCACGGCCACTTGCGGCAGGACGGATGCGGCAGGCTGAATAGCCTGCCAGATCCGTCCTGCCGCAAGTGTAAAAGTACCCATAGAAAACCACGCTGCTTCAACTGGAGTGCAGTTTACACTGAAGGAGACAGAAGGTATCTATCGATGAGATTCCTCAGTTTTGGTTCCCACTAAGGTCGATGCTCAAATCTCCTGAAAGTCAAAGAAGAGACGGCCCAACATAGTGAAATACCGCCAACTGAGTTATATTATCTACATTAGGAAAAAAATCTGTTCTTAAAGGGAAGGTCCATTATCTCAGGAAAAAACAGGCAAAACTGATGCAATGTATGATCCTTACCGCAGGGCTGAGGGGGCGGAGCATGACACAGAGATACAAAGTACAGAGAGAATCCCTGTGTCATGCTCCACCCCCTTAGACTAAGGCTACATTCACACGACCGTACTTTTTTTTTCCGCGTCCGATCCGCATCCAATCCGCATTTTGCGGAATAAATGCGGACCCATTCATTCCTATGGGTAAATAAAATATGCGGACAACATTCAGTATGTTGTCCACATCCGTGATTCCGCATTTATACTCCGCAAAAATATGAAGCATGTCCTATCATTGTCCGAAGAAATCGTTCCGCAGCCCCATAGAAGTGAATGGATCCGCAAATTGCGGATGACATACGGAATGGTTTCCGTATGTCATCCGCAATTTGCGGATCCATTTCCGTATTTTTATTATAATATTTTATTCTCTCCCCTTTTTTTTCCTCATCCGTTTTTTGCAGATGACATACGGAAGACACTCTTCAGTATTTTGCAGACATGCGGATCCGTTTTTTGCGGATCCGCAAATACATACGGTCGTGTGAATGCAGCCTAAAACTAATCTAGCCTGGTTTAAAATGTGTGAACAGTACAGTCCTGAGAAGTAAAGACTCTCATCCCCATTAAAGTGAATAAGACTGAGCTGCAATACTGGACACAGACTGTAGACAAGAGTGGTGCTGTTTCTGAAAAAAATAAAAACATGACTCATCTCGAAAAAAATTCCACTGGAACCTCAGAGTCGGATTATGGGTGTGGATATCTTCACTGGGATGTGTTGCAGGCAACGGAAAGGAGTAGGGAATACCAGAGGAGCTGGAAGGATTGTGCCCACAGAAATCAGTTGTACGACCTCCCTAGCATTGAACATGATACATCATGAATGAAGAGTTGGGGAGCAGGAGGGGAGGGTAAAACAAAAAAATTGTGATACATGGTGCTGCGTTAAGTTCTCCAGAGCTGGAGCCTATCTGGCTCATAGAGAGGAGTCAGGATCAGGACTACCTCTGCCCTTTGACATCGATGAACCTGAAAGAACCTTGGACAGTAGGAGGTAAGCTTGGGGTAGAGGTGCGAGGGGAGTCAGGAGAATACTGAAATGTTACTACAAGATTATTGCAGTTTGTAGGATCAGACAGGGCAGCTGCTATGGGGCCCATGAAGGAAGGGGCCCCAATCAGAGACGTAAATTGAGGCCCCTGAATCCCAATGCAAAAACTAGTCAGAGACCATGTTCTACCGCATCTGCTCATTGGACCAATTAAGGTTGGCCTATGTGTACTTCATGGGTGGTGTTAACCTAAGCAAGGACCTCCCCCCAGGAACCTCCACCTTAGCACACAAGGATGGCAAAGCAGCCCGGGGGCCAAAAGTCCCTCTTTACTGGAAGAAATGGGTGGGAAACAGGATACCATGACAACGGAGCCCAAATCTCTATGTCCGCTCATGGATCGGAAAAAAACAGGCTCCAATTGTCTTGACAAAATTTGGTTGATCACAACGATCTTAAGGGAGCGGTGGGCTAGACGGTCTTATGAGAGCAGATGCTTTGGAGGTTGGGGGGGGGGGGGTTTCAGCCTTGTTAGAATTCAATGTTTATGGCAGTGTCAGCATTATTAGCTGCTGGCCACACCTGAGCATGTATATGGCGGGATTACACATTCTCCCTTATACAGGACCAGATATTAGTGGTTTCAATGAAAACAAAAAAAAACGGTTACATTTTCAAGTTTAAAAACTTTCAAAAAGTTCCCCGATGAAAGGATTTAAAAAATAAATAAATAAATATCAGCAGCACATTGTTGATTTTTTGCCTCCCTCTTGTTTGCGGCGCGGTCTACGTCGTTCCACCTGACAAAGTGTCTATCTAAATATTAACTGTTCGTCAAGCATCATGTCCTTTAAAAGATCCCTACTCCAGAAGTCAAAATAGCATGAAATGTAATTTTCCAGCAATCTGTCAGAGCCGGCCCGAGCCTGGTGATAAGGGCCATACGTACAAGTGTTAGGGGCGGCCTAGGCATCTGCGGCCGGAGACTTAATAGCAGAATTCACAGGGACGCCACTTGAGAATCCCCTGGCAAATTGACCATTAAGTTAAAACTCGCCATCCGTTCTAATTTGCTCCCTTCCCCTTTGCTCCCCGGTTGCCGGGCGCTAAAACAAATCCCTGCTGTGTTTGCCAAGTGTACGATTACAATGCTCCTATCAAATATTTGTCAACCTGTCAGCTCCAGCCTCCCCTATAAATACTTTATCTAAAGCCTCAGGTGCTATAGAACGGGGAACCCAGCAAACAAGAAGGTGAGCACTCTCAGTTTCAGTTTATTTCAATTTTATTTTTGGAAAAATAAAAAAAATAAAAATTTATATATATATATTCAAAATATACAAAACATATATTTTAACTTAAATTTTACATAAGCCATATAGTAAATAAAAATAGACACAAGAAATAATTCTAATTCATATTTTTATTAAACTGTATAATATATTGTCATTTTCTTATTTCCTTCAGATTTAGATTTATACCATTTTTAGCTCATAAAAATATTAAAAATAAGTTTCTTTCAAACTGCGTCCTTAGAAACATTGGATTCTAAAAATACAATTTAAAAACGAATTTTTTGTGCATTTTGTTTGATTCAGTGACAACTTTTATTTTGTAAATTAAAAATGATTTGTACTATAGGCAAAATTAATTTTGATAGCTTGATCAATTTTTAAAGTTTTAGCCACAAATAGTTAGTTTTAAAATTGTAATTTCTAGAATAGTTCTTAATTTTGCGAGACATTTTTTGAGCCAATACACGTTTTCATACTGCTCAATATCAACATGAAATATGGATTTAGAACTTAAAAAAATCTGAATTTTGGCTAATTAAACTACACAAGGAATTAACTAATTTACTCTTCATTCTTGTGCCTAAGAAAATTTTTACAATTTCATTTTTTTCAACAATAAAAACAGCAACAAATTTCCAACACAACTGCAAATTAATGTCAAAATGAAGCCGTTAAGGACTCATAAAAAAGAAGGGAAATCGAACATAAAGTTTTAAATTTTTTTATGACAGAAGTTTCTCATTCGTTTATCTCTGCTCAGTTTTCTCATCTTTCCACAATCCAAATTATCTTGCAGATCTCTGACCAAAAACAATTGGCAGGTAGGATGAAGTCCAGGACTATCGGATGCCAGATAAGGAGGATTTTTCCCCCAAAATCATTTAAATATTTTTTTAAAAATTACAATACAAAAAATTTTATGAAATAAGTTCATAAAATAAAATTATTTTTCTCCTTAAAAAATATCCACAAATCGTTATATGATAGACTTTATTCTTTTTATACAAATTGCATATATTTAATACCAGAAAATGCTGCGGCTGTCGACAGCAAGCGATCGGGTCCTGGCAGTTTTTAGTTGGCATTTCATTATGCTAATGTCTGATTTCTTGTATTTTGCTTCATGGGTAATATTAACAATGTCCTATGGAATAATCTGACTCCTGCACGTGAGAAAAAAATACATCTAATTTTTTTAAATAATTTAAAAAATAACTCCCAGGGATGTCTAAAGGGTATGAAGATTTTTGCAGCCTTTTCTTATTGCACCAATGACTCATTGATACATTTTCAGGTGTAAACATTTTATAGTCTTGATGAACTCTCTCCTGCCGTTTTGTGCATACAGCTCCTGCGCAGATCTATGTATACTTACAGACTGCAAGCAAACCCTGGGTGGTGTGATTCTGCAGTCATCAGCGACGCTCTTCCCCTCCTGCCCAGTCTTCTTGATAAACTACATAAGGTATAAGAGATAGTAACTGAGGACTATAGATTTTGACTAAACAAGGTTTGCTTGTAGTCTGTTACCATGGAGACACTTAGCTCTACCTAGGGGCTGTAGACAAAAAAAATGTAGAGTTTTACCCTCAGTTCAGACTTGCGCGTTTTACAGCGCGTTCAAACGCGCTGTAAAACGCTCAACACATGAAAACCAATGCTTCTCGATGGCCCTGGTTCTCACTTGAACGTTTTACAGCGCGTTTGAATGCGCTGAAAACCGCCCTACGCTCAAAAAAGTTCTTGAGCTTCTTTGGGGCGTTTTGTCACGCGTATTGTGATTGACGCCACAGTAGTCAATCACACGAACGCGCGTACGACGCGCGTTTCCTATTTCCAAAAACGCGCTGTGATACGCGTATATTAAATATACGCGCAAGTCTGAACCCAGCCTAAATCAAGACTGTGTACAAAGTTGCTTCATCTCTTATTCATCCTCAAACTGCGGCCCTCCAGCTGTTGTAAAACTACAACTCCCACATTGCCCTGTTGTAGGCAGATACCTGTAGGCTGTTCGGGCATGCTGGGAGTTGTAGTTTTGCAACAGCTGGAGGGCCGCAGTTTAGCATGCCTGTTCTAACAAAATGTTGCAAAAGTATTCACACCCTATCTGATTTTTTTTTTTTTTTTTTCCCCTTTTATGGTTGCCCTGGATTGTACTTTAACTTAAAATATTTAGCAAGGGTTGCCACTAGAGATGAGCGAACTTCTATTTTTAGTTCGGCGTCCAAAGTTCGGGTTATCGTAGCATCCCGTTATGGATTCCGCTACCGCGGACCATAACGGCATTTGGAATCCATAAGGGGATTCTTCAATGAACCCGAACCTTGGACAACACGGAGGACCTGGGGTGACATCACCGTCATGTGATCAGTGCAGGGGGCGTGGCTCAGCACTGGATCACCTCTTATCCAATCCAGTGCTGAGCCACGCCCCCTGCACTGATCACATGACGGTGACGTCACCCCAGGTCCTTAGGGTTGTCCAAGGTTCGGGTTCAATGAGGCAGCCCCTATGGATTCCAAATGCCGTTATGGTCCGCGGTAGCGGAATCCATAACGGGATGCTTCGATAACCCCAACCCGAACTTTGGACGCCGAACTAAAAATAGAAGTTCGCTCATCTTTAGTTGCCACCTCTTTCTTTCTCATATTTTGGAGGAGTAGGTAGACAACCATTGGAAATGCTAAGGTGACCGACCTGTATATAGTCTATGTTCTTGGGCTCCAATGCAATACCTACAATAGCCCCCTCCTCCATTTACCATTTCTAATATTAGGGTCTTATGCTTGACTACCACCTCAGCACCTGATAGAGTGGATGTACACAGCCCACGTGAGCTCTGAAGATTAAGGGTCTGTGATGCAGATCATGAGATGTCCTACACATGGGCCTATAGCTGCTCTCCAACAATGGAACGAGCTCTGGTCCAATGGCCATTTGCCCCTGCCTGTAGATCTTCACTGATCAGAGGTCAAGGGCTAAACCACGTCAAATGGGACAATCTGGGGCGTTGTTACACCTTCAAAGTGAGGATCATCACTTGACCAAATTTTTTTTCCTTTGTAGCACACACAATGGCAACTGGCGTCATAAGAAACCTCTCAGAATTTAAGCTGTCTCCACCCTTCCAACATCCATTCCTATTTCCAGCATTGACCCAAGATGTCGACTTCCAAGATTCCTCGGAAGAGGAGGAGGACATGTTGGAAGAGGACGGTATTGAAGAAGACTACCCCTATGAAGAAGAGCAAGAGATTAGGTCAACCAGCAACGTAAGCAGCCACGATGCGTCCTTGGAAGAAAGTTCTACAGAGATGACCGAGCAGCTCCTGAAATTTTCAGAACTCATCAGCAATGACATTCAGAGATATTTTGGCCAGAAGACCAAGGAAGAAGACCCAGACTCCTGCAACATTTATGAAGATTACTTTACCCCTCGAATGTATGGAGGGCAGGAGTTGTACTATCAAGAGCTGGTAAAGATGGCACAAAGCAAAGACCATGATAGAGATGACTTATTCCACCCGCTCACCCCTCCCGTAGAGATAGACCATAAGATATTAAAGACCCTCTGCACCAAGGAAGATCCGAAGAAGCTAGGTCCTCTCACCGAGCTCTTCGACTTTGGTCTTCGAAAGTATACAAGGCAAAAGGTGGCAATGGGTAAGGACGCCAGGCTACACAGATTAGACCGGAAATACGCTCATATTGTGCCTATGCACAGACGGATGCTTCCCCTGTCATTCTGGAAGGAACCTTCTCCCATACCATCCTGTATCCTGAACACAAACACCCCCGACTTCAGTGATCTCCTGGAAAACTGGACATCGGACACACACCACGAATTACAGAGCACCGCAAGGGACCTAATGAGTGAATTCGGGAGATAGGTCCACATTATGGTAACTTCTCCCTTCCCCAAAACTCATCACAGCACAGATTTCTAGATATTTTAGGAGCCTTTTCTAGATTAGATGCTGCTTGGCATCTACCGTAGGTCATTTCTCCGCTTGGTAGAACATTGCCCAAACCTGTGCTTAACTAATTTCTGGACTTTTTCCCTTAGAGGAACCTACCTCTACTCCTCCATCCCACACCTGCCCTAACCAGACTGAGGACCCTGTAGCCAGGTTTTAAAGGAACCCGAGTGTTGCTAGAACACTGTTTAGGAAGCGATGCCCCAACCAAACGAGAGGGTCCGAGACCACCATTTGATGGTTGTTTCCCATTTCATCCAGTTCAACCAAAATCAGTTGTAAGATCCTTGACTCATGAGCAGCGCTCGAACAACTGATCTTGAAAGGCATAGCTGTTACTACCCCCTATAAACCGCCCAAATATTACACAGACAGTATAACAGGCATGTAAGGACCTCTAGAGGCGATAGGTGGTATTACACTGCGTTAAAGAAATCTCATCTAGATTTAGGCGTGGCATGCCCAGCTCTGTACATACGGTGATAGAATATATTTTGCTTAATAAATTTTTTAAAAAGTATTTGTCTAATGATTTTTTTTGTATATCCCCTCCCTCCAATAAACTTATCTAAAAACTGTTGCTTGCCCCCACTGTTTATAAGCCTGAGCAGCTCACCGTGTAGTCACAGTCCTATTACCGGAGATCACAATGCCTATTATTTTACAATTTTAGGCTACTTTTACACTAGCGTGTTGGCTTTTCTTTGCGAGATCCGTTTAGGGCTCTCAGAAGCGGTCCAAAACGGATCAGTTTTGCCCTAATGCATTCTGAATGGATAAGGATCTGCTCAGAATGCATCCGTTTTAGAGTTGAGCGAACTTCTATTTTTAGTTCGGCGTCCAAAGTTCGGGTTATCGTAGCATCCAGTTATGGATTCCGCTACCACGGACCATAACGGCATTTGGAATCCATAAGGGGCTGCTTCAATGAACCCGAACCTTGGACAACCCTAAGGACCTGGGGTGACGTCACCGTCATATGATCAGTGCAGGGGGCGTGGCTCAGCACTGGATTGGATAAGAGGTGATCCAGTACTGAGCCACGCCCCTGCACTGATCACATGACAGTGACGTGACCCCAGGTCCTTCGTGTTGTCCAAGGTTCGGGTTCAATGAAGCAGCCCCTTATGGATGCCAAATGCCGTTATGGTCCGCGGTAGCGGAATCCATAACGGGATGCTACGATAACCCGAACCCGAACTTTGGACGCCGAACTAAAAATAGAAGTTCGCTTAACTCTAATCAGTTTGCCTCCGATCAGTCTCCTTTCCGCTTTGGAGGCTGCCTGCAGCGTTTTGCTGTCCGCCTGACGAAAATGAGCCAAACGGATCCGTCCTGGCACACAATGTAAGTCAATGGGGAAGGATCCGTTTTCTCTGACACAATAGAAAAAGGATCTGTTCCCCATTGACTTTCAATGGAGTTCAAGACGGATCCGTCATGGCTATAGAAGACACAATACAGCCGGATCCGTTCATCACGGATGCATGCGGTTGTAGTATTGTAACGGAAGCGTTTTTGCAGATCCGTGACGGATCCGCAAAAAACGCTAGTGTGAAAGTAGCCTTACAGTGAGGGCTCATCCTCTACACAAGGTACCTTAAATTCCGTCCCTACTGGGGTTGTGTCGGGTATCGAAATATTGACGCCTTGTTCAGTTTGATACTGACATTACCAAATGACACAGCTTAGCAGCAGTTCCGATTAGGGCTCATGCACACGTCTGTGTGTCGGTTTGCGGTCTGCAATACGGTCATGTGCATGAGCCCTCATAGTGAGTTATGACAGTCTGTCGCTATCTGATCGCAGGTCCTTTGCCGTGTACTCACCTCAACATATGTTTGCCCTGCAATAGCCCCGCAATCAGAGACAAACTGACTACCATACATCACTATGTGCATGAGCCCTTAGAGAACATGGCGACGCAGAACGCGGGGACGGCCATGTTCTCATCACCAGCCGCACGTGTAGAAGGAAGGAGAGCGTCCCTCCCTTCCCACTGTGACGGGACTGTAATGTGACTCTCATTAACCCCAGCGTTGCCATTATAGGAGATAAATGATGGGGTCAGTTATTATTGTGATGCCCATGGTGTTATTACTTAGTTGTTCCATGTGCTTCTCATTAATAGTAAGTGACTCCATCAAGTACCTCCTCACATAATAGGAGGGCTTCTCCCGGATTTTAATATTGATGGCCTACCCTCAGGATAGGTCATCAATATCAGATTGGCGGGGGTCCGACACCCGGCACCCCCACCGATCAGCTGTATGAGAGGGCGCGCGCAGTGTGCACGTGCCATCTCCCTTCCTGCTCACCGCGGCTTTGCCATAGACAGGAGCGGTGAGAAGGGAGACGGCACATGCACACTGCGCGCGCCTCTCCTCATACACCTGATCGGTGGGAGTGCTGGGTTTCCACTGAGATGGGCCTCCAAGATGCTAAAGTGGATACTCGACACTCCCACCAATCAGCTGTATGAGGAGAGGCGCGCAGTGTGCACGTGCCATCTCCCTTCCTGCTCACTGCTGCTTTGCCATAGACAGTGGTGAGAAGGGAGACGGCACGTGCACACTGCGCGCGCCTTCTCCTCATACAGCTGATCAGTGGGAGTGCCGGGTGTCCATTTAAGCATCTTGTAGGTGTTGGGCCATCTCATAAATTGGGGGCATATCGCCAGGATAAGCCCCCAATGTCCGATAGGTGCGGGTCACCTAATCCTGGCACACAGCGGTCACATGATGAACAATGCATAAAGAATCACAGAATAAATTGCGGTAGGTGAACTAAATGGTTTATTTAAAGAGCAGCAAAATTTTAGAAATTAATCTATTACAAAATGACCCCTTTAATTTCAGAGCAGCGCAGCAATCACACGAGCATTCGCCAACGCACGTCCTTCCGTCCACACTCTCACCCCCCCGGGGGCTCTTACAGATAGAAAATACAACCCTGTCAGGAATTTTACTATATTTGGCTTCTATAGCAAAGTGGTCACTTAGTGAAAACTGTTGTGAGGCCCCCATTGACGGTCCTGGAACTGGTGCTTTGGGGCGCAACGCAGCGTCGCCGGTGCTACACGGACAATGAATCGTAGGGTAAGACAGACAAATGTACATGTAGCCAAGAAGAAGCGGCAGAAATTTAAATTATTTTTTTTTAAACGTGCCCAATTTCAGTCAATAGGCCTGGACGCCTGAAATTCCCTTTTCGAATAGAGGGGAAATCAGTTTTGGGGGCCGTGTAACTGGTGGGCGATATCCGTTTTCTAACCTTTGTTTCCATAAAGTCTAAACCCAGGAGGAGCGAGGGGCGTGTCCCTGGGGGAGGAGAATCAGCAATGTATATACCGTCTATTCCTAATATACAAGTCATAGGACCAAGGGGGAAAAAAGTCAAAATAAGAAAAAATATTTTAAAAATTCAAATTTTTTTTTTTAGGCTTTCATTTTGCTTTCCTTTGACATTCTCGTTAAAACCTGAAAACTCAAACCTTAGAAAATAACACTAGATGAATAGACAACACAGGGAGGCCCCCGCTCTACATTTCCCATGATGCTCAGCTCGCACAATTTGCCCCAGAGCCGATTCCACGAATCCAGAACCCAATGAAAACGAATCACGGACTGGGCCGCTGCACGTACCGAGCAAAACTGAATAAATTTACTTTTGAATATTTAATAAGATTCTAAAATAAAACCCCAAAAAAATATTTTTTAAAGGGATATCGCCCTGTTATTCTGCACTGAAACAGCAGGCCTCCAGGATGAAAGACAGAAATGCTGGGAAACCTGAAAGGATTGACTTTCGTGTGTGGCTCCTCAGCAGATGGAAAACTACAACCCCCAGCAGGTCCTGACAGCCAGCAACTCATGGCATGCTGGGAGCTGTAGTTTACCGACCACTAGAGAGTCATCATTGCGGGGTTTAGCCAAGTTCATTTCACGGTATAAAGCCATTTGGTCATGTTACACTCTATTCACCTCCAGAGCTGTATTCACAGTTCCATTTGGTGCTGGTCTAAACCTGTCAGCGCTGTGCTGACACGCCCCAACAGCAGAGGAAGCCCTAGGGGTGCGATGCATTACCTCTAAAGTGTGAAAACCCTACGCGAGCCATGATGAGGCACAGCAAAAGGATACTATGCAAAATACTGAGCCAGCAGGTGGCAGCAGTGAGACAACCTGAGAGAAAGGAGTTCTGAATGCAGCTTTGGATGTGGCTGGAGTGTAATATACACATAAAACACGACACCTCCAGGTTTTATGAATTTAGTTGTGTGCAGATATGGAACATAGTTATACTGTAAGAATCACAGACGTGTGCAGGGGACATCAGCGTGCTTGTACTGGAGTAAATGAAAAGGTCTGCTTCCAGGATAAACCGCTGCTGCGCACACTTTACGGCCGGCCCAGAGACGGAGGATTGGCAATAGCCGCTCCAGTGCTGTTGGAGTGGGCTGCGGCCGCTATGGCTTCCAGGATCGGGGGTTTTCTTCCAGCGCAGTCAGGTCTTCGCAGTGCGGCAACATCTTGCAACTGCTGAATGTCCGCATCAAAGAGAGGGAAGGATATAAAAATGGCGGTGACATCACGTCTGCGCCAGGCACAGTTCCTCCAGGCCGTTCTTCCCAATACGATAACGAGCGAGATCTTTTCTGGTCACCAGACCCATGACCTACGGAAAAGAGCGGTGACAAGCCAATGCTGTGAGCAAGGGGAAATGCAGCAGGCGCATGTGGGGGGCGCGAGCACAGGTGAAATAGGTAAGCGAGGCAGGCGAAAAGCAGCGGGCTGGGGCAAGAGGCGCCAAGTGGGTGAGAGGCAGAGAGAAGGAGGAAGGGAAAAAGCGAGGGCGGTTGGGGGGGGTCACAGGCAAAATGCAGCAGGAAAGGAGGAGAGGTGGACCAGACTGCAAGAAAAATGCAGCAGGCAAGGAAGGAAGAGAAGGCAGGAGGACAGCAGCACGGGGAAGGAGGGGGAAGAGTGCAGGCAAAAAGAAAAAATAAGAGGAAAGGACAGAAAAGGGGCAAAACGCAGCAGGAACAAGGAAGAGGAGTCAAATTCTAGAGGTAAAGGCGCGCAGGTGAAAGTGCAGTAAAGGAGGAGAGGTGGCGAAAGAGCTGGTCAAACGCAACAGGCAGGCGAAGCGCAGGGGCAGGAGGAGGGGACGAGAGGATGAGGGGCCAGCAGACAGGAGAGAAAAGAGAGGAGGGGGCGAAAACACAGGCGAAATGCTGCCGACAGAGGAGAATAATGGTGAGGAGACAGGGACACGGGCGGAACGTGGCTCCAGAATTACACACAACACCTCGGAGACATTGGGGGCGCTCACCCTGTTCTGATTATCCACCACCACCAGGTGCCGGAGGCCGAGCGCTCGGAATAATTTGAAAACTCGTGGCAACGAGGCTTCCTGTAAACGACATATCATATATCAGAGACCCCCCCGGATCAGGACACTGCGGCAGAGGAGGTGCTGGGCATGAAGGCGATACCTGGGGTACAGTGTAGGGCGTGGGGTTCATGAACTCCGTCAGGTCCATCAGACAATCCCGCTCGTCCTGTGAAACATGTATGGACTGGATCGGGGGGAAGCGAGGATAAGCATCTCGGAAATCTTTCAACTTCAAGCGCCCCTGGATGAGACTCAGATTTTCCCTCTCGACAAAAACCTAAAATCACAGGCAGGAAGATGATGGCCAGACCCAGCAATGCGGCAGCAAAATAGAGAGGGGGAGGGGGCTTATATTAATGCTTTTCTTTATGAAAAAAAGTCTAAAACATTCACATTTTGTCTTATTAGGTCTGATGTAAAAATGAATTGTGAATTACGGCAATTTTCACATTGGCCACTAGATGTCAGTATAACATAGGACTGAGGTGACAGTGAAGGGACTGGAGTGCGGATGTCATCACCCGTCTCCAATCCTGTAACCCCCTGTCAAAAGTGTCAGAACACCTCTTAAAGGGGTTGTTCAAGTTAGAGGACCTTTTGGCCGGACTGCGCCGTGCCGCTGTGTTCTGACTTCTGACGCACTTCAGTCCTGCATGTCAATATCCGGTTTGTGGGGGTCCCATGTCCTGCTGCAGCCAATGACGTGATGCACAGGGGACTGTGGGCAGTTACTGGTTGCAGCGGCACACGTGACCCCCGTGAATCTGGATGTTGACACGTCAGAGCAGGCGGCAGGAAACCGAAGGAGCTAGGACCCAGCAGCGGGGCACAGGCAAATCTGCTTCCCCGCAGGTCCCGTGATGGGGAAAAGAAGGAGGAGTCTGAATGTGGACAAGAGGTATTCCCATCTCAGACAATGGGGGCATATCGCTAGGAAATGCCCCCATTGTCTGATAGGTGCGGGTCCCACCTCTGGGACCCGCACCTATATCAAGAACGGAGCGGGGAGAGCTGTGCCTGGAGGACCCCAGATTTACCCGGCCCATCCACCACCAAGTGCTGCTCCCCGCATCTCCCATAGAAGTGAATTGGAGCGCACTGCACATGCGCGGCCCATGCTCCTATTCATGTCTATGGGGCCGACGGAAATAGCTGAGCCAGCACTCGGCTATATTCGCTGGCCCCATAGAAAATGAATGGAGGGCGGCTGCGCATGCGCAGTGCACCCTCCTTCACTTGCGGGGCTCCGTTCTCGATATAGGTAAAGTCCCAGCGGTGGGACCCGCACCTAGCAGACAATAGGGGGATATCCTTGCGATATGCCCCCATTGTCTGAGATAGGACAACCCCTTTAACGTTTGTGTTAACCCCGCCCACTTTGCGGGACGGCCCTGCTTGTCAGTACGGTGTACCTTGTGTTTCAGGAGCACAATCAGCTGGGATCTTAGGATCAATCCACACAGTCTAGAAGGCTGTAAAAAAAACACATTGGTTTTACAGGGTATGAATACTTTTGCAGCCATTTTTTATTGCCAATGAACGTGACATTAAAAAAAGAAAAAAAAAAAAAGAAAAATGAAGCCGCTTTCTCTATAAATCGGAACAATACTCTGTTACAAGACCAAGGGGCAAAGAGTGGTGAAAAGCAGGGCGCTGTACGTCGCTCACCTGACCGGTATTCCCGCTATTCTCCACCACAGGGAAGCCATTGTGGTTGGAGGTGGTTTTGCTTAGAATATCCACAATGATGCCAACCTTCTCCCTTCTGCGCAGACAGGTGACGGGCGTACTCATCACTTCCCTGAAGAAGGGGGAGTAGAAGAAGTAACAATCAAGAGAAATAAAATATAGATATAAAGCAACATAAAAGCACCACTAGATGGCAGCAGAGCGCAGAAAACCGGCCCTTTATCCACGGCCTACAGGAGAAAACTAGTTACAGGGTCCTAGGATTACAAGGAAGGGCCAGCTTTCCCCCCAGAAACAGCGCCCTCCTTGTGCACAGGCCTGGATCAGAATCGCGCTCATTCAATTTAATGCAATACCAGCCAAAGAGCAGGAGGGAAGCTGCGTTTTGTACTGGACCTGACAAGATCCTTCCCTTAGGGCTCTTTCACACTGGCGTTTTTGTTTTCCGGCATAGAGATCCGTCCTCGGGTCTCTATGCCGGAAAAATCCTGATCAGGATTATCCCAATGCATTCTGAATGGAGAGAAATCCGTTCAGGATGCATCAGGATGACTTCAGTTCAGGACCGGAAAGTTGTTTGGCCGGAGAAAATACCGCAGCATGCTGCGCTTTTTGCTCCGGCCAAAAATCCTGAACACTTGCCGCAGACCGGATCCGGAATTAATGCCCATTGAAAGGCATTAATCCGGATCCGGCCTTAAGCTAAACGTCGTTTCGGCGCATCGCCGGATCCGACGTTTAGCTTTTTCTCAATGGTTACCATGGCAGCCAGGACGCTAAAGTCCGGGTTGCCATGGTAAAGTGTAGTGGGGAGCAGTATACTTACCGTCCGTGCGGCTCCCGGGGCGCTCCAGAGTGACGTCAGAGCGCCCCATGCGCATGGATCACGTGATCCATGCGGGCGCTCTGACGTCATTCTGGAGCGCCCCGGGAGCCGCACGGACTGTAAGTATACCGCTCCCCACTACTACTATGGCAACCAGGACTTTAATAGCGTCCTGGCTGCCATGGTAACCTGAAAGCATTTCGAAGACTGATCAGTCTTCAAATGCTTTCAGGTCACTTGTGTTGTTACGGATCCGGCAAATGGAGTACACGACGGATCCGGACAACGCAAGTGTGAAAGAGGCCTTAGGGCAGTCGTCTCCAAGACACAGGAATACTACTAGTCCCAGCCTGCCGAGCTCAGCTGCACCCTGCTCATTCATTCTCTTCTCATATTTCAAGGTTGTGAAGAATCCCAGATCTCCCGACCATAGAAAATCCACAGATCACTGCCATGATTGACACCGCAAAATGCGCGGAACGTTCCGGCTCACAGCAGATTGTCGACGTCCATTATAACATGGTAAAGACCATCACTGCAGGCGTGCCCGCTGCAGCCAGAGGTATGATGGGAGGTGGTCCTGCCGCCCCCGCACAGCGCCCTTCATAGGAGCGATGGCCGTGCCTGGTACTGGGCTGACCACTGGAGGTCTCTGTGCTAGGGGCAGCAATGAAGGAGCGGCAGTACTCCCATCCCTGGGAGTTTATAAAGGGGCCGATATTGGGCAAGAGGTGAATATCCACCAAATATACTAAAAAAAATAAAATAAAATAAAAACAACCATAAAAATCTGAAGTCACTGACCTTGCCGTGAGGGAGTGCGAGGTGACGGGGGCCTCCCAGTGTAAGAAGGGGACGCTCTGCAGCTTGATATGAAGATCATAGAGGCCCTGTATGCAAAGGGTAAAAGGGACAACCGTTACAACAGCCTCTATTCACTGACAGCAAACAGAGGTCTTCACAACAAGGAGTATCTAGATTAGAAATCCATTCTCTAATGGACAAGCATGCATGCCTTATACAGAGAGCCCACTGATATCAATGAGAAGGGTGTAATGCTTCACATATCCTGTGGGGGCACTGTAGAGGAATTAAACACGCTGGGGGTCCCTGATCAGCTTATCTTTAGGGACCCTTTTTACCCCAAAAATTAATATTAATAAATGGATTTACAAAGTGGAAAATCCCTCTAAGAGCCTAAGAGTCGGTAAGAACTCCGCCTGCCCTGGATTTACCTCGATAAAAAGGTCTCCGACTATCTTCGCCGTGATGAGGACGAGCATGATGGGAAAACCGTAGGTGACGTTTCCTGTGGCTTCTACCATGATGACAGTGAGGCTCAGCGTCATCCTGACGATCCCACCTGTAAAAAAGGAGAGACTTCTGAAATTACCTACATATGAATACCCCCAGCATCTCATACATATCTGATACAAAGCTCCAAACCCCCTGCTGCTCTTCAAAGTCATGTAAATGAGGCGTTTCTGGTTTCCTGCAGTCACCACTAGGGGGAGCTCACTGGAGACAGAGCTATAGGAGCTGTATAAATCCTTCTGCAGTGAGCTCCCCCTAGTGGTGGCTGCAGGAAAGCAGACCGTGTGAGGAGAAGAGAAGGATTTTGACCTCTGACTCTAATAAAGATACAGACTGAGCAAATATTTTACACCCCACATGATGTATTTGGAAGTCAGCATGTCCTGAATGCTGGCATGTTGGGGGTTGTATAGTCACAGGCATTTTACCAGTTAAAGTTGAGCCTATTTTGTGCCTTTAAGGCCCATGGACGGGGGAGACTGGGGGGGGGGGGCTGTGTCGACAGATGGGACTCCCACCAATCACAAGCATGCGCTCTGCCGCTCCACTAATCTCTATGGCACCACCAGATATTGCCAGGAATGCACACCACCACTAATTTCTACTGCACCGCCGGATATTGCCGAGCATGCACACTGCCAAACCACTAATTTCTATGGCACCACCAGATATTGGCGAGCATGCACACTGCCACACCACCATCAATATTTACTGCACTGCCAGATATTGCCGAACATGCACACTGCCATACCACCACTAATCTTTACTGCACCGCCAGATATTGCCGAGCATGCACACTGCCACTCCGCTAATCTCTATGGCACGACCAGACATTGCCGAGCATGCACACTGCCACACCATTAATTTCTATGGCACCACCAGATATTGCTAAGCATGCACACTGCCATACCACCACTAATCTTTACTGCACCGTCAGATATTGCTGAGCATGCACGCTGCCATACCACCACTTATCTTTACTGCACCGCCAGATATTGCCAAGTATGCACACTGCCACACCACCACTAATCTTTACTGCACCGCCGGATATTGCTGAGCATGCACCCTGCTGTTATGAGACTGATGGAGACTGTGGACTTCACCTGTATCCGGAAGCCCAATAGAGATGAAAATAGGGTCAGGGCACATGCTTGACCACCCATCCATTAACAGGGCCCCATGTTCTTGTGGGGGCCCTGTGTCCTCCAGCATGAGTGGAGTGGCGGTTGAGCGTGTAATACAGTCCTGCACCAGCCAGTTCACCCTGACACCAATGCATGTAGCGGGCGCAGGCAGGCGCTATGGCAATGATTTTCATCATGGGGAGCTAAAAGGGTTAAAGTGTGAGCAGCGCACTGAACCAACACCGGATCGGGAGGCACCACATCTGTGTAAGCGATCACCACGGCTGCACGGTCAGGGGGGATGTCGATGAATACGGAAAGTATCAACCTCGTCTGCAGAAACACTCACCGAGCTGAGCCGCTGCGCCCATCAAGGCGTACTTCCCGGGATCAGCCCACGACTACAACACAAGAGACAGGAGAGTGAGAGCTCGACAACGTGCGCGCAGTAAACTCAGCTACATGTGGAGCCGGAGAGGCACAGCATAAAACAGAAAACACAATCAATCACCATGAAGGTTTCTGGGAAAGCTGGGTGACAACCAATATGGTCACCACTACTGCTCCCATGTGGGTGTCACTCTGCCTTTCCAGACTCCCGACTGTCGTACCAGGCAGACTTGTTATTCTGGTAAAGCTGGGTGACATCCCCTGTGGCGGTCATACCGAGTGACCCAACTTTCCCAGAAGCGGACAGAAGAAAGCACGGCGCAGACACTTACAATGGAGTCATTAGAAATGGTGGTTAACATGATTCCAAAGAGACGCCCCCAGGCGGCCCCCAGGAGGAGGGACGGGATGAAGACCCCGGCGGAGACCGTCAGGCCGTACGTCCAGCAGGACAGGAAGAAGTAGAGCAGGGTGAAGAGGCCCAGGGTCTGCGGGTTAAAGGAGCCTGAGGAGAACAGGGCACAGTATGGCGGTCAGAGCTGGAATAACGGAGAGGAACAGCACCGCGCTTGCGACACTCACCGGCCGGGTCATGGAAGAGTCTGCGCACGCTGCTCTCCGGGGTGGTAAAGAACGCCGACGCCATCGCATTGTACTCTCCGTCTGCACAGAACAGCTGGAGACAGAAGAATCGAAAAAAAGTCAGGGCGTGTAGACTTTTACAAAATGATTACTATTCTTTTGGTCCAATATCTAAAATAAAACACGAAGACAGGATTTAAAGGGGTTTTCCCGGATCCTATATTGATTACCTATCATTAGTATAGGTCATCAATATTTGACGGGTGTGGGTCCGACACTTGGCACCCACGCCAATCAGCTGCACGAGAGCAACAACCACAGAGCCGTACATGTATAGTGTTTGGTATTGCAGTCCAGGTCCATTCACTGGTACTGGTACTGCTCGCAGGTCATGTGACTGATGAACGTGACATCACATGGCCCAAGAAGAGGCTGCAGCGCTCACTGGAGCACCCCGACCTCTTCCCGGGAATCGGACCCCTGCCGATCAGATATTGTTGACCATTTTTAAGGATAGGAAATCAATACTGTGTCCAGAAAACCCCTTTAAAGGGGTACTCCGGCTGGAACACTGTATTTTGCCGTCTTTGGCACACCCGCAGAAATCAATGGAGCGGTGGCGCACACTTCCGACAATTTCAGGAGTCTCCTATGCTGTGGAGAGGGAATAACTTTCTCGAACTGGAATACCGCTTTAACTAGGGTCGCACCGAGTATCGAATTATTGATACCCAATCGACACTTTTGTACCGGTATCGATTTAGTACCGGGATCTGCCTTTTACCGATACTAGGCTGCGCTACTGCGCAGTCTAGTATCACAGAACATGGCGCGCGCCGCTTCCTCCCCCTGTGCTGCTGCCAATAAGAGCAGAGAGGGACTGTGGCCACTGCGCCACCAATGATGATAACTCCCCCATTAATACAAATACAGGAGGCGGGTGCCGGTGGCAGAATCGCATAGCCGGCACCCGACCTCTATGACAGGGCGCTGCAATCAGCAGCAGTTTACCCCTTAGGTGCCACACCTGAGGGGTTAACTGCCGCTGATCGCAGCTCTCCATAATAGAGGCCGGGTGCCGGCTATGCGATTCTGCTGCCGGCACCCGCCTCCAGTATTAAATCATTGGTGGCAGTGGCCACAGGGTCCTCTCCCCCCTCCTCATCGGTTGTGCGGCGGCAGTTGTGAGCGGAGCCCCAGCAGTGAAGTCGCGGGGCTCAGATCGGCTACCATGGCAGCCAGGACGCTACTGAATCCCTGGCTGCCATGGTAATCTCCCTGCTGCTGTGTGCACAAAGCCCAGGGCAGCAGGGACAGTGTGAAGTCCTATTCACCCTAACAGAGCTCTACTGAATAGGACAAGGGGTTAAAAGATCCCAGGTTCTAGCCCCTAACGGGGGAAATAATTATTAAATAAAAAATAAAATAAAAAACACCAAAATATTAGCTATAAATCCCCCCTTTCCCAATTCTACATATAAAATATATAAACGATAAACATATTGCATATCGCCACATCTAAAAAGTCTAAACTATTAAAATATTTTAAAAAATATCTCCTATGCGGTGAACGCCATAACCAAAAAAATTAAATTAATAAAAACTGCGCAATTCGCCAATTTTTAGTCTATTTGTCCCCCAAAAAAATAGGATCGGACTGTTCGATTATGGGCCGGAGGTTCGATAAAATGCGAAATGGACGCAGCTTTTTTGGCGTTTTATTTTTTCCGCGTGGTATCGAATGATATCGAGTATCGCAATACTTTTTTATGGTATCGAAATCGATAATGTTGGTATCGTGACAGCCCTAGCATTGACATGCAGAAAATTTACATGAAGCAATATTCTCCGGTGACATCCAAAGCTCCGTTGAGCTGACCGCTCATAGAAACGGCAGCTTAGCTCCTCCCCATTAACGGCTAAGCGCTGTGATGGTCGCCCACAATGCACTGCTCCCTGGGTACAGGTAAACCACAGAAACCAGAATTTAGCTTTGGATGTGAACGGAGAAGACCTGTACCTGTAAGGTGTACTCTCCGGAGTTCTCCCTCAGCGGCTGGCAGTCCGAGGAGTAATAAATCATGACGAAGGACACGGTGGCGGTTACGGCGGCGACCAGCACAGCTTCTATCACCTGCAGGCAACGCCGGTGCAGATACCTGAGAAGACACAGGCTCAGCCGTTACCAAAGCCATGCAGTTCTTAAAGGGCCAGGGCACTATTTTTTAGACTTGTAGGTCTCCACATCTGAATTTGCAATTACTGAATGTGAGCTGCGGGGGCGTTCCCCTCCCCCGCAGTCTGCCGCAGACAACTTATTAATTACTTCCGAAGACGTTTTTTCCTAAATTCCCACAGTGGATGAGAAATGAGGAAGAGGAGGATTAAATATCCCCGATCCAGCACTTCTAGACGCAGATTCATCCTGCAGGAGGATAACGAGCAAAGCAGGAGGCGAAACACTGTAACGTCAGCAGCGGCACAGCAGGACGGGAAAATCACTAAAAGCATACGGAAAGTGACCCAGCATTAAAGGGGTTGTCCCATCATATACAATGGGGGCATATCGCTAGGACGTGCCCCCATTGTCCGATAGGTGCGGGTCCCACCTCTGGGACCCACATCTCCAACGAGAACGGAGCGGGGAGCGCTGTGGCTGGAGGACCCCGGAATTCCCAGTCCGTCCACCACCATGCGCTGCTCCCATAGAAGTGAATGGGAGCGCACCGCACATGCGCGCCCCATTCATTTCTATGGGGCAGCGCGCCCTCCATTTATTTCCCCGCTCCGTTTTCATTGTAGGTGCGGATCCCAGGGGTGAGACCCGCACCTATCAGACAATGGGGGCATATCCTAGCGATATGCCCCCATTGTCTGAGATGGAAAACCCCTTCAAACAGAACATGCTCTACTTCCCTAATGAACCAGCAGGCTCAGGATGAACAATGCGACTCATTAGAATGGGGCCTCCTGAGTGTACAGCAAAGAATGAGAGAGGAAAAGCCACATTACCTGATGCGGAACATAGTCAGCCAGTTATTCAGGGCATTAAACAGCGCCCCCAGCATCCCTCCTGCCAAACAACAAGTCAGAGCATTATATTACCGTAAACTATCCGCACCGCAGACAGCGACGTAACTAGACTCACCTATAGCCCCCATCCCAATAAAGATCGGAAGTTCAAAATACTTGTAGCTGTTCTCCTGCAAAACCACCGACGACAAGGAGGCAGTATTATAGTAGTTATATTCTTGTACATAGGAGCAGTATTATAGTAGGTATATTCTTGTACATAGGAGGCAGTATTATAGTAGTTATATTCTTGTACATAGGAGCAGTATTATAGTAGTTATATTCTTGTACATAGGAGCAGTATTATAGTAGTTATATTCCTGTACATAGGAGCAGTATTATAGTAGTTATATTCTTGTACATAGGAGCAGTATTATAGTAGTTATATTCCTGTACATAAGAGCAGTATTATAATAGTTATATTCTTGTACATAGGAGCAGTATTATAGTAGTTATATTCTTGTACATAGGAGGCAGTATTATAGTAGTTATATTCTTGTACATAGGAGCAGTATTATAGTAGTTATATTCTTGTACATAGGAGGCAGTATTATAGTAGTTATATTCTTGTACATAGGAGCAGTATTATAGTAGTTATATTCTTGTACATAGGAGCAGTATTATAATAGTTATATTCTTGTACATAGGAGGCAGTATTATAGTAGTTATATTCTTGTACATAGGAGGTAGTATTATAGTAGTTATATTCTTGTACATAGGAGGTAGTATTATAGTAGTTATATTCTTGTACATAGGAGACAGTATTATAGTAGTTATATTCTTGTACATAGGAGCAGTATTATAGTAGTTATATTCCTGTACATAGGAGCAGTATTATAGTAGTTATATTCTTGTACATAGGAGGTAGTATTATAGTAGTTATATTCTTGTACATAGGAGCAGTATTATAGTAGTTATATTCTTGTACATAGGAGCAGTATTATACTGGTTATATTCTTGTACATAGGAGCAGTATTATAGTAGTTATATTCTTGTACATAGGAGACAGTATTATAGTAGTTATATACTTGTACATAGGGGGCAGTATTATAGTAGTTATATTCTTGTACATAGGAGCAGTATTATAGTAGTTATATTCTTGTACATAGGAGGCAGTATTATAGTAGTTATATTCTTGTACATAGGAGGCAGTATTATAGTAGTTATATTCTTGTACATAGGAGGCAGTATTATAGTAGTTATATTCTTGTACATAGGAGCAGTATTATAGTAGTTATATACTTGTACATAGGAGACAGTATTATAGTAGTTATATTCTTGTACATAGGAGACAGTATAATTCCAGATGATAAAAATAGGTGTGTGTGAGGGGGTGGGATACATAACAGGAAGGGGTACAGAGAATATTAAATCTGTGGTCTGTCGTGATCTATTAAGTGGGGGATGTTGTAGGGAGGAGGAAATCTTCTCAGCAATGCTTTCTGCTCGTTCACAGACAATCTATTTGACATCATGGGACCACCCTGAGGGTGAGGACTTCTTCTTCCATTAGACCATGAGACTCTCTTGTGACATACCGTACCGTCTTCAGTATAGATATATTTAGAGGATGTATTGTGGGGGGGCAGTGTCCGTGTAATCCAAGCACCCGACCGTGTCATATGCCGCTTGTTATAAGGAGGAACAATGAGCCGTGTGTGCTCCATGTTCTCCCTCCTCATTCCTTACAAGTGAATGTCAGTGCCATTAAAAGTCTCTGACAGCAAACCCTTTTCTCTGCTTTCCGAGGCTGATCTATTCCTTCCTCACTATTCAGCTGAGGGTTTGTAACGATGGATCTTTATGAGTAACACTCATTCACCGACAGAAAGCAGAGCTCTTATAAGGGTTATCCAATAGCACAAATACCCTCCCACAATGCCTGGTCCCCTCCTATAGACTATACTTACCCAGTCCCCGGGACCCGCATCCATCGTCGGGGAGAAGCAGCCAATAGCAGGCCCCGATGGTGACCCGTCTCCCTAGCATCACGGATGACGCTAGCGTCGCGGCCACGGCTTGCTAATGGGCCGCTTTTCCCCCTTTCCACGGTGGCCGTGCAGGGATCCGGAGGGACGCGGGTGCCGGGGAGTGTGTTGGTATAGTCTATAAGGGGGCCCGGGCATTGTGGGGGAAGGGGGGGTATTTGTATTGTTGGATAACCCCTTTAAAAAAGGTGAGCGAATCTTTCCACGAAGATACAGAAGACTGGAAAAGTCGGCTCCTGCAGACGGCCATGAGATTATGACTGATGGGGAACAATAAATTCCATGAAGGGTGGTCAGACATTGTGACCCAAGAGGAAAATCACGGCGTAACGAAAAAGGAAGCAGTTATATTACGGTATTATTTAAAAACCAAAGGAAGGAATTATCAGGGGAGACATCCAGCCCCGTGACGCATGCAGAGAACACAGCGCAGGCCAGACTCACATCTGTGTCAAACCTCCCGAAGTTGATGAGACCGGGGTTGGAGAGGTCGCCCGGCTTGTGGTTGTAAATGCTCAGGACGAAGTTCAGGGTGAAGGTGGAGATCATGGAGGCGAAAAACTGCAGGGAGGAAAACCGTAAATCAGTCAGTAAGCGGTCTACTAGGATAACACGGGGCGGCCTGCAGAACATGGGACACACGTGTGAGAGGAAAAAACCGACTCAGCGGTAAATCCAAGACCAGAGGTGACCGCCCCACGCCGGGCACAAACCTGCCGCCATCAGGACGACTGACTGGATTTATAAGCAACGCGGTGGAGTAACCCGGACTGAGCCGCAGCTTCCGCTCAGGACAGAGGGGTACGGTCCTGAAATACTTCCCCGTACTAATCCTGCACTATATTATGTATGCTACTCCAGCTACAGCAAAAGCTGCACAGTTATCATGCCTCAGTCACACGCTGGACGGCATTCAGAATCATTTTACTAGTCACAACCAGAGCTGCATTCAGTATTATATCCCAGTCGTATCCAAAGCTGCAAACAGAATGTATATACCCCTGTCACCTCCAGAGCTGCAGTCACAATTATTACACCCCCGTTGTATCCAGAGCAGCATTCACAATTATTACACCCCAGTTGTATCCAGAGCAGCATTCACAATTATTACACCCCTGTCACCTCCAGAACTTCATTTACAATTATTACACCCCGTTGTATCCAGAGCAGCATTCACAATTATTACACCCCTGTTGTATCCAGAGCAGCATTCACAATTATTACACCCCAGTTGTATCCAGAGCAACACTCACAATCAATGCATTCTAATTGTATCCAGAGCAACATTCACAATTATTACACCCCGTTGTATCCAGAGCTGCATTCACAATTACACCTCAGTTGTATCCAGAGCAGCATTCACAATTAATACACCCCAGTTGTATCCAGAGCAGCATTTACAATTATTACACCTCAGTTGTATCCAGAGCAGCATTCACAATTATTACACCCCAGTTGTATCCAGAGCAGCATTCACAATTATTACACCCCAGTTGTATCCAGAGCAGCATTCACAATTATTACACCCCAGTTGTATCCAGAGCAGCATTCACAATTATTACACCCCAGTTGTATCCAGAGCAGCATTCACAATTATTACACCCCCGTTGTATGCAGAGCAGCATTCACAATTATTACACCCCCGTTGTATCCAGAGCAGCATTCACAATCAATGCATTCTAATTGTATCCAGAGCTGCATTCACAATTAATACACCCTAGTCACATCAAGAACTGTATTCACAATTACACCACGGCCGCTTGCAGAGCTGCATTCACTATTACATCCCAACTGCATCAACTGCTGCATTTACAATTATACTCCAGTTGCATCCAGAGCTGCATTCAACATTTTCAATACCACTATTTGGAGTGTACCGTACTCTGATGTGGTGCATTCTGGGAGATTGTTTTCGAATCAGACATACAGGGCAATATGAAAACTACAGCGGCTGCAATCCCTTTCAGCAGGGCCTGGCTTCCAGAAGCAGCGTCACTCATATCCTGTGTCTGGTCGTACAGTATTCACCATGGGCCGAGCTGCTATACCGACATGGGCCACAGACATGAGCGGCGCTGTTTCTGGATGACGGCGGCCCGGTTTTCCTGATCTCGCGCAGTCTCCTGGTATATCATAGCTCAGGGTGAGCCGGTTGGTGTGAGGCGAGATGTAAATGCTCGTCCATCCCGACTTCAGAGAAATCCTCCAGTGCTGGAACAAAGCCCCCTGTGTGCACATATATACCCCCGCACACATGTATACAGCACCCGCTGCTCTTCTGGGAATTTACTAGAAATGCTTTGCTATAAATGCCGCGCAGATCTAAGATATGGAGACTCCGGGGCTAAACATGGCTGCACTTACACAAAGAAGTTCTCCTTCAGTGTGAATGAGGCCGTCAGGGTGATAGCTGGTGGTCCCACGACCCTTAACCTCCCAGGGGAGTCAGCCTGAATGAAGAAAGCTCCTCATGATGGGCAAGTTTTGGCCGGAGGACTCACCGGGCAGAATGGGAGGGGGTCCCAGAGGTGGTGGAACTTAGGGTCTACGTATACTCACTATCCTCCATGTCAGCAGCTGGTTCCAGAAAGACGCCCCTTCCTCCAAGCTGAAAAGCACCCCGCCTGTGGACAGACAAGACCCCGGTCAAGAAAACCCAAAACCCAGTCATTTAAAGAAGAAAAATATCTTTAGGGTAGAAAAATCCTGCTTCCCTCTACTCCAGTCACATCCAGAGCTGTTGCAGCCATGAAGGCTCTGGACAGTGCAGGCGTGGCGGCCGTGCATATAGTGAAAGGTAATTATTGGTAAGCTTCATCTTCCACAATGCAGCGCAGACTGGAGAACCTATTGTGATACTACAACTCCTAGCATGTCTGCAGCCTGCCAAGATACAGGCTTAGCCCATCAAAAATAATTATAACTAGATGTACAAAGTCGTCTGGATCCTAAAAAGAGGGTGCGCCTGTCCGCTCCGAATGTGGTCACAGAGCGGAGGACACGCTCCCCCCCTGGACTTTTTGCCATTTCTGCAGTCTTGACCAACTCTATTTCTGATAATAAGCAGCCCTGGACTAGATAAGAGATCGTACCGACTGGGGCCCCAAAAGCGGCGGAGACTCCGGCGGCAGCTCCTGCCGAGACAAAGTCTCTCTTCTCCGTGTCCCTGCGAAAGTATTCAAAGATCTGCAGGAAACAGAAGTCAGACATGAGACGAGGGAATAGAAATGAAGGTCAATCTCCGACAATTACCGTCTCTTTGTCTGCAGTCATCTCCACCTCTAGGACGCGTCCTCGCTCTCTATCTGGCTCTCAAAGTCCTAATCTGCCCCACCTAACGCAAGCCTTGATGGGATATCTAAGGCACCGTACCCTGTGGTTGACCTCTGCTTTCCTGTGCTTGACCTCTGCCTGTTTACTGGATTTAAACTTCCGCTGCCTGACCTCTGCCTGACTTTCGTGTTGACCCCGCCGTGGTGCCTGCTCCGACCTTTTGACCGCTTACCGGGTGGTACATATTCTGCCTGCCATGACCTGGAGTGACTACAATTTTGCCTCTACCCTCGGTGCCAGGCCCTGGTGTCTCTTCACCTGCTTGGGGCAGCTGTCACAGAACAGAGACTACTTATCGAGAGGTAGCGGCCTGGAGGTTCCCTTACAGCAGAGTCCAGGCCCCTGTACAGGGGTTAAAGGTTAAAGATCAGGGGGCTCTTATATCATGCCTACAAGTAGACCCAAGCCAGAGCTGCGCAGCTATACAGCGGGTCCACACCTCCTGCATAACATCTTTCTGGCAGGCAGAGCTAGAATTTCCTGATGAAGAGCGCCAAATCCCCAACATAGCTAGAAAATTCTATCTGCCGGCAGCTACCACTAGGGGGAGCTGAATTACACATTGAAACTAATAGGGTTGTCCTCAGGGCAGGTCATCAAAATCTGATCATCTGACAGCCGATCAGGAATGCCCCCACCTCTCCTGTGATATAACCCCCTTAGTCACATACCTCCAGGCAGGAACGCCCCCACCTCTCCTGTGATATAACCCCCTTAGTCACATACCTCTGGTGCAGGAACGCCCCAGCTCTCCTGTCATATAACCCCCTCAGTCACATACCTCTGGTAACGAATGCCCCCACCTCTCCTGTGATATAACCCCCTCAGTCACATACCTCTGGTGAGGATTACCCCCACCTCTCCTGTGATATAACCCCCTTAGTCACATACCTCCAGGCAGAAACGCCCCCACCTCTCCTGTGATATAACCCCTTAGTCACATACCTCCAGGCAGGAACGCCCCCACCTCTCCTGTGATATAACCCCCTCAGTAACATACCTCTGGTCAGGAATGCCCCCACCTCTCCTGTGATATAACCCCCTCAGTCACATACCTCCTGGTCAGGAATGCCCCCACCTCTCCTGTGATATAACCCCCTCAGTCACATACCTCTGGTCAGGAATGCCCCCACCTCTCCTGTGATATAACCCCTCAGTCACATACCTCTGGTCAGGAATGCCCCCACCTCTCCTGTGATATAACCCCTCAGTCACATACCTCTGGTCAGGAATGCCCCCACCTCTCCTGTGATATAACCCCCTCAGTCACATACCTCTGGTGAGGAACGCCCCCACCTCTCCTGTGATATAACCCCTCAGTCACATACCTCTGGTCAGGAATGCCCCCGCCTGTCCTGTGATATAACCCCCTCAGTCATATACCTCTGGTCAGGAATGCCCCCACCTCTCCTGTGATATAACCCCTCAGTCACATACCTCTGGTCAGTAATGCCCCCACCTCTCCTGTGAAATAACCCCTCAGTCACATACCTCTGGTGAAGATTACCCCGACCTCTCCCGTCATAACTCACCTTGAAGTCCTTCTTCAGAGAGGTCGACCTTCCTTGAGAAATGCCGGCTGCGACCACGGCTCCTGAGTGTATCATGGGGCCTTCCTAAAATCATAGAAAAGCAGAGCGGCTGTCACGATTTCATCCGTTGTGTGGGATCCTGCAGACGGATAGGAGGACACAAGTGCCTGCACCCGCTCTAAAGAAAGACTCCACCAACCTTGCCGACCGCGAGGCCTCCAACCACGGACAGTATGACGCCACACACCTTCACGACCAGGGTCTGGGGACAGAGACATGTTACACCTACATATAAGGGTCAGTCACTTATACTCCATTCACAACCAAAGCTGCGCCCAAATTTCCCCGCTTTCCACAGAACTGACAGACATGGTCTGACAACCTAGATCCCCATCAGCAGGGGCTGCTCTGACAACCTTGTGCTGACAAAGCTCCAATAGCTCTGTCACCATCCCACAATGCAGTGCAGATCCAGATGGCGAGTACACGTCAGATTACCACGTGTCCGATATAAACGCAGAGGACTGCCTGCAGACGTGATCGCCGCTTACCTTGAGCCTCACCACGTGGGGAATCTTCACCCCGTTCAGGAAACACTTGATCTGTGGGATCCCGCTGCCGGCCGCTACTGGCTGGAAGGAAGAATCCGGAAAATGAGGCGCAGAACCAGACGGGATCAGTCATCATCGGACTGCGGAACTTACCTCTATGAAGGCCACTACCAGGGAGCCGACCATGACGATGACCGCATTCAGCGTGGCCCAGAGCAGCAGCGAGAACGACAGGCCGCCCTTCTCTGTGAACTTGTCAATATCTGAGGGGAAAGGTGAAGAAAAACACAAAACCGAATTGTGCGCACCGGCTCAGGTGGGAAATGACCACAGCAGCGCAGAGTGTTTCAGGAGATGAGTGTGCATCGACTCAGATGGGAAGTGTCCACAGCAGCACAGAGTGTTTTAATAGATGAGTGTGCAGCGGCTCAGATGGAAAGTGACCACAGCAGCGCAGTGTGTTTCAGGAGATGAGTGTGCCCTGGCTCATATGGGAAGTGTCCACAGCAGCACAGAGTGTTTTAGGAGATGAGTGTGCCCTGGCTCATATGGGAAGTGTCCACAGCAGCACAGAGTGTTTTAGGAGATGTGTGCACCGAATCAGATGGGAAGTGACACCTCAGCAGCGCAGAGTGTTTTAGGAGAGGAGTGTGCCCTGGCTCATATGGGAAGTGTCCACAGCAGCACAGAGTGTTTTAGGAGATGAGTGTGCACCGGCTCAGATGGCAAGTGACCACAGCAGCGCAGTGTGTTTCAGGACAGACATGTGCACCGGCTCAGATGGGAAGTGTTCACAGCCGTACAGAGTATTTCAGGAGAGGCATGCAGGCCCCGTCCACCTGTGTGATCAGGTTAGTGAGGACAGGGCTATTTAGAATTGGGCGGGGTGGGAATGGATATAAGGAGGAGATCACAGAGCCATTTACCACAGTGGCACAGAGTATTATAGAAGAAGTGTATGCAGATCTTATGGGGACAGCAGGGTGTTCAGCAGCACAGGGTATTTAAGGAGAGGAGGGTGGTAACCTCTCAGCACACGCTCAATTGCATAGTGAAAGGAGCAGGACCCTGAGCAGCACAGAGTATTTCAGGGGGAGGAAGTTAATGTATTAAGTAACCTATTTTAACATTAGGACAGGCATTTATGCACCACAGCAGCACAAAGTATTTCAGAATAGTAGTGCACTGACGCTGTGGGAGATCACAGGCTGCAAGTTATAGAGTGGGAAGAGCAGGGTGACCCGCAGCACAGAGTATTTCAGGAGAGGAATGTGCTGATCCTGTGTGAGATCACAGACTGACCCTAAAACATGGGTAAGGGCAGGGGGCCCCGCAGCACAGAGTATTTCAGGAGACGAGTGCCTGGTCACATGATGCACAGGCATGTTTTTACATGGGCGCAGAGACCTTATCGGTTGCTATTAGTAACGCCCGCTTTTGCCCCATTCTTTATAAAACCCCCCCCCCCCCATTTTTCAGGAGGGGGCAGCTGGGGACACACAGGATACTGCTCTTTATCACTTGGTATTTCACACCCGCCAGCTGCTCCACCATAATGTCGATGAAACACGCGATGAGTCCGGTCAGGATCCCGATCATCCCGCAGATGACCCAGCGGGTGACCTCCACGGTGCGGAACGCCTGCCAGAGACACAATGTGGCGTCACTATCACACAGCTACCCTCAGAGCATGCTGGGAGCTGTAGTCCTGCACCTCTGCCTTATACTATAGAAACAATACATCATACGGATCCCCCCCCCCCCTCCCGGGATGGGGCAGATGTTGGGGGTTATCCTTACAGCATGATTGATCCTGCGCTCCTCCTCCATAAACAGCTGGTTCTCACTGTTATCATAATCCAGACTCTGCAACAGAGAGGGAAAGAGAAGTGAGACACTGACACGACACTTCAGCTGTGGAAGGGGCGTCTTCACAGGAGGTCACCTCGTATTTCAGGGACAGGAGGTTCTCGTTGTGCAGGATTTCTTTAACGACCGTCGAGGACAAATCCGTTTCCTGAAAAAAAGATAAAAATTACAAAAAAATAAACAAAAAACTGAGAAAATGAAATAAATTCATCTCGACTGAGATCCCGCAATGCGTCACAGGACTGGATTATATCCAAGCTAGACCGGCAGCACTGACGGCTCCGCTCACACCCAGAGCGGCAGAGTTGTAAATGCAGCTCTGGGTGCGGGCGGAGGACAGCACAAGCTTTTGCACGTAGATTCCACCTCTAGGGGGCGCTCATGATATCCACTCACAAGGGCCCCAATCAGTGCATTAACCTCTCACCAGTTCTTGGTTCTCGTCGCCGAGGTCCACGGTGCTCAGCTGCCCGATACGGAAGAGAATGGAACTGGAAAACTAGGGGAGAAAAGAAAATATAGATTTATATATAAAATGGGAGGGGCTTATTAGTAATTACCCCGCCCCCCGGTGATCGGTACAGGTGCAGTTCCCCTTTAAATGGATGACAGCAGCCGATAAGACACACAATGTTACAACTTCCCCACATGTAACAAAAAGTATCAGAAAGAGGAAAGAGAAGCAGAATGTGAGGTTCTTCCAGGAAAATGACTTAAAGGGACAGTGAACAGCGCGACGGGACAGGACGCAATATGGCGGCTCTGCCGGATGGTGAACGGTCCAGGGGGCGGCACACAGCCGAGTCGGTCGCTGTGATCGGTAGCAAAATTGCAGTCTATTGCTCCCTGTTATCAGCCATTTCATAGGACAGGAGAACACAACTGCAGAAGAGCCACAGATGTAGTACAAGAAGCTGGACATGCTGGGAGTTGTAGTTAAGCAACGGCAAGAATGTCGCAGGTTGCAGACTCCTGCACTATATGATGGAGATGGTAGTAGTCATAGCGGCAGGGAAGCCACAGGTTGCAGATCTCTTGACTACATGGGACTGGACATGGTGGGAGTTGTAGTCACAGCCTGCAGACCCCTACCCCCACTGGCGCTGGCGGTTTCAGGATTACACAATCACGAGCTCCGGGTGTTTGCAGTGAGCGCTGGGATTGCTGCACAGGATTTAGTCCGGTAAACACGCCCGACTCCACCTCATATATAAACTCCAGACGCCGAGGCAAGAAATATTGCGATACAAGAAAAGAAGCCCCCCCCCAAAGGCCAGTTAGGGGCTAGATACAGCGCTCCACTTAAGCTCCTCCCCCTCAGGAGCTCTACCAGCCAATCACACGGCTCACATGACACTAATGTATTGGGATTCTCCATATTGCTTCCTTTGCAGGATCCGTTTTTTCCATCCCATTATACACTGCTGGTATCCAGGGGTTAGGACCATGGCTACAGCCCAGACACGAGGTGGCCGGGACAGGAGATGCTGCGCAAGCGTGTCTATGTGCGCTCCCGGCTACCAGAGAGGCCGTCGCTCTGTGTGCAAGCACGACTACCGCTGCAGGATTGTAGGGTGGTCGTAACCATGGAAACGAGCAGTGTATAATGTGATGGGAAAATGAATCCTGCCAGCAAAGAAGGCAACATGGAGAATCAGAATACATTAGTAAGGGCCTCTACAGGGTAACCGCCATCTGCTGGAGTGAGAAGACCCCTTTAATGTTGAGCCCATCACTTCTTCCCCCACTTACTGTGGCTTTCGTTGCCCTGATTTAGTCTTTGACTCATTTGAGAGATTCCACGTCCTGTAAAGACGAAGCCGCAGGGTCTATTGCGAAAGCCCGCAGCATGCGCAAGGGTCACAGAGTCACCACCGCGGGAAGAAGCCCCCAAATGCTTTACTGGTGCCCCCCACCCTTACAGACACCAGGCTGAACAGCTGCAACCTCCAACCTGTGGCTCTCCAGTTGCTGCAGAACTACAACTCCCAGCATCCCAGAAACTGAACTTTTCTAACCCAGGGGATAACCCAAACATGGTGTAAAAGTTTAGTACGAGGCATCTGCTGTAAAGCACTTTAGGGGTGCAACACCACTGCTGGGGGAGGGGGCGAACCGCCGCTGCTGGGGGGGGGGGGTTGGTTTTAAGGCGAAACGCCACTGCTGGGGGAGGGGGCGCAAACCACCGCTGCTGGGGGGGCGCACAGACGTCAGTGACCTTGTGCTAAGTTCCCCTCTGCAGCACGTCGCCCCCTGGATGATGGGTGTTATAACTCTTGTGAAACATGTATAACTGATAGAAGAGGAAGCGACGCCTTACATTGTACTAAACAGAAACGACAGCACAAAGCTGCCTGGACCCGAGGCTATTGACAGAACTACAACTCCCAGCAGGCAGTGATGGGCGAAGCCTCAGGAGCACGGTTATAAAAGTTGTCACCGGCCGCTCGGGTCTCTAATCTGTCTCTTTACGTGACATCTAATCCCCCCCCCCAGGGTCACAGGTTTAAAGGGCAACTCCAAAAAATCCTTGTGCAAATACAATATACACAGAAAGTATGTGCCCCCCCCCCCCCTCCGAACACCCTGCATTGGTCGAAATCAGAGGGTGAATAAGGTGGGCACATGCGGATGGGGGGGGTGTCACAGGGGCCACTGCGCGGTGGTCCCTATCCAAACCGCTCTGCCGGGCCCCCCAAACCCTTGCCTTGTCAATAGCCCCATTACCACCACCCTACACAAACCTGAGCCCCCAGACCGTCCACACTGCCCAAGGCCCCCAGGACCAGCACCCTATGTGCCCTCACCAGGGACCCCCCACTGTCCTTACAGCCCCCCAGCCTGTCACAGCCTACCTACCCCTTACCACCCCACGTGACCTCACCAGACAGAGCCCCCCATGCAGGATGCCCCTCCTCCATCCTCACCTGTCTGTTGCTGGCGCCGTTGAGCAGCGGCGTGCTCTCCCCGTCCTCCTCTGCCTGCTCCCTCCCGGACCAGGACACCCTGTTGGCCACATTGGCCATGTTCACACCGCGGCGGCAGCAGCTCTCTGTTTGTGCATGTGATAGACGGAGCCTCAGCTTTCAGCCGGTCATGTGACTCGCCAGCTACGGAAAGTCACCGGGGTCACACCTGGAATGCGCGCCCGGGGGACGACGGGTAATGTAGTCCTGCTGACTCCAGCGCTTCTACCGAGTTACCATAGCAACATGGCGGCAGGGAAACCTCCCTGAGCAGCTGATAAGTTGCAATGTGGAACTTTCCGCCGTGGGGCCCCTTCTGTCACGTGACTGCCATCACCTCAGGGTCCTGGGACCGGTCTGAGGCTCCTGCAGACACGAATCAAGTGATACAAGGTGTAGAGATGGCGTCACTGCAATAAATGTGTCACATTACAAGGCACTAGGGCGCCCCTACTTAATAGTGCCCAAATAATACTGCCATGCCGTGCCCATATACCAATGTACAGACTGGCAGCAATAAGAGGTGGTTAGTTTCAGTGGTGGGAGGGGAGAGGACCCCCACAGACTCTCATCCAGCATAGTACAGGCTATATGGTGTGGGGACCACCAGTGCGTGGTATGGCGGTATTAATTAGGTACTTCTAAAGGGGTACTCCAAGCTCAGACATGGCATCATCTCACCGAGCACAACCCACTGGTGGTTATAGTCTTGACCCCCTCACCCAGGGGGCAGTTCTGAGATGGGAATACCCCTTTAAGCAATGGTCATTGTTATTTAGCCACTATATAGCAGGATTACTTAAGCTCAGTATGGTGGTATTATTTGGGCTCAGTATGGTGGTATTATTTGGGCTTAGTATAGTGGTATTATTTGGGCTCAGTATGGTGGTATTATTTGGGCTCAGTATGGTGGTATTATTTGGGCTCAGTATGGTGGTATTATTTGGGCTCAGTATGGTGGTATTATTTGGGCTCCATATGGTGGTATTATTTGGGCTTAGTATGGTGGTATTATTTTTTCTGTATTATTAACCTTTTGTTTGCTCAGTATGGTGGTATTATATGGGCTCAGTATGGTGGTATTATTTGGCTCAGTATGGTGGTATTACGTTTCTGCATTATTAACCTTTTGTTTGCTGTATAGCATACATGTAGCTTCTTACAGGAGCGGCGCGCCCGCCTCTGTGCGGTATTACAGCACTTGTCATACGCAGTGCGGTCATTTATTATCATATATTTGGATTATTGTTCACACTCAGGTAATATGAAGACAGTGGACGGCAGATCATTCCTCCAGGGCCCCGCGGACCCCTCCCCCGATCCTCCATTCCACATCTGGTCAGCAGCTGCAGTCACCCCGGGGGTCTCGGTCCATGCAGAGCTCTTAGTATCGATGCTTCTCCTGATACTCTGCTCAGCTCCTGGAGAATCACTGGATAACGGGACGGCATAATATAGGAGGATGTATTATGGGGGTCCCACTGCGAGGACCCTCAAGATCATCAAGGAACCTGCTCTTACATTGTGCCTTAGACTCCAGCCACATCCAGAGCTGCATTCATAATTCTGTTGAGTTACATTATCCATTAGACTTGTCACACCCAGTGCTCCATTATGCCTTACATTTTAGTTGCTGCCAGAGCTGCATTCATAATTCTACTGTGTTACATTATGCCTTAGAGTCCAGTCACATCCAGAGCTGCATTCATAATTCTATTGAGTTACATTATAAGTGTCAATAAGTTTTTATTTAAATTCTTTATATTTCCAACACTCATGAACAACATGTAGGAAACGGGCGCAGCCGCAAACATGAGAATACAAGGAAAAACAGTCCGCATAAGTCCAGTAATCCATCGTCAGGGCACCTGCTCAGGTGCTGCCAACCTGACAATAATGTATTCCCCGTATAGAGCAACTAAGCACCCACAATATATTATGAACATAAATAATGTTAACACTATTGAGTTACATTATGCCTTAGACTCCAGTCCCCTCCAGAGCTGCATTCATAATTCTACTGCGTTACATTATCCATTAGACTCCAGTCACACACAGAGCTTCATTCATAATTCTATTGAGTTACATTGTTCCTTAGACTCCAGTCACATCCAGAGCTGCATTCATAATTCTATTGAATTACATTGTGCCTTAGACTCCAGTCACATCCAGAGCTGCATTCATAATTCTTTTGAGTTACATTATCCATTAGACTTTTCACACCCAGTGCTCCATTATGCCTTACATTTCAGTTGCCCCCAGAGCTGCATTCATAATTCTACTGAGTTATATTATGCCTTAGAGTCCAGTCACATCCAGAGCTGCATTCATAATTCTACTGAGTTACATTATGCCTTAGACTCCAGTCACCTCCAGAGCTGCATTCATAATTCTACTGCGCTACATTATCCATTAAACTCCAGTCACACACAGAGCTTCATTCATAATTCTATTGGGTTACATTGTGCCTTAGACTCCAGTCACCTCCAGAGCTGCATTCATAATTCTACTGCGTTACATTATCCATTAGACTCCAGTCACACACAGAGCTTCATTCATAATTCTATTGGGTTACATTGTGCCTTAGACTCCAGTCACATCCAGAGCTGCATTCACAATTCGCCCTTACAGGTAAGTTGCCATGGTATTATGCATTATCCTCTCGTCTCCCACCATGCATTGCAGCAGCTCGCGCTGTGTATGGACAGTCAGCCAGCATGAAGCAGAAGTGAAATGCCGAGCAATGCAAAAACTGAGAGCGGACAGGAAGCCAGCAAAGACTTCACTTCAGCTTTGGAGGTAAAGTCAGCAGAATTGTGAATGCAGCTTTGGATGTGACTGGAGTATAATGTTTTTTCGCTGTGCCGGAGCAGCCCCGGAGTTTGGGTTCAGGTGTCGCTGTTGTGACCGGATCCCAGTGTAGTGTCCCTGTCCAAGCACACGGAGCAGCCGGCGCTTAACGTCCGTCTCCGCTCCCGTCCTGTGGTGTGACCGGAGTGGGTTTTGCCTCCTTCATTTCCTCCAGAGCAGTCATCCTCTGATACAGCTCCACCAGCAGCTCGTTGTGCCCGTTCAGTATCTCGGTGAGAGCTGCCACCTTGTGGACAAGTTGGGTCCTGCTGACTTTCCTGGCGCCCGTGGCACTGCTGGGGCAGGCCCTCCGCCCAGAAGCGGTCTTGTCCCCTTCTAGATGATCCTCCATCGCTTGTGTTCGGTTTGCAGATCCATGCTCGTCCTCCATTGCCTTGACTCTCACGCTCATTATTTCCACCCGGTTTTCCATCACGTCCGCCCTCTTGGGCACCTGGGTAGTAAAATCGCTGATTTGGTCTTTCAGTTCTGGAAAATAGTTTGAGTGATGGGGATTACATACAGGAACACAACCAGAAAGTCGGGGGCCCCGTACCAGACTGTTGAACGCCCCCTCCCAGCATTTACCGCCCCCCAGACAACAACCAGCGCTCTTCTGCAGGATGGCATGCCTTCTTCTCGGCTCCTGTACCCACTCCAACACCCGCCACCTGCTAGGCTCAAGTTTGGCTTGTGGGTCCGCATTTGCAGCCAGGCGGAGGAGGAGGCACAGGGTACCCGAGGTGGACGGAGGCGCGACGCCTCCCCGCTCACCAGGGGCCACAAAACACTTTCTAGTGACTTTTTATATTTAGGTATAAACTACTGACTGCAAGTGGCTTCAGGGTCCCCAGGACCATGGGGCCCCAACTGCAGCTGTGACCCCTATAGTTTTCTTGTCTGAGATTTGAACTTCAAAGGGGGTGTGGTTTATGTAAATTTGCATAAAGGGGGCGCTAATGTTCTTTGGGGCAGGTCTACAAATGTCCTGCTTTACAAAACCTAATATGTTAGATCAATGTCTTAGGGCTCATGCACACGATCGTGCACGGGCAGCCGCATGCGGATCGTGGACCAATTCACTTGAATGCGGTCTGCAATCCGCATCTGACGGTCCGCACCGCTAAAAAGTAGTGCATGCACTACTTTTTTGCGGTGTGGAGGAATGGACAGAAACACCACGGAAGCAATCTGTAGTGCTTCCGTGCCTCCGTTCCGCACCGCATCTCCGGGTTTTGCGGCTCCTTTCACTTAAATGGGTCCACATCGGTGATGCGGGGTGCACACAGCCGGTGCTCCGTATATATTTCAGATCCGCTGTATGCAGGCCGCAATACGGCCACGGCCGTGTGCGTGAGCCCTTAGGGTCTATTTACACATTCGTGGTGTATTACGGATCCGCAAATTGCGGAACTGCAACACACCCAGCCGGCACCCCCCATAGAACCACAGCTGGGACATGGTCTATTCTTTGCGAAGCCGCGGACCGGAAGTTCGCGGCCGAAGCCAGAAAGTTCGGGGCCGCGCTCCGCAAACTACGTGTGCTCTCCGCATCACATCCGGCCTCATAGAGAATGAATGGGTCCGTACGTGTTCGGCAAAATTGCGGAACGGATGCGGACCCATTTGTGGACGTCTGAATAGAGCCTTAAAGATGGTTTCACTCTATATTGAGAAAAATCTGATTACTAATTCCTGCTGAGATGGCGGAAATCATGTGACTGCTGCCAGCCTGACACTCTACAGGTCTCAGTTACGGTCATGGCTGAGGGCTTGCACCCCTGCATTTTTCCAGAAAATGAAGTATTTCTCCCAGAAAATTATTGCAATTACCCATGTTTTGTTATACACATGTGTATTTCCTTTGTTTGTACTGGAACAACACAAAAAACGGAGGAAAAAAAAGGCAACTTGGACATGATTTCACACAAGACTCCAAAAATGGGTCGGGCAAAATTGTTGGCACCTTTTCAAAAATGTGGGTAGACAACTTTGTTTCAAGCATGTGATGCTCGCCCAGACTCCCCTGTGACAAGGAACAGTGCGGGCAATATAAAGGCACACCTAAAACCAGATAGAAAGGGGGAGAAGCCGTCTCAATCTTTGCCTTGTGTGCCACACTAAGGCCCCTTTCACACGAGCGAGTTTTCCGCGCGGGTGCAATGCGTGTCATGAACGCACAGCACCCACACTGAATCCTGACCCATTCATTTCAATGGGTCTGTGTACATGAGCGTTTTTTTTAACGCATCACTTGTGCGTTGCGTGAAAATCGGAGCATGTTCTATGTTCTGCGTTTTTCACGCAGCGCAGGCTCCATAGAAGTGAATGGGGCTGCGTGAAAAACACATCGCATCCGCAAGCAAGTGCGGGTGCGTTGCGTTTCACTGATGGTTGCTAGGAGATGTTGTTTGTAAACCTTCAGTTTTTTATCACGCGCGTGAAAAACGCATCAAAACGCATTGCACCTGCGCGGAAAAAACTGAACAACTGAACGCAATCGCAGGCAAAACTGAATGGCTTTGCCTGTGAAATCGCACAGTTTTCACTGAACGCATCCGGACACGCTCATGTGAAAGAGGCCTAAGGCCTCATGCAAACGACCGTATGTGTTTTGCGTCCGCCAAAAAAAACGGATGACGGACCGTTTTTTTGGGCGGATCCGTTTTTTTGGCAGATCTATTGTAATAATGCCTATCCTTGTCCGCAAACGTGAAAAAAATAGGACATGCTTTATTTTTTTGACGGAATGTAAACACGGACCACAGATGCGGAACAAAAACGGTGGACCATCCGCATTTTTTGACGGACCCATTGAAATGAATGGGGAAGCATCCTATTCATGAAACAAAAACGGAACGGGCGCGGAAACAAACAACGGTTGTGTGCATGAGGCCTAAGTATGGAGAACAGAAAGCGGAGAAGAGAACTGTCTGAGGACTGGAGAACCAAAATTGTGGAAAAATATCAACAATCTTCAACCGTTCCAAAGAAGTTCAAGCAGTTCTGGTGCATCAGTGTCAGCTATGGCAGAAGACCCAGGAGGACCCCACTGCTGACACAGAGACGCAAAAAAGCTATACTGCAGTTTGCCAAAATGTGCATAAGTAAGCCAAAATCCTTCTGGGAAAACGTCTTGTGGACAGATGAGACCAAGATAGAGCTTTTTGGTAAAGCACACATTCTACTGTTTACCGAAAACGGAATGAGGCCTACAAAGAAAAGACCACAGTACCTACAGTCAAATATGGTGGAGGTTCAAGGACGTTTTGGGGTTGTCTTGCTGCCTCTGGCACTGGGTGCCTAGACTGTGTACAAGGCTTCATGAAATCTGAAGACTACCGAAGGATTTTGGGTCGCAGTGAAGGGACCAGTGTCAGAAAGCTGGTTTGCGTCCTAGGTCATGGGTTTTCCAGCAGAACCATGACCCCAAACATACTTTAAGAAACACCCAGAAATGGATGGAAATAAAGCGCTGCAGAGTTCAGGCGTGGCCAGCAATGGGTCCGGATCTAAATCCCATTAAACACCTCGGGAGAGATCCTAAAATTGCTGTTGGGAGAAGGCGCCCTTCAGATGTGAGACCTGAAGACCTGGACCAGTCTGCAAAAGAAGAGTGCTCCAAAGTTCCAGTTGAGAAGTGCAAGAAGCTTGTTGATGGTTATAGGACGCGACTGAGTTCAATTATTTCTTCCAAAGGGTGTGCATCAAAAATATTAAGTTGAGGGTGCCAGTAAAATTTTCAGGTCTGTTTTTGGAGTTTTGCGTGAAATTATATAATTTTTGGCTTTTTTTCCCCCACTGTTTTTTGTGTTCCAATACACACAAAGGAAATAAACATGTATATAACAAAATATGTGTAATTGCAATAATTTTCTGCAAGAAATACTTTATTTGCAGAAAAAATTTCAGGGGTGCCAACACTTTCAGCCATGACTGTCTGGTCTCCATGGATAGAGTGCCTAACAACCGTACGGTGTTATATGGGGGTGTCCCTAGTAAACAGTCTGGCTTAGATTACTCAGGTCTTCGGTGCACTGAGGGCCGTAGTAATTAGATTTTTGTGAAAATGTGTCATTGAAAGGAATTAGGAAATTACTGTTAGTATCAGATATTTTTGCTATAAGAAGGTAGGGCTTATGAAGATTTGTATAAAACGGGGGGGGGGGGGGGGTTCTGCATAGATTAGGGCATAAGGTTAGATTGGGGCCTAAGGTTTTAATGTCACTTTCTTTGCCAATATATGTGAGGGGATGTGGATTAGGTTACACATTTCACACCTTGGCAAGATGCTGCAGAAATTCTCATCATCCTCTTCATCTTCCTCCACATTTTATCTTGATCTTTCTGGAGTTTCCTGAACTAAAGCCATAATTCAACCAGACCGATGTGCATCCGGGGCGCAGCCTGTAATAGAATGGAATGCAGCTCTGTAACCTGGAGCTAGAGGAGGAGTCTGCAGAGCTGTAACCTGGAGCTAGAGGAGGGGTCTGCAGAGCTGTAACCTGGAGCTAGAGGAGGAGTCTGCAGAGCTGTAACCTGGAGCTAGAGGAGGGGTCTGCAGAGCTGTAACCTGGAGCTAGAGGAGGGGTCTGCAGAGCTGTAACCTGGAGCTAGAGGAGGGGTCTGCAGAGCTGTAACCTGGAGCTAGAGGAGGGGTCTGCAGAGCTGTAACCTGGAGCTAGAGGAGGGGTCTGCAGAGCTGTAACCTGGAGCTAGAGGAGGGGTCTGCAGAGCTGTAACCTGGAGCTAGAGGAGGGGTCTGCAGAGCTGTAACCTGGAGCTAGAGGAGGGGTCTGCAGAGCTGTAACCTGGAGCTAGAGGAGGGGTCTGCAGAGCTGTAACCTGGAGCTAGAGGAGGGGTCTGCAGAGCTGTAACCTGGAGCTAGAGGAGGGGTCTGCAGAGCTGTAACCTGGATCTGGAGGAGGAGTCTGCAGAGCTGTAACCTGGAGCTAGAAGAGGAGTCTGCAGAGCTGTAACCTGGAGCTAGAAGAGGAGTCTGCAGAGCTGTAGCCTGGAGCTAGAAGAGGAGTCTGCAGAGCTGTAGCCTGGAGCTAGAGGAGGTGTCTGCAGAGCTGTAAACTGTAGCTAATGGAACGTTCTGTAGAGCTGTAACTTGGATCTAGAGGAGGGGTCTGCAGAGCTGTAACCTGGAGCTAGAGGAGGGGTCTGCAGAGCTGTAACCTGGAGCTACAGGAGGAGTCTGCAGGGCTGTAACCTGGAGCTACAGGAGGGGTCTGTAGAGCTGTAACCTGGAGCTACAAGAGGGGTCTGCAGAGCTGTAACCTGGAGCTACAGGAGGCGTCTGCAGAGCTGTAACCTGGAGCTAGAGGTGGGGTCTGCATAGCTGTAAAGTGGAGCTAGACAAGGGGTCTACAGAGCTGTAACCTGGAGCTAGAGGAAGGGTCTGAAGAGCTAGAGGAGGGGTTTGCAGAGCTCTAACTTGGAGCTAGACAGCAGTCTGTTGCCCAATAAAACATTTTGCAACTCTCTAATAGACTTCATGCTTCAATTTGATATCATCTTCAAGATATATGTTTGCGGTCAGTGAATGGAAGCATTGTAATTTACACTCAGAGACCTTCACAATTTATGCTTTGCTGCAATTGTATCCAGCTTAGAAAAGCCTCTGTGAGCTACACTCATCAACAACACAAATCTCCTGCTTTGCTAGTTTGTTACAATGTATCAGTACAGACAAACTTTATCAACCTTGAGTCCAGTCAGGTATGTATCACATGTCTATATTGAGTGACATTGAGGGTGCCCATAATATAACCTCGCACCCCCAACCAAGCCATATCCCAGTGCAATATCTTCCTGATAGATTGCCCAAGCATTGCATCCCATTTATAGTACTGCTGACCCTTTATGTGCTGCAGGAGACCTTTTGGTATAAACTCTGCTGCCCACTGGTATGCAAGACCTAAGGAGACCTCATGTTCCAGTTATGCAAGATATGCAAAGTCTTCAACCACCATGAAATGTGTGCTTCTCACCTGTTGGATAAGCTCCAACCTCCATCCTTGGAAGTTTGGTTGGTTCACCACCCGAAGAGTCTGGTCAACTTCTTTTCTGATGTCCTCATCCAAGAGGTCCATATTTAGCAGCGGCCACCCAACGTCCCCGCAAGACAAACCACAGATGAGACACGAGAGAATGACAACCAGATTCCTCCAGGAGTCCATGTCGGCTTCTGAAGCCACCAGCCTGGTCTTGTAAAAAAGATTTCTTCATGGCCGAGAACAGTACTGGAGCAAGATGTAACCCGAGCACCTTCTCGATGCTTGTTATTCTTGGGTTATTTAAAGGTCTCCTCGCAGTAGGGATAACTGACCATATGACACAGTAAAACTTCACTACACTTGGGTAAACTTTCTCCAAACATCCAGTCTTTACTTCCTGAAAGGGGTCAAGTGGTCATAAATCAGAGAAGATCCACCAGTTCATGAGTTACTGCCCCATGAAAGGCTAGATATGGACCATGACTCCTCTGAGAAGACCTAACCCACTCGAGAGGAGTGATGGAACCTTTGTGCAACTTTATTCTTCTCCCCATAGAGATCAATGGAAAATTCAAAATCCTTTGCACCAAAGTTGTCATCTGCTGCAACTTTCGGTGACTGATGAGTTGGAACCCAATGCATTAATGCCCCACAGAGTCACAGTTCACATATCATCATCTAGCCCCAGCCTTAAAGCCTCAAGCCAGCACTGAGATTATGCCGGGCAAGAGGGATGACCAGCTATTGCTTCAGGTTATCCCTGCAGGGAGTCCACCTCTATTGGATAGTCTCAGCCTCACAGGATCTTAGTGGTAGGTAATGGGCTGTTGGTTTGGACCGTGCATTGACTTTTTCATGGCAAGAGTCCAAAAGACACCTTATAATTAGGGTCTGGGGATCGACCACCCTAACACAGTGCAGACAGATGTTTGCAGCATCTGCCTGAAATAGATATCTGGTGGTCATAACCTTCCCCTGATGGTCAAGTGGGGGTTGACCTAGTATCCTTCCCTTCCATATTGCTCTGCAGTGCTCACCCGACAATATGTCAACATATATAAGGCGTCTTCTGAGCAGAGCTTTGGTGTCAGTCTTCATCCAATATTTTGTAGGCCACCCAGGGCCGGCGCGTCCTATAAGCGGACTAGGCCGCCGCGTAGAGCGCCCCTTGGGAAGGGGCGCTGCTAGGAGCACCGGCCCCGTCTCATCGTGCAGCCGCCCGAACGCTCTATATAGAGCCTCAGGTGGCTGCAGCATTGCTACACCAGAGGTAGGGGGGAGAAAGAGAATGACAAGGGGGCGAAGAATGACAGAGGGAATGAAGAGGAAGAGAATGACAAGGGGGAGCGAAGAGTGACAAAGGGGGGGGGTGAAGAATGGCAAGAGGGGGGAGAGAATGACAAGGGGGGGGAGTGAATGACAAGAGGAGGAGAGAATGACAAGAGGGGGAGTGAATGACAAGGGGGAGTTAAGAGTGACAAAGGGGGGTGAAGAATGGCAAGGGGGAGTGAATGACAAGAGGAGGAGAGAATGACAAGAGGGGGAGAGAATGACAAGGGGGAGTTAAGAGTGACAAAGGGGTGAAGAATGACAAGAGGGGAGAGAATGACAAGGGGGAGAGAATGACAAGGGGGAGTGAATGACAAGAGGGGAGAGAGAGAACTGGCGTTAGTTAAAGGGGTTCTGCAGTTTATTTAAACTGATGATCTACCCTCTGGATAGATCATCAGCATTTGATCGGCAGGGGTCCGACACCCGGGACCCCGCCGATCAGCTGTTTGAGAAGGCAGCGGCGCTGGCAGTAGCGCCTCGGCCTTCTCGCTGTTTACCGCAGGCGCAGTGACGTCACGACTAGTATCACTGGCCTTGGCGGGGTTAAGCTCTGTTCACTTGAATGAAGCTTAGCCCCACCCAGGCCAATGATACTAGTCATGACGTCACTGCGAGAAGGCTGAGGCGCTACTGCCAGCACCGCTGCCTTCTCAAACAGCTGATTGGCGGGGGTCCTGGGTGTCGGACTCCTGCCGATCAGTTTAAATAACTGAGTGTGTGCATGTGTGTGCAGAGACTGGGCATGCAGATCAGTCAGAGCCAACGCCCAGGTACCAGAGCAGACAGATTGGAGAAGTTACAGCCTCAAGAGCATGAAAACACTTCTTTACACAATTCTTAAATATCAGTTAAAGAATTTGTAATTATATTCTTAGCATAGGTAGAGCACACATACTGGAATATACATACATGTACCATACATATTAAGTGACACACACGGCAGTTGCACAGTGTACATGGGTTCTGCAGGATGTTTAAGGGTCACTGTGTCCGATAAAGAGAGCATATAACGAGTTCTACACAGCAATCTACTGGTTTTTGATCAAAATGATTTTGGCCTCATATTCATGGACATATTATGGCTCTGTAGGACCTCTGTCGAGGGCTATAAGGATTTCTTTGAGTCCCTATTGTGGTACGCACCATTGGACATCATATTCTTTGGTTGGAAGTTGAGGGCCCTTCAGAAGAAAGTACTCTAAGAACCTACCCTATCATTAGCACCAATAGACTATGTGTAAAAAACCGTAATAGTTAATGGGTCCTAGAGTCATTTGAGGACCTCATGGGCCATGTGGTGGACAGTCATCGGAGGATCTTCTTTTGGGCCAGTCTGACACTCATTTTGACTGGCTGAATATACTAATATATTTTTGATTATTGGTCACTACTGGTGGGTTTGCATAGGCCGTGTAACATGCCCATAGCGGTCCCATAAATAATTGTCCAATATGGAGGCAATTCTCTATTTACACAGCATTATAGAAGTCTACAGACAGTGCTCCAGACAGGTACAGTCCACCCGCTCCACTGAACCATGAAGCGAGGAGGCATCAGCGATGGTTAAGATGGTACCTCTTGGCAAGCCTTTACCAGTGGCAATACCAGAGACTTCTCCAGGTGCTAAAGCTCTATTCCACATTGCAAATCCTGCCAAGTGTCCAACGAAAGCTTCCGAGCTGTCAAAGCCACCACCCAAGGTGTCCTGTTCTTGGCCAAGAACTAAGGATCCTCCAGGAGGGATCTCATAACCTTTTTGAAATCTGGAGCCAATAGAAATTAACCTGCGGTCAACATAGAACCAGTATTTGCCTTGGATGGAGGACCAGATGAAGCAGGTGTGGTGCCAACTGCCATCTGCCAGTGGGAAAAGCGGGAGTTCTCGGAAAGCCGGGTCTCCAATGACAAAGTGAAGAGAGTCATAGGTGGCACCATGTCTGCCATGAAGAACCAGCTTGTTGTCGTTCTCTTCGGTTGCATATGAAAGGATGGTGCCTACGTAGCTTACATTAGTCTTCACCCAGCTGCAGATGGAGAGTTCATGTAAGGGTTCCTTCAATCCCTTACCGAACGTTGCGAAGTTCTCCGTGGAAGAATTGGGGAAAATGAGCATAGAATCCACGTTACAGACTGCAACGAAAAACAAGAACATATTGTGATCATACAGTATACGTACATATACACAGGACATACGTATACCTTCAGGGGTCCAGCTGAAAAAAAAAAAAAAGAGAGGCCCACTGGCACCCATCAGTGTTTCTGCAGTAACTGAGGCCTAGGAAGTGTACATTAGGTCAGACTACTGGTCTGGGGTCCTCATTTTTGGGTCTGGTCTTTGGAGGGGTCTAGTCTGTGGTCTGAAATCATTTTTTTTCTCTGGTCTGAGGTCTGGTCTGTGAATGGAGGAGTCTGGTCTGGGGTATGAACTCTGATAAAGAGAACATCTCACGAGTTCTACACAGCAGCCGACCTATTTTTGTTGTGGTCTGGGGTCTTCATTTTTGGGTCTGGTTTGGGGCCTGAAATGTTGTTTTTTTTTTTGTTTGTTTTTTTTGCTCTTGTCTAGAGTTTTCATTTTTACATCTGGTCTGAAAATGAAGGGGTCTGGTCAAAATTTTTTTATTTTTATTAAATCTGGTCTGTTTAAAGTTTTAAATTGATTTTGTAATGTTTTTTTAGGGTCTGAGTGAATTAACTTAGGATTATGGGTTCTGAATCTTTTGCTTTATGGCACCCGGAAATTGTAGATGGTAGACATGCATATACATCTCTGGCTGTGTTTATATCTTTGCACTAGATGGCGGCACATATAACTCATTTTAGCGCCCGTGCTTCCAAATCCGTGAAACGGTGTCAGTGATGCCTCCGTGAAGATGTCCGCAATGGATCTGTGTTGGGTCCGTGTGTCCGTTTTTTGCTGTACGTGTGCCATCCTTGTTTCACTCAAAGATAGCCAGCACTCGATCTCCGGGTCACACTGCGCGGGAAGGAGCGTTCTCCACGATTCATTAACAGGATAAATCCCAGCAGCCGTGCTCTTTTTCTATTGCTCTTTTATTTTACAGTTTGCAAATACAATGAAGTCCTGGACGCGTTTCGGCAATAAGCTGACCTGCTGAAAAAGGCTTATTGCCGAAACGCGTCCAGGACTTGCAAACTGTAAAATAAAAGAGCAATAGAAAAAGAGCACGGCTGCTGGGATTTATCCTTGTTTCACTGACGCAAAAAAATTATTTTTAAAGCATCTCTTCCTAATGATCTGTGAAACACGGATGAAACACGAATGGCATCCGTGGTTTTCACGGACCCATAGACTATAATAGGCGTGATGGATTAGTGAACACGGACAAATTAGAGCATGCATCCGTGCTAAGACACGTACCCACGGACCGTGGTAAATAACTGATGTGTGAATACACATTAAAATTCATGGGGGCGTGCGCTGACCATGGAGAACACGTGCAGCACACGTCCGTGGAACATGGATGTGTGAATGAGGCTTAAGTCTGGGTTCTCACAGATCCCATCAGACTCACTAACATGGTACCTTAAGAGACAGGATACACGACCCCTGACATAGACTGACTACTTGATAATCTTACGTGTTGCCGGGACCTTGGTGGTCTTCTCTTCTGGTTCTGGGGCCTCTGTGACTTGTGGTGGCCTCCTTGTACTGTGCACATTTGGAGCTTTGATCCCTCCAGGAGGACTGTCATCACTGGTCACATTTCCTCTTAAGGCGGAAATCTGGAAGACATTACTAGCGATGTGGTCATCCGTCTCCTGGTCTTCATACTGGGTCGTTTTGTGGTTCTGGTGCGGGACCAGTGTCACACTTGGTGGTGCCCTTGTAGATTGGAGACGAGTTGTCTTTTCCTTGGTTGGACTGAGCGTCCTGGTCTCCTCTCTACGTTGAGCTGCCATGGGGGACATCTTACCGATGGTGGTCATCAGGTCTTCTTGCCACTTTTTCCTCTGATTATGTTTGGCCTGGAGCTTTACCATGCGTTGTTGGGCAGTTTTAGGTCCAGAGTCGGTCTCTGCTGGAACCTCTTGCCTGGTTTCAGGGGTTCGGTTCATCACTTGTGGTGCCATCAAAGCACTTGGTGGCATGATCTCATTTTGGTGCATATTCTGCAACTGCTTCTCCAAACCAACTATTTTGCCTCCTTGTCTTTCCACAGACTCGCGCAGCATCTCCATCCCCTTCTGTAACGCGCTCTTGTCCTTCACCAGCTGGTAGATGATCCTCTTCTGGCCGCTGAGGGCCGACGTCAAGTTGGCCACAGTCACGTTGCGGACTTTGTTCTCCTTGGTTAGCTGCTTGTTCCTCTCGGCCACGGCCTGTTCCAGGGAAGAGATCTTCAAGTCCAACTTTTTGGTTTTATTCTGAATCTTTTTCAGCCAGAACTTGATGCCGTTTAGCTCGGCCTGCGTCACCTCGTTGGTGGCGTTGAAGTTTTCGGCCAGTGATTGCTGCTGGTTGTGAATATGATGGAAGCGGGCGTCAATGTTGTAGGAGATGTTGTAGTTTTCAGCGATTCCTTGTAGACGGGTCAGGGTGACTTCCTGAAAGCGACGAAACTGCAAAGAGACAGATTGTGGATTATTTGGCGTCATCAGAATCTCATAGTGCAGGAGCTTATAATAGTGCAGGAGCTTATAATAGTGCAGCATCGGATATCGGGCACATCGATGGATGCAAGTGTCTCTGGAGATATTTGACGGGGGGAGGGAAGTTCCTCCCAGTGGTCCCATTGAACAATGCATATAGCCTAAAATGGCTGATAACAGAGAACAATAGAAGACAGACACCTGCACAGCAAATGCACATGACGGCTCGCAAGGAAACGTTTGAATGCCGCTTTATTCCTTTGAGAGTAAAACCAGGCAACCGTAAATCACTGCTGACCGTCAGAACAGTGCCAGGCAGGTGCTGCAGCTTTCTCAGGCTGCAGTTGACACTTCTGTCAGTCGTCCACAACAAAAGGCTTCATGAGACTGTCTGTGTGGTCCTGGGATTGGTTCACAGACAGGTTACAGAGTGTGAGCGCTGCAGACACTGAACCAGAAGGCAATGTGCAGCTTTGAAGCAGGCATAATTGAGATTACAGCTCTGGAGTATAATACAGGATGTAACTCAGGATCAGTACAGGATAAGTAATGTAATGTACACAGTGACTGCACCAGCAGAATAGTGAGTGCAGCTCTGGAGTATAATACAGGATGTAACTCAGGATCAGTACAGGATAAGTAATGTATGTACACAGTGACTGCACCAGCAGAATAGTGAGTGCAGCTCTGGAGTATAATACAGGATGTAACTCAGGATCAGTACAGGATAAATAATGTATGTACACAGTGACTGCACCAGCAGAATAGTGAGTGCAGCTCTGGAGTATAATACAGGATGTAACTCAGGGTCAGTACAGGATAAGTAATGTATGTACACAGTGACTCCACCAGCAGAATAGTGAGTGCAGATCTGGAGTATAATACAGGATGTAACTCAGGATCAGTACAGGATAAGTAATGTATGTACACAGTGACTGCACCAGCAGAATAGTGAGCGCAGCTCTGGAGTATAATACAGGATGTAACTCAGGATCAGTACAGGATAAGTAATGTATGTACACAGTGACTGCACCAGCAGAATAGTGAGTGCAGCTCTGGAGTATAATACAGGATGTAACTCAGGGTCAGTACAGGATAAGTAATGTATGTACACAGTGACTGCACCAGGAGAATAGTGAGTGCAGCTCTGGAGTATAATACAGGATGTAACTCAGGATCAGTACAGGATAAGTAATGTATGTACACAGTGACTGCACCAGCAGAATAGTGAGTGCAGCTCTGGAGTATAATACAGGATGTAACTCAGGATCAGTACAGGATAATTAATGTATGTACACAGTGACTGCACCAGCAGAATAGTGAGTGCTGCTCTGGAGTATAATACAGGATGTAACTCAGGATCAGTACAGGATAAGTATTGTATGTACACAGTGACTCCACCAGCAGAATAGTGAGTGCAGCTCTGGAGTATAATACAGGATATAACTCAGGATCAGTACAGGATATGTAATGTATGTACACTGCACCAGCAGAATAGTGAGTGCAGCTCTAGAGTATAATACAGGATGTAACTCAGGATCAGTACAGGATAAGTAATGTATGTACACAGTGACTCCACCAGCAGAATAGTGAGTGCAGCTCTGGAGTATAATACAGGATGTAACTCAGGATCAGTACAGGATAAGTAATGTGTGTACACAATGACTCCACCAGCAGAATAGTGAGTGCAGCTCTGGGGTATAATACAGGATGCAACTCAGGATCAGTACAGGATAAGTAATGTAATGTATGTACACAGTGACTGCACCAGCAGAATAGTGAGTGCAGCTCTGGGGTATAATACAGGATGTAACTCAGGATCAGTACAGGATAAGTAATGTGTGTACACAATGACTCCACCAGCAGAATAGTGAGTGCAGCTCTGGGGTATAATACAGGATGTAACTCAGGATCGGTACAGGATATGTAATGTATGCACACAGTGACTGCACCAGCAGAATAGTGAGTGCAGCTCTGGAGTATAATACAGGATGTAACTTAGGATCAGTACAGGATGAGTAATGTAATGTACACAGTGACTGCACCAGCAGAATAGTGAGTGCAGCTCTGGGGTATAATACAGGATGTAACTCAGGATCAGTACAGGATAAGTAATGTAATGTATGTACACAGTGACTGCACCAGCAGAATAGTGAGTGCAGCTCTGGAGTATAATACAGGACCATAATAAATCAGCACTTATTGCTTATCTTTCTGGCTCACCTGCTCCTCCAACCGTCTAAAACGTTCAAAGAAAGGCTTCCTCTGTTCTAGAAGACGGGTCTGTTCCATGAAGATGCCCGGAAGACACAGGACGGAGAAAACCAATAGTGATCTGCACATGTTTCCACCTGACCCCATCATTATTATCTCCGGGGAATTTTCTTTTTTGTGTGCAGTGTACTCTCCTCTGACCGCTTTATGATGCTCCTCTTCCTTGTCTTTATTGTATCATCCCTTTAATTCCTTGTATTTTATCCTCCTCTCACGTGCGTCTCTGCTGAGCTGTCCCCTCTAGTCCTCCGCTCCTCACGTCTAACTTCTTCTCTCTCCTATTCCTACCGCCCCCCCGCTGCCTCCATCCACAAATAGATGAGTTTTGCAGACACCAGGACTATTCCTAATGAGCCAAGTTTAGCCACCAGAAGAGGCTCCAGAAAAAAGTGATATTTATGGGAGACTAAGAAAGTGAGTGCGGTATGTCAGACTTATTTCTGTCTTTTACAGATACCAAGATCTCAGTTCCATCTCTGCCTGAAGTGGATACACAAGACCCTACAAAAACATACCGCACCCTACTCTATACCTAAAACCTATCTGACCAGTCTTATCCATAGGAGGCAGTATTATAGTAGCTATATTCTTGTAGATAGGAGCAGTATTATAGCAGTTATATTCTTGTACATAGGAGCAGTATTATAGTAGTTATATTCTTGTACATAGGAGCAGTATTATAGTAGTTATATTCTTGTACATAGGAGGCAGTATTATAGTAGTTATATTCTTGTACATAGGAGGAGTATTATAGCAGTTATATTCTTGTACATAGGAGCAGTATTATAGTAGCTATATTCTTGTAGATAGGAGCAGTATTATAGCAGTTATATTCTTGTACATAGGAGCAGTATTATAGTAGTTATATTCTTGTACATAGGAGCAGTATTATAGTAGTTATATTCTTGTACATAGGAGGCAGTATTATAGTAGTTATATTCTTGTACATAGGAGCAGTATTATAGTAGTTATATTCTTGTACATAGGAGGCAGTATTATAGTAGTTATATTCTTGTACATAGGATGCAGTATTATAGTAGTTATATTCTTGTACATAGGAGCAGTATTATAGTAGTTATATTCTTGTACACAGGAGCAGTATTATAGTAGTTATATTCTTGTACATAGGAGGCAGTATTATAGTAGTTATATTCCTGTACATAGGAGGCAGTATTATAGTAGTTATATTCTTGTACATAGGAGCAGTATTATAGTAGTTATATTCCTGTACATAGGGGCAGTATTATAGTAGTTATATTCATGTACATAGGAGCAGTATTATAGTAGTTATATTCTTGTATATAGGAGGCAGTATTATAGTAGCTATATTCTTGTATATAGGAGCAGTATTATAGTAGTTATATTCATGTACATAGGAGGCAGTATTATAGTAGTTATATTCTTGTACGTAGGAGGCAGTATTATAGTAGTTATATTCTTGTACATAGGAGCAGTATTATAGTAGTTATATTCTTGTACATAGGAGCAGTATTATAGTAGTTATATTCTTGTACATAGGGGGCAGTATTATAGTAGTTATATTCTTGTACATAGGAGCAGTATTATAGTAGTTATATTCTTGTACATAGGAGCAGTATTATAGTAGTTATATCCTTGTACATAGGAGCAGTATTATAGTAGTTATATTCTTGTACATGGGAGCAGTATTATAGTAGTTATATTCTTATCCATAGGAGCAGTATTATAGTAGTTATATTCATGTACATAGGAGGCAGTATTATAGTAGTTATATTCTTGTACATAGGAGCAGTATTATAGTAGATATATTCTTGTACATAGGAGCAGTATTATAGTAGTTATATTCTTGTACATAGGAGGCAGTATTATAGTAGTTATATTCTTTACATAGGGGGCAGTATTATAGTAGTTATATTCTTGTACATAGGAGCAGTATTATAGTAGTTATATTCTTGTACATAGGAGCAGTATTATAGTAGTTATATTCTTGTACATAGGAGCAGTATTATAGTAGTTATATTCTTGTACATAGGAGCAGTATTATAGTAGTTATATTTTTGTACATAGGAGCAGTATTATAGTAGTTATATTCTTGTACATAGGAGGCAGTCTTATAGTAGTTATATTCTTGTACATAGGAGCAGTATTATAGTAGTTATATTCTTGTACATAGGAGGCAGTATTATAGTAGTTATATTCCTGTACATAGGAGCAGTATTATAGTAGTTATATTCTTGTATATAGGTGGCAGTATTATAGTAGTTATATTCTTGTACATAGGAGGCAGTATTATAGTAGTTATATTCTTGTACATAGGAGGCAGTATTATAGTAGTTATATTCTTGTACATAGGGGCAGTATTATAGTAGTTATATTCTTGTACATAGGAGGCAGTATTATAGTAGTTATATTCTTGTACATAGGAGCAGTATTACAGTAGTTATATTCTTGTACATAGGAGCAGTATTATAGTAGTTATATTCTTGTACATAGGAGCAGTATTATAGTAGTTATATTCTTGTACATAGGAGCAGTATTATAGTAGTTATATTCTTGTACATAGGAGCAGTATTATAGTAGTTACATTCTTGTACATAGGAGCAGTATTATAGTAGTTATATTCTTGTACATAGGAGGCAGTATTATAGTAGTTATATTCTTGTACATAGGAGCAGTATTATAGTAGTTATATTCTTGTACATAGGAGGCAGTATTATAGTAGTTATATTCTTTCTACATAGGAGCAGTATTATAGTAGTTATATTCTTGTACATAGGAGCAGTATTATAGTAGTTATATTCTTGTACATAGGAGCAGTATTATAGTAGTTATATTCTTGTACATAGGAGGCAGTATTATAGTAGTTATATTCTTTCTACATAGGAGCAGTATTATAGTAGTTATATTCTTGTACATAGGAGCAGTATTATAGTAGTTATATTCTTGTACATAGGAGCAGTATTATAGTAGTTATATTCTTGTACATAGGAGCAGTATTATAGTAGTTATATTCTTTCTACATAGGAGCAGTATTATAGTAGTTATATTCTTGTACATAGGAGCAGTATTATAGTAGTTATATTCTTGTACATAGGAGCAGTATTATAGTAGTTATATTCTTGTACATAGGAGCAGTATTATAGTAGTTATATCCCTGTACATAGGAGCAGTATTATAGTAGTTATATTCTTGTACACAGGAGCAGTATTATAGTAGTTATATTCTTTCTGCTAGGGATGTCCCGATACCATTTTTTTAAGACCGAGTACGAGTACCGATACTTTTATTTAAGTACTCGCCGATACCAATTACCGATACCTCGTATAAACAGCGGCGCAGTTACTGATGGCAATGAAAAAAATTAAAGCTGGAATTTGGTTGCTATGAATAACGGCTTTTCTTTTCCTTTGTACAAGTGTTAATAAATTTATAAATGGTAATATAATAGCGTTTTCAAACCAATGTGCCTCCAGGGGGATCTGTTTTTGGGGGATCTGTGGAGGACACACTGTTGTGGAGGATCTGTGGATGTCACTGTTATGGGGGGGATCTGTGGATGACGCACTGTTATGGGGGATCTGTGGATGACACTGTTATGGGGGGATCTGTGGATGACACACTGTTATGGGGGATCTGTGGATGACGCACTGTTATGGGGGATCTGTGGATGACACACTGTTATGGGGGATCTGTGGATGACACACTGTTATGGGGGATCTGTGGGTGACACTGTTATGGGGGACCTGTGGACGCCACCGTTATGGGGGACCTGTGGACGTCACCGTTATGGGGGACCTGTGGACGTCACCGTTATGGGGGACCTGTGGACGTCACCGTTATGGGGGACCTGTGGACGCCACCGTTATGGGGGAGGGGGACCTGTGGACATCACTGTTATGGGGGAGCCTGTGGACATTACTGTTATGGGGGAACCTGTGGACATCACTGTTATGGGGGGACCTGTGGACATCACTGTTATGGGGGGACCTGTGGACATCACTGTTATGGGGGACCTGTGGACATCACTGTTATGGGGGGACCTGTGGACATCACTGTTATGGGGGGACCTGTGGACATCACTGTTATGGGGGACGACCTGTGGACATCACTGTTATGGGGGGACCTGTGGACATCACTGTTATGGGGGGACCTGTGGACATCACTGTTATGGGGGGACCTGTGGACATCACTGTTATGGGGGGACCTGTGGACATCACTGTTATGGGGGACCTGTGGACATCACTGTTATGGGGGACGACCTGTGGACATCACTGTTATGGGGGATCTGTGGATGATGCTGTAATGGGGGGATCTGTGGATGAGGCTGTAATGGGGGGATCTGTGGATGACACTGTTAGGGGGCTATGTGGATGACACATATATAGCATCTTATGCTATATACATGTCATCCACAGATCCCCCCATTAGTGTCGGGGCCGGTGCAGCTTGACTCATACATCGGTCCCGCAGCTGCTATATTGTGTTTCATTAACCCTAACTTACTGTGCCCGTGATTACTAACTATATGCGCAGTCCCTCCATGCTCCTGCCCCGCGTCTTCTGTAATCATAAAGTGGGCGGAGCGGGCAGGCGGGACATGTGGCGCATGGAGGAACTGAGAGCTCAAGCTGCCCGATTCCTCCATGCGCTTCATGTCCTGCCTGCCCGCTCCGCCCACTTTATGATTACAGAAGGCGCGCGGGGCAGGAGCATGGAGGGACTGCGCATTAATAGTTCGTAATCACGGGCACAGTAGGTTAGGGTTAATGAAACACAATATAGCCGCTGCCGAACCGGAACTTCCGGTATCGGTAGTGGTATCGGCGGCATTTTTACGAGTACAAATACTAGTATCGGTATCGGGACATCCCTACTTTCTACATAGGAGCAGTATTATAGCAGTTATATTCTTGTACACAGGAGCAGTATTTTTCTCAGGCCCTCACAGCATAATTGATGCATTAATTCCTGGAGTTATCACGTCCAGCATGGAGGCGGCAGCTCTTTATAAAGTACACATTATGTATAATGTACTTCTCAGCTTCCAGGATGTAGATAGTCTAAAAATCAATAAAAAAGGTGTTAAAATCCTGATAATGGCCGAACTCATCCTGATGCATGATGTCATCGCGCTCCCAGCCCTCAATGTACTAATTCAGGGGGAAATATGCTGGCTCTGCAGGATGGAGTTTGCAGCGGCTTAACAAAGAGCTGGGCTGGCAGCCTGGCTGTGACAGAAGCTCTCATCTGACTGATGCTGGTACTGTGCGTCCTGTGACTCCTCGAATTCTGCAGTCACCGCAGGTAACAGCGATATATGGCGACGACCAAGAACCTCGAAACTTCCACTGCAGCACCGGTAACTATACAACCATCACTCATAGCAGTCTATAGCTATCATGTATTTATGGAGGATAAGGCCAGAAACTGCCATCACTTATAATACACAGATAACCCGCGAGAGACATGACCCTGATCAGAAGGAAATAATCAATAGCTTCATTATAATTGTAATACTGCCCCCTATGAACAAGGATATAACTACTATAATACTGCCCCTATGTACAAGAATATAACTACTATAATACTGCTCCTATGTACAAGAATATAACTACTATAATACTGCTCCTATGTACAAGAATATAACTGCTATAATACTGCTCCTATGTACGAGAATATAACTGCTATAATACTGCTCCTATGTACAAGAATATAACTACTATAATACTGCCTCCTATGTACAAGAATATAACTACTATAATACTGCCTCCTATGTACAAGAATATAACTACTATAATACTGCTCCTATGTACAAGAATATAACTACTATAATACTGCCCTATGTACAAGAATATAACTACTATAATACTGCTCCCTATGTACAAGAATATAACTACTATAATACTGCTCCTATGTATAAGAATATAACTACTATAATACTGCCTTCTATGTACAAGAATATAACTACTATAATACTGCTCCTATGTACAAGAATATAACTACTATAATACTGCTCCTATGTACAAGAATATAACTGCTATAATACTGCTCCTATGTACGAGAATATAACTACTATAATACTGCCTTCTATGTACAAGAATATTACTACTATAATACTGCCTCCTATGTACAAGAATATAACTACTATAATACTGCTCCTATGTACAAGAATATAACTACTATAATACTGCCTGCTATGTACAAGAATATAACTACTATAATACTGCCTCCTATGTACAAGAATATAACTGCTATAATACTGCTCCTATGTACGAGAATATAACTACTATAATACTGCCCCTATGTACAAGAATAGAACTACTATAATACTGCTCCTATTTACAAGAATATAACTGCTATAATACTGCCCCCTATATACAAGAATATAACTACTATAATACTGCTCCTATGTACAAGAATATAACTACTATAATACTGCTCCTATGTACAAGAATATAACTACTATAAAAAATTACTGTCCTCACAATCTCCACGTAGGAAACTGATCTCATTGCTATACTTAGCTCTAAACGCTCCTAAGCCTAATGTTAGGCCCCAATACTTGAAGGTGTGGGAGTCAGAACTTAATAAGTCATTTACTGAAACTGACATTCTGCGCATGAACTCACACTCACATGGTTTCTCGCGCTGTGTGAAAGTACAAGAACACTCGTATAAAGCCCTGACCCAGTGGTACAGAACTCCCAAACAACTCTTCCTGTGTGGCCTTAGCGCTAATGATAAATGTTGGAGGTGTAAGGAGGCAGAGGGAACGCTTTCACATATATTTTGGTATTGCCCTAAAATACAGCCATATTGGGCTGAGATCTCGAAGGCCATTTCCACTATCACCAGCTCTGATATCAAATTGACCCCTGAGTTGGTCCTTCTCTGGCTTCCCTCCACGGCCTTTTCCCCCTCCAAAGGAAACCTGGCCACTCATCTGATTCAGGCCGCAAGGTTACTTATTCCACAAAGGTGGCTCAGTCATGACCCTCCTACCCTGCTCCATTGGTGGCACAAAGTGGATCAATTATACCGTCTAGAGGAGCTGGCCAGTTGGGAAGCCAGATCACATGCCAAGTTTGAGAACCTGTGGTCCCCTTGGAAATTATATAGGTCACGAACACCTACTCCTGCCTCTGACGTTGCTGACACCTCATCACCGACGCCTAGTTAACCTTGTCCATTAGCGCATGCTGCATTCATACATCTAGCCAGCCCTGCATATGTCACCTAGAGACCAAGTTCCGATTTGCATATCCTTTCTGTTCACTAGTTAATTGGTTTGTATTGTTTATGTAACTACCTCAAGTACTATCAGCATTTCAAGGACTGTAACTGCATGGCTCGCTAAGAGAACGATACCACAGCACAGTCTCTTCTATATGGGACTCCTTCCTGGACTGCAGATATGCCATGTCTTCTGTTTTATCGTCCTGACTGCTTTCACTACTTGGGCCTGCGAGCCCTTTATTGCTGCACTGATGTACGTGCATTACTTTCTTTTTGCTCAATAAAAAGATGATTGACAAAGAATATAACTACTATAATACTGCCTCCTATGTACAAGAATATAACTACTATAATACTGTCCCCTATGTACAAGAATATAACTACTATAATACTGCTCCTATGTACAAGAATATAACTACTATAATACTGCCTCCTATGTACAACAATATAACTGCTATAATACTGCTCCTATGTACAAGAATATAACTACCATAATACTGCTGCTATGTACAAGAATATAACTACTATAATACTGCTGCTATGTACAAGACTATAACTACTATAATACTGCCCCTATGTACAAGAATATAATTACTATAATACTGCTCCTATGTACATGAATATAACTACTATAATACTGCCTCCTATGTACAAGAATATAACTACTATAATACTGCTCCTATGTACAAGAATATAACTGCTATAATACTGCTCCTATGTACAAGAATATAACTACTATAATACTGCCTCCTATGTACAAGAATATAACTACTATAATACTGCTCCTATGTACAAGAATATAACTACTATAATACTGCGCCTATGTACAAGAATATAACTACTATAATACTGCTCCTATGTACAAGAATATAACTACTATAATACTGCCTTCTATGTACAAGAATATAACTACTATAATACTGCCTCCTATGTACAAGAATATAACTACTATAATACTGCCTCCTATGTACAAGAATATAACTACTATAATACTGCCTCCTATGTACAGGAATATAACTACTATAATACTGCTCCTATGTACAAGGATATAACTACTATAATACTGCCCCTATGTACAAGAATATAACTACTATAATACTGCTCCTATGTACAAGAATATAACTACTATAATACTGCCTCCTATGTACAAGAATATAACTACTATAATACTACTCCTATGTACACGAATATAACTACTATAATACTACTCCTATGTACACGAATATAACTACTATAATACTGCTCCTATGTACAAGAATATAACTACTATAATACTGCCCCCTATGTACAAGAATATAACTACTATAATACTACCTCCTATGTACAAGAATATAACTACTATAATACTGCTCCTATGTACAAGAATATAACTACTATAATACTGCCTCCTGTGTACAAGAATATAACTACTATAATACTGCTCCTATGTACAAGAATATAACTACTATAATACTGCTCCTATGTACAAGAATATAACTACTATAATACTGCTCCTATGTACAAGAATATAACTACTATAATACTGCTCCTATGTACAGGAATATAACTACTATAATACTGCTCCTATGTACAAGAATAGAACTACTATAATACTGCTCCTATGTACAAGAATATAACTACTATAATACTGCTCCTATGTACAAGAATATAACTACTATAATACTGCCCCCTATGTACAAGAATATAACTACTATAATATTGCCTCCTATGTACAAGAATATAACTACTATAATACTGCCTCCTATATACAAGAATATAACTACTATAATACTGCTCCTATGTACAAGAATATAACTACTATATTACTGCTCCTATGTGCAAGAATATAACTACTATAATACTGCCTCCTATGTACAAGAATATAACTACTATAATACTGCTCCTATGTACAAGAATATAACTACTATAATACTGCTCCTATGTACAAGAATATAACTACTATAATACTGCCTCCTCTTTACAGGAATATAACTACTATAATACTGCTCCTATGTACAGGAATATCCCCTCTGGTATCTGATGTACATTATCTGGTATTGATGCCTGTGTTACCTCTTATTACCACCAGGGGGCAGTTTTCACCAGTAAATACAGTCCGCCAGTTTTATATATGCTGTGGTTGTATTATTATTATCACTGATCTCCAGCTATAGTGTGACTACAACTCCCAGCGTGCTCCACACTACTTTGTTGTATTTTAGCCTTTGGAGGTAATCATCTGGGTGACAGGATGGGCGCACTGAACCCCTCTGGAGTAAAGATCTTCTCCCAGACAAGTGGTATCTGGATGGAGTTCCCCTTTAAGGTCCTCTGTCTCATGTGCCCCTGGTATTTTCCCCATCACTCCTGTGTCCTCTTCGATTTCCACCATTCATTTCCTCTTCAATTACATTTTTTATGACATTGTTGCCGCTGTGGAACCACAAGTCGCAGCATGCCTTGAAGCTCTGCAGCCTGTGTGCGATGCTGTGACTACTGAGGCTCCATACTGTGCTGTCAGGACACACTTTACCAGTGCAGGTGTTCCTGTCACCACCCCCATCTCACAATGGTACAGCCCTTTTCTCTCGTACTTCTGCGTGGGAAAAGACCAAAATATAGGTTGGGCAGGGGAGGAGCTACACAGGGACAGGTGCACAGACAGGGGGTGTGTCCGCTGTACATGGCGTGAATATGTAGGGAGGTACTTTTTTATTGGTTCAATTATAATGCTAAGGAGCCAATCACAAGGTCCGTTCAGTTTTAGTGTTCCGTTCCCATGGTGATAGGCGGGGTTATTCAGCGCTGTCAGTGAGGTGGGCGTGGCCTGTGTTGTAGCGCTGGGTGTAGGAGAGCCAGAGCCTGGAGCAGGCGGCAGGACTGAGGAGGAGGCGAGAGTGCGGCCAGCGGCATGTGTGACCGGGGAGAGAGCGCCCCCGCGTGGTAAGTAGTGTCCCTGCACCAGTCAGAGATTAGTGATATATAATACCTGTCCACCGGTGATATAATACCTGTACACTGGTGATATAATACCTGTACACTGGTGATATAATACCTGTACACTGGTGATATAATACCGTACACCGGTGATATAATACCTGTATATCGGTGATAGAATACCTGTATATCGGTGATATAATACCTGTACACCGGTGATATAATACCTCTATACCAGTGATATAATACCTCTATACCGGTGATATAATACCTGTCCACCGGTGATATAATACCTGTACACCGGTGATATAATACCTGTACACCAGTGATATAATACCTGTACACCGGTGATATAATACCTGTACACCGGTGATATAATACCTGTACACCAGTGATATAATACCTGTACACCAGTGATATAATACCTGTATACCGGTGATATAATGCCTGTACACCAGTGATATAATACCTCTATACCAGTGATATAATACCTCTATACCAGTGATATAATACCTGTACACCAGTGATATAATACCTCTATACCAGTGATATAATACCTCTATACCAGTGATATAATACCTGTACACCGGTGATATAATACCTGTATACCGGTGATATAATACCTCTATACCAGTGATATAATACCTCTATACCGGTGATATAATACCTGTCCACCGGTGATATAATACCTGTACACCGGTGATATAATACCTGTACACCAGTGATATAATACCTGTACACCGGTGATATAATACCTGTACACCGGTGATATAATACCTGTACACCAGTGATATAATACCTGTACACCAGTGATATAATACCTCTATACCAGTGATATAATACCTCTATACCGGTGATATAATACCTGTACACCGGTGATATAATACCTCTATACCGGTGATATAATACCTCTATACCGGTGATATAATACCTGTACACCAGTGATATAATACCTGTACACCAGTGATATAATACCTCTATACCAGTGATATAATACCTCTATACCAGTGATATAATACCTGTACACCGGTGATATAATACCTGTATACCGGTGATATAATACCTCTATACCAGTGATATAATACCTCTATACCAGTGATATAATACCTGTACACCGGTGATATAATACCTGTACAGCGGTGATATAATACCTCTATACCAGTGATATAATACCTCTATACCAGTGATATAATACCTGTACACCGGTGATATAATACCTCTATACCAGTGATATAATACCTCTATACCAGTGATATAATACCTGTACACCGGTGATATAATACCTGTACACCGGTGATATAATACCTGTACACCAGTGATATAATACCTGTATACCGGTGATATAATACCTGTACACTGGTGATATAATACCTGTACACCAGTGATATAATACCTGTACACCAGTGATATAATACCTGTACAGCGGTGATATAATGCCTGTACACTGGTGATATAATACCTGTACACTGGTGATATAATACCTCTATACGGGTGATATAATACCTGTACACCAGTGATATAATACCTGTACACCAGTGATATAATACCTGTACACCAGTGATATAATACCTGTACACCAGTGATATAATACCTGTACACCGGTGATATAATACCTGTATACCGGTGATATAATACCTCTATACGGGTGATATAATACCTGTATACCGGTGATATAATACCTGTACACCGGTGATATAATACCTGTACACCGGTGATATAATACCTGTACACCAGTGATATAATACCTCTATACGGGTGATATAATACCTGTACACCAGTGATATAATACCTGTACACCGGTGATATAATACCTGTACACCAGTGATATAATACCTGTACACCAGTGATATAATACCTCTATACGGGTGATATAATACCTGTACACCAGTGATATAATACCTGTACACCAGTGATATAATACCTGTACACCAGTGATATAATACCTGTACACCAGTGATATAATACCTGTATACCGGTGATATAATACCTGTATACCGGTGATATAATGCCTGTACACTGGTGATATTACCTGTACACCGGTGATATAATACCTGTACACCGGTGATATAATACCTGTACACCACTGATATAATACCTGTACACCTGTGATATAATACCTGTACACTGGTGATATTACCTGTACACCGGTGATATAATACCTGTACACCGGTGATATAATACCTGTACACCACTGATATAATACCTGTACACCAGTGATATAATACCTGTACACCGGTGATATAATACCTGTACACCGGTGATATAATACCTGTACACCGGTGATATAATACCTGTACACCAGTGATATAATACCTCTATACGGGTGATATAATACCTGTACAGCGGTGATATAATACCTGTACACCACTGATATAATACCTGTATACCGGTGATATAATACCTGTACACCGGTGATATAATACCTGTACACCAGTGATATAATACCTGTACACCGGTGATATAATACCTGTACACCAGTGATATAATACCTGTACACCACTGATATAATACCTGTACACCGGTGATATAATACCTCTATACCGGTGATATAATACCTGTACACCGGTGATATAATACCTCTATACGGGTGATATAATACCTGTACACCGGTGATATAATACCTGTACACCGGTGATATAATACCTGTACACCGGTGATATAATACCTGTACACCAGTGATATAATACCTCTATACGGGTGATATAATACCTGTACACCGGTGATATAATACCTCTATACCGGTGATATAATACCTGTACACCGGTGATATAATACCTCTATACCGGTCATATAATACCTGTACAGTTTTGGATGGGGTATGTGGTGGTAGTGGGGGAGTGGAAGCCATTCAAAGCCGCTTCCACAGAATGCAAAACTCTTTACACCCCCCATCCCCGCACACGCGATGCCCCGGCCGTGTCAGCGGTTATGGATAGCGCGGCGTGAATATTTTTGCAGCAGCCGCCGTGGGTCACTGCAGTCATGCAAATTCCCCCGGCGCAGATCCAGGTCTCATGTCACTGCCGACCACAGGATCCGGGGGATTGGTGTCCCGAGGAGCCGGGTCACAGTGAGAATAACAAATGCAAACCAGTTGTCACCCAGCTTTCCCAGAATCCTGAATGGTAAGGCAGCCCAGACAGGCGGTGGATGAGCGTGTGCCGCCATAGCTAGGACAGCGAGCCATTCAGGACTCCCAAAAAGCGGGGTTAAAACCCATGTAAGAGCTGGAATAGCTACCATACGGGTCCTCACCCAACTTTCCCAGGGCTCTGACTGGCAAAGCAACCTAGTTACACAGCGGATGGGGGGTGTCCCCTATGAGAGCTGGAATTGTCCCCATATGAGTTGTCACCCAGCTTTCCCAGAGTCCTGCATGGTAAGGCAGCCTTGATATGCGGTGGATGAGTATATGACTGGCTCTTCTAGTTAACATTCATGACTGTAAACCCCATGTGGGAGCAGCAATGACTTCTAGATGAGTCGTCACCCAGCTTTCCCAGGCCCCTGAATGGCAAATCAATCTCGTTACACAGCAGATGTAGGGGGGGGGGGGCTAGAGATATTTACCATTCAGGACTCTGTGAAAGCTGGATACAACCCCTATGAGAGCTGTAATTGTCCCCATATGAGTTGTCACCCAACTTTCCCAGAATCCTGAATGGTATGGCAGCCCAGATAGGCAGTGGATGAGCGTGTGCCTCCATAGCTAGGACAACGAGCCATTCAGGACTCCCAAAAAGCTGGGTTAAAACCCATGTGGGAGCTGGAATAGCTACCATACGGGTCTTCACCCAACTTTCCCAGGCCCCTGAATGGCAAACCAACCTCGTTACACAGCAGATGTGGGGGGGCTAGAGATATTTACCATTCAGGACTCTGTGAAAGCTGGATACAACCCCTATGAGAGCTGGAATTGTCCCCATATGAGTCGTCACCCAGCTTTCCCAGGCCCCTGAATGGCAAATCAATCTCGTTACACAGCAGATGGGGGGGGGGGGGGGGACTAGAGATATTAACCATTCAGGACTCTGTGAAAGCTGGATACAACCCCTATGAGAGCTGTAATTGTCCCCATATGAGTTGTCACCCAGCTTTCCCAGCCCCTGAGAGGTAAGTGCACCTAGTTACACGCTGGATGCGGCAGGTAGGTCGTCCATTCAGGACCGGGCACCTGGATAGCGACCATACGTCACCCAGCTTTCCCAGCCCCTGAGAGGTAAGTGCACCTAGTTACACGATGGATGCGGCAGGTAGGTCGTCCATTCAGGACTAGGCACCTGGATAGTGACCATACGTCACCCAGCTTTCCCATCCCCTGAGAGGTAAGTGCATCTAGTTACACGCTGGACGCGGCAGGTAGGTCGTCCAATCAGGACCGGGCACCTGGATAGCGACCATACGTCACCCAGCTTTCCCAGCCCCTGAGAGGTAAGTGCACCTAGTTACACGCTGGATGCGGCAGGTAGGTCGTCCATTCAGGACCGGGCACCTGGATAGCGACCATACGTCACCCAGCTTTCCCATCCCCTGAGAGGTAAGTGCACCTAGTTACACGCTGGATGCGGCAGGTAGGTCGTCCATTCAGGACTGGGCACCTGGATAGTGACCATACGTCACCCAGCTTTCCCATCCCCTGAGAGGTAAGTGCACCTAGTTACACGCTGGATGCGGCAGGTAGGTCGCCCATTCAGGACTGGGCACCTGGATAGTGACCATACGTCACCCAGCTTTCCCGGCCCCTGAGAGGTAAGTGCACCTAGTTACACGCTGGATGCGGCAGGTAGGTCGTCCATTCAGGACTGGGCACCTGGATAGCGACCATACGTCACCCAGCTTTCCCATCCCCTGAGAGGTAAGTGCACCTAGTTACACGCTGGATGCGGCAGGTAGGTCGTCCATTCAGGACTGGGCACCTGGATAGTGACCATACGTCACCCAGCTTTCCCATCCCCTGAGAGGTAAGTGCACCTAGTTACACGCTGGATGCGGCAGGTAGGTCGTCCATTCAGGACTGGGCACCTGGATAGTGACCATACGTCACCCAGCTTTCCCATCCCCTGAGAGGTAAGTGCACCTAGTTACACGCTGGATGCGGCAGGTAGGTCGTCCATTCAGGACCGGGCACCTGGATAGTGACCATACCTCACCCAGCTTTCCCAGGAATGGATAGAACTAAGAGAAGTTACATTATAAGAAGCTGAGAAGGTTCTTCATCTTTCCTCTGGATATTTCTGGAGTCTTGCCCGGTTCTGGAAGATGCTGGTCCTGACCTTGAAGGGCCCGGACTGACGGCATCAGCACGAGATTTATTACACGCGCCGACACTTTGTACTTTTCTGCGCCTTTGAGCTGTAATTCGAGTTTCCACCGTGCGATATCCGTGGAAAGATCTTGTCCTTGAGAAGGTGGCATACTGATGGAACGATAGACGCGGCGAGAAATCCGACCTCAGGCGACTTTATTCCTCCCTGAACTGGGATTCTTGCCTTAGGCTATCACCCTGCCCTGGTCAGGTACAGCCGATTTAAAGGGGTTGTATCCCTCATTCTGCAAAGATCAGATATTTGTAGAGTTTTTCTCTCTGGTTAAAAAAATGTCAACTGTTTTCTGTGCAATTTTATTATTCCAAAGTTATAGTTTTTCGAAAATCTGAATTTAGACTTTAGAGCTGGAGTTGGGGGCGCTGTTGCATAAGATTCAATGGAAAATGGGCAGTGGTCAAAAGTGGTACTACAAGTAATTAAACCTGCAAGAAGATTTAAAGGGAATGTCCTACAGAAATGGAAGAAGTGTCAATTTAATCAGCAGGAAGAGGTCTCCAATGTTACATATGATAGAAGTGGGCGATCTGGATCAGGGGTGATACACTCCCTTTAAATGCTATGGGCTATTATTAGTGCATTTGATGTATTCTGCATGTTGTCACCTGGAATATTTCCCTCCATTATATAAGTGCAGTATATTGTGACTTGCGTAAGTCGCCTGTGATTCCAGCGACGGAGCTGTAACCCAATAGGCGCAGCTCTGGGTATGGATAGGGGGGTAGGGGGGAGGCGCTGGCGAAGTTTGAAAGCTCCTGTAAGTAACTGTATCCCATGGAATGAACGTCTTATAATTCACAGAAATTGGACGCAAAGGATTTCTAAGACTTTAATAAAGAGGGATTAAGTGTAAGGAACCCGATACCTATAGCACCAGGGCGGGACCACCGCGTCAGGGGCTTGGGGGGGACACGTTTCTTTCATGTCAGTGAATGGAAATACAACATTGCTTACATTCAGAGGTTGAAAATCCTGACCTAGTCCCGCTCACACGTCACAATGTATGTGTGTAGCTAATCCTCACAGCGGCAGAACAAAGGAATCACCATTTTTAAGATCTCTGCTGGCAGTCAACAAATGGAAACTGAATTAAAATTAGTTTGAGTTGTCCTATCTTTTCCTGGAAAAGCTGGATGACTACCAAACTGGATCCGCTTACTGCTCTGGTAGGGGTCATCACCCTATTTTTGGAGGCAGATTTACCATTCAGGAGTCTGATAAAACTGGGTGACACCCCTGTACAAGCTGTATTAGCTGATTTATTGATGGTCACTCAGCTTTCCCAGTATCCTGAATGGGAAGCCTTCCGAGTTATATGTGTAATACACTGACCCATCTCTGGAATCTGAGAAAGCTGGGTGACAACCCTTGTATAAGCTGATATATTGATGGTCACTCAGCTTTCCCAGGATCCAGAATAACAAAGCTTCTTTATCAGAACTCTGGAAAGCTGGGTGAGTTGTAATGGTGGCCCTATTGGGTTTCATCCATCTTTCCCAGTATCCCGAAGGGGAAGCATACCTAGTTAGGGTTCGTGCACACGACTGTATGTATTTTGCAGTCCACAAAACACGGATCCCCAAAAAATACGGATGACGTCCGTGTGCATTCCACATTTTGCGTGACGGAACAGCTTGGCCGTTATAGAACCGTCCTGTCCTTGTCCGTAATGAGGACAATACTAGGACATGTTCTATTTTTTTGCAGAAAGGGAATGCATGAGGAGTAACGTCCGTTTTTTGGGTGGACCCATTGAAATAAATGGTTCTGTATATGGTTCGCAAAAACGGAACGGACACGGAAAGAAAATACGTTCATGTGCATGAGTCCCTATAATGTATCACACCGACGCCTCTCTGCATAGTGAGTCAGATTTGCCTTTCAGGAGTCTGAGAAAGCTGGGTAGCAGCAGCCATCCTTGTGGTAGCTATGCCCATATACGCATTTTAATCCAGCTTTCCCAGAATCCTGAATGGCGGGTTAAAGTAGTAGAGTTTCACATTGCTGCCAACACAGGATTGCCACTCACGGGTCTGAAAAAGCTGGGTGAGGACTTCTTGGCTCTTTAAGGGCAGCTTCGAGGGTCAAGGGAGTGACAACGTCCTGAAAGCACATACAATTCTGTCACCAAAATAGCCGTCGGGTGTCAGGCTGCAGTTTTCTCCTTCCTTCTCCGCGTGTGGGTATCTATGAAAGCGGGTCACATTACATCCTTGTGTTACCCGAGCCGGTACGCGGCCCCGCCGGCAGACTGGGTCTCTGTGGTAGAGTCCAGGGTGCGCGCCTGACCCTCCCGGAGTCACCCCGATCTTTTATCTGGAACTAACTCCTCAGCTCAATGAGTGGCACCTCTGCGGAGAAGACGGCGCTCGCCAGGTTATTTGGGGCTAAAACTGGGATTACTTAGACACTGAGAATCTTAATCTCTAATCTGATCTCTGATTTAAAGAGACAGTAGTGCAAAGACTATACAAATGTGTTGCTAATTAGTACTCCATGCTCCAATTTTCATCACTGGTGCTCGGCACTATAACTCCCAGCATGCTCTGTCATGCCTTCCTTTGTTTTGGAAAACAAAATTGGTGATAGCCAATATGGCCGAAACCATAGGAGTGAGTCTGAGCACGATATACTGTATATAGGCAGAGGTGACTAGTATGAAATGTCCTGCTCCACCCGGCAACATTGTGAGGAGTCTCTGTCCTTCTTCTTTTCTAGAGGGTTTACCAGAAGCTTCACCTGTGGACTGTATGTGGATGTAACTCATTGTAAAAACACCTGAGCACCTGGATTATCTGCATCAAGGTACTTACCTTCTACATAACTAATTACTTAACTACTATAATACTGCCTCGTATGTAGAGTATAAGAATATAACTGCTGTAATACTGCCTGAATTTTATGCTGGCCGTTATGGCACATAACGGGCAGCATTTAGTGATAAGGTTCCCGTCTTACAGAGATCGCCTTAATATCTGGCAGACGGGCCCAAATAATTTTGTACAAAATGTATTTGCCAAGAATCTCAAATTTACTAAATTACTATAGCATTAGCACCAGAATGTTTTCTATTACTAAAGCATTAAAGTACTTTATTTGGTTTACAGAGTGCTGTTGTGTTTTTTCTACTTAATACTGCCTCCTGTGTACAAGAATATAACTACTATAATACTGCCTCCTATGTACAAGAATATAACTACTATAATACTGCCTCCTATGAACAAGAATATAACTACTATAATACTGCCTCCTATGTACAAGAATATAACTACTATAATACTGCCTCCTATGTACAAGAATATAACTACTATAATACTGCCTCCTATGTACAAGAATATAATTACTATAATACTGCTCCTATGTACAAGAATATAACTACTATAATACTGCTCATATGTACAGGAATATAACTACTATAATACCGCTCCTATGTACAAGAATATAACTACTATAATACTGCTCCTATGTACAAGAATATAACTACTATAATACTGCCCCCTATGTACAAGAATATAACTACTATAATACTGCCTCCTATATACAAGAATATAACTACTATAATACTGCCCCTATGTACAAGAATATAACTACTATAATACTGCTCCTATGTACAAGAATATAACTACTATAATACTGCTCCTATATACAAGAATATAACTACTATAATACTGCTCCTATGTACAAGAATATAACTACTATAATACTGCTCCTATGTACAAGAATATAACTACTATAATACCGCTCCTATGTACAAGAATATAACTACTATAATACTGCCTCCTATGTACAAGAATATAACTACTATAATACTGCCTCCTATGAACAAGAATATAACTACTATAATACTGCCTCCTATGTACAAGAATATAACTACTATAATACTGCCTCCTATGTACAAGAATATAACTACTATAATACTGCCTCCTATGTACAAGAATATAATTACTATAATACTGCTCCTATGTACAAGAATATAACTACTATAATACTGCTCATATGTACAGGAATATAACTACTATAATACCGCTCCTATGTACAAGAATATAACTACTATAATACTGCTCCTATGTACAAGAATATAACTACTATAATACTGCCCCCTATGTACAAGAATATAACTACTATAATACTGCCTCCTATATACAAGAATATAACTACTATAATACTGCCCCTATGTACAAGAATATAACTACTATAATACTGCTCCTATGTACAAGAATATAACTACTATAATACTGCTCCTATATACAAGAATATAACTACTATAATACTGCTCCTATGTACAAGAATATAACTACTATAATACTGCTCCTATGTACAAGAATATAACTACTATAATACCGCTCCTATGTACAAGAATATAACTACTATAATACTGCTCCTATGTCTAAGAATATAACTACTATAATACTGCTCCTATGTACAAGAATATAACTACTATAATACTGCTCCTATGTACAGGAATATAACTACTATAATACTGCTCTTATGTACAAGAGTATAACTACTATAATACTGCCTCCTATGTACAAGTATATAACTACTATAATACTGCCTCCTATGTACAAGAATATAACTACTATAATACTGCTCCTATGTACAAGAATATAACTACTATAATACTGCTCCTATGTACAAGAATATAACTACTATAATACTGCACCTATGTACAAGAATATAACTACTATAATACTACCTCCTATGTACAGGAATATAACTACTATAATACTGCCCCTATGTACAAGAATATAACTACTATAATACTGCTTTTATCTACAAGAATATAACTACTACAATACTGCTCCTATGTACAAGAATATAACTACTATAATACTGCTCCTATGTACAAGAATATAACTACTATAATACTGCTCCTATGTACAGGAATATAACTACTATAATACTGCTCCTATGTACAAGAATATAACTACTATAATACTGCTCCTATGTGCAGGAATCTGACTACTGCATTACTGTGGTCTGATACTTTTAGGCGTCTGGGGACTGGTGCACTTAGTTCGCAGTTTTTAATTCACATGACTGTAGTTTATTGTGTCCTTGCCTTTTCTTTCCCATATAGCAGGTAAGTGCTCTTGGTCGGGGGCCCATTCAGAGGTTTGTATGGGGCCCAGCTGTTTTTAGTTACGCCCCTGCTCCTGATACTCCTCTATAATGCGGCGGTATACGGCAGGTCTTCTAATTGTCCGCTCTGTGGTTACAGCAGGGGTTACCGCGATGCTGACAATTTATGGGTTGGAGCGAAAATAGTTCTTTATTTCTTCCTCCTACACGTTCTTTATGGTGAAGAGCTGCACAGTGCAGGGGGATCGGCGCAGTGTGCCGGGGCTTTGAGTTTCCAGCCTTCTGCTGGCTTTGAAGGGTTTGGGAGTCGGCAGCACAAGGAGCATTTGTGTGCTTCTTAAGCAGGGCATTGTCCCTGTGATGCGCGGTGATTGGCGGCGGTCCTCCCACGGCACGCTCCACTACCGGCCATGTCCTCTGGTGCCTGGTAAAGGAGCCCTTGTTATTTTTAATAGGGGAAACATTGTCATTAGTGGAGGCAATGACCAGATTATCCGCGGAAGGGACTCTTCCTAGACTGCCGGCATAGAGGATGGGAACAGTCAGCATGGATGCAGGAGAACATGGAAAGAGAGCTTGCTTGTCATTCCCAGATGACAAATCTACACTGGATCTTTTTTCTTGTTAGAGCTGCACTTTGTGTTCCAGAGCTGCCTTTCCTACAGTAAGTGGGGTCACTTAAAACCACGGTTAGATATTTTGGATGCTATGGACAATTCTCTTGTCATCTGGTCACCCACAAGTGTTTTCTTCGTGTTTGTCAACCTTGTGCATGTTGAATCATCCATACCACCCAACCAATCTGGAGTCATCGATACACCCTACGTCTCCCTTCCGTGGCCCAAAGGTGGACTCTGTGGTTGGATAAGGCTGGTCATTTCTGCCATCTGTGGTTGTCTTTTCATGTGGTTAACTGATGTCGGTGGTCCCATGACCAGGACCTCTATTTCTGCCCAAGGTCTGGTGGGTCCCAACTATCCCTAAAGCAACAGGATTCAGTAATGCCCATGGCATTTGCATGTTCTTATATAAGCCAAGTGCCCAAGTGTCCCATCTCTTCTAACTCCCTGAGTTCCCATCTATTTCAAGGAACGTCCATTGACGTCTTTTAACCCCAGGAGCATGATGTTTGCCTAAGAACAGGAAGCAGAGGAACATTAGGATTTCCCCAGTGGTCCTCGCAGTCTTCGGAGTATCAGCTTCCAAGACAGAGCAATAATGGACGTAGAAGGTGTGCTCCAGAGTCAGAGGTGGAGGACACTGAATCAGTCTCAAGGACTTGCATGTTTGATGTAACTTCTGGAGAGCAGGTATGGTTGTATGTTTGGGTGCGGAGTAGAGAACAGTTGGGTTTGCAAGGTCGGATGACGTTGGTAGCTCATGATACTTGAAACCCATGAGAGTAGTCTGTCTGGCCAAGACATCCTTCTGGAACTTTGGTTTCTCCAGTATCATCCTTCTCTAAATGTGTGGTTGTCTCTTTCACTACTTTTAGAATGTTGTGGTTCTCTTCAGAGGTGAGGTGCAGTGGAGTAATGTTGTGGTTCACCTCAGAGGTGAGGTGCAGTGGAGTAAGCTGAATTGCATGCCTCGATAACATCATTGCTTCTAGAACATAACTCTTGGTAGAGGATATAGTCCATCATCTGAGCCTTGAGGGCTTCTCCAGTATCTTCTACATTGGTGGTCCCTTTATTTTACTCCTTTGGGGTTCTTTCTTTTGCTACGTTTAGAGTGTCTTGGTTGACACTACAGACCAGGTTCACGGCACTCTAGGCTATCAAGCAGTTGGGTTTGTAGGGTCAGTGATCACCCAAGCTTGTTGGTCATGATATCTACTAGAACATGAAGTCCATGAAAGTAATCTGTCCAACCAAGACGCACTTCTACATTGACCCTGGGAACACACTTCGCGTCTTCCCAGGGCGCGCATATGACGCGCGCTTCTGCCGCGAAGTGGCTGTTTTATGGAAGCGCGCGTCATATGCGCGCTCCCATAATAGAATATGGGTTGGATCGCGCGTGCTGCCGCGCGATCGCTTCGGGCGTTTTACAGCGCGGTCGTCCGCGCTGTAAACGCCGACATGTGAACCATGCACATAGGGATGCATGGCTTTTCACATGTTGAGCGTTTTTCAGCGCGTATGAACGCGCTGAAAAACGCTCAGGTGTGTTCCCAGGGTTAGAGTATCTCCAGTACCTTCCTCCTTTTACTTTGCGGTCCTTCCTTTTGTGTCCACATTCGGCTTTGGGTTGCACTGCGCTACATAATGAAGAACAACGGAGTTTGCAAGTACAAACTTTTAACACCTAGAACATGAAGCCCAAGAAGAGATTCTGAGTGATCAAAGCCTAGAACATTGAGGGTTTCTTAGGATCTTTCTTGGTGATCCCTTCTTTTATTCCTGTGCGCCACAGTTTTTTTACTACTTTTGGTATTTTTTGGTCAAAATTCATGTTATCTACTCAACTGGTGAGGTGGATATGCTAAACCACTTGTATGACAACACTTATCCTGAGCAACTTTGATGGGTGGTGAGGAACAGCAGAGAGCTGGTATAGCAGATGCTGCATAGTTAACAGACATCTGGTATAGCAGAGTTAACCTGAAGACCATTGTAGTAATATAGTCTGGTGTAGCAGAGTTAACAAGACACTGGTTTAGCAGGGTTGTAGCAGAGTTAACGTGAAGACCTGTGAAGGTGAGTAGTCTGATGTAGCAGAGTTAAAAGGAGACCAGAGCAGCAGGACTGGGTTAACCAGCAGACCGGTATAGTAGAGTTGTGTGATGTAGCAGAGTTAACAAGAGACCAGAGCAGCAGAACTGAGTTAACCAGCAGACCGGTATAGTAGAGTTGTGTGATGTAGCAGAGTTAAAAGGAGACCAGAGCAGCAGGACTGGGTTAACCAGCAGACCGGTATAGTACAGTTGTGTGATGTAGCAGAGTTAACAAGAGACCAGAGCAGCAGAACTGAGTTAACCAGCAGACCGGTATAGTAGAGTTGTGTGATGTAGCAGAGTTAACATGAGACCAGTGTGGCAGAGTTTGTAGTAAGGTTAATCTGAAAACCAGTATAGCAGAATTTAGTAGAGTTCACAGGAGACTGGAACAGCAGAGCATAACAGAAACGGGACGGATCCGTTATGCTCGCCATAGACTTCTATTATGACGGAATAAATAACGGATTACCTCTAAAGGCCTTCCGTTATGCAATCCGTCATGGAATGGCGTTATGGTCCGTGGTAACGGAATCCATAACGCAAGTCACTAAATACCACAAAACAAACCGCAAACAAATTTCAAAATATGAAATTCGCTCATCTCTAATAGTATACATTAATATTTTAATATTGGTTTTGTAAATGTAGCTGGACCACTTAGGCCTCTTTGAGTACTACTACCCTCAACGTGAAGCCTCATGTGCATGATGCCAATACTGTGTTAAGTCTGAAACCAAACAGAAAATACTGATATAATCCATATATGATCTATTGCCAGGTTCAATACTACGAGAGGATGTCCACCCTAAAACACCATTCCACAATACGTACATGGAAATGATTAACCTATAAAAAGGTAAGTCACTGTGTACATTACATATCCTGTACTGATCCTGAGTTACATCCTGTATTATACTCCAGAGCTGCACTCACTATTCTGCTGGTGGAGTCACTGTGTACATACATTACATATCCTGTACCGATCCTGAGTTACATCCTGTATTATACTCCAGAGCTGCACTCACTATTCTGCTGGTGCAGTCACTGTGTACATACATTACATTACTTATCCTGTACTGATCCTGAGTTACATCCTGTATTATACTCCAGAGCTGCACTCACTATTCTCCTGGTGCAGTCACTGTGTACATACATTACTTATCCTGTACTGATCCTGAATTACATCCTGTATTATACTCCAGAGCTGCACTCACTATTCTGCTGATGCAGTCACTGTGTACATACATTACTTATCCTGTACTGATCCTGAGTTACATCCTGTATTATCCTCCAGAGCTGCACTCACTATTCTGCTGGTGCAGTCACTGTGTACATACATTACTTATCCTGTACTGATCCTGAGTTACATCCTGTATTATACTCCAGAGCTGCACTCACTATTCTGCTGGTGCAGTCACTGTGTACATACATTACTTATCCTGTACTGATCCTGAGTTACATCCTGTATTATACAAACCATTAGAAAGCGTGGTGTTAAACAGGCAGGATATGCTCAAACCCACATGCGGTTGTGCATATATATAGGGGAGCATATCCTGCACTTGTAGTCCGTTGCGTATGGCAATCAACAGCAAAAAAATGCATACAATGGAAGATGTCAGCAACGGACTACAAGTACCACAATAACCATCCTACATAAGGTAACAATTATGTGGATGTGAAGAACAATCAAAGACTAAACAAAAGCAATGACAGGTGCGCTCTGCGGTAATACTAAACCCTCACCCTGATGTAAAATTGAGAGGTCAGTTCGACATATCATACTAGGAGGACATGTCTTAAGCTCGGGCACCGCGCCAAGGTCTCTCAAGTAGCCCGAGGCCCTATCACTCACCTACCTGTGCCGTTTGGGCAATACCAGGGGCCAGTGGGCATTACGGGAGCATAAGGCCTGACTCACAGACAGCTCACCAGTGACCTCCAGCATGTAACCATGCCTGCAATGGGAGGTGGGAAGTGCCTGTGAGCCCCACCCGAGACCGGCTGATATGGCCCAGGGTTTAAACAGGTGTACCTGAATGTAGCCTGGTAAGCTGGTACTGGTGAGCTGTCTGTGAGTCAGGCCTTATGCTCCCGTAATCCGCCCACTGGCCCCTGGTATTGCTCAAACGGCACAGGTAGGTGAGTGATAGGGCCTCGTGCTACTTGAGAGACCTTGGCGCGGTGCCCGAGCTTAAGACATGTCCTCCTAGTAGGATATGTCGAACTAACCTCTCAATTTTATATCAGTGTGAGGGTTTAGTATTATCGCAGAGTGCACCTGTCGTTGATTTTGTTTACATACTGTATTATACTCCAGAGCTGCACTCACTATTCTGCTGGAGGAGTCACTGTGTACATACATTATTTATCCTGTACTGATCCTGAGTTACATCCTGTATTATACTCCAGAGCTGCACTCACTATTCTGCTGGAGGAGTCACTGTGTACATACATTACATTACTTATCCTGTACTGATCCTGAGTTACATCCTGTATTATACTCCAGAGCTGCACTCACTATTCTGCTGGTGCAGTCACTGTGTACATACATTACTTATCCTGTACTGATCCTGAGTTACATCCTGTATTATACTCCAGAGCTGCACTCACTATTCTGCTGGTGCAGTCACTGTGTACATCCATTACATTACTTATCCTGTACTGATCCTGAGTTACATCCTGTATTATACTCCAGAGCTGCACTCACTATTCTGCTGGAGGAGTCACTGTGTACATACATTACATATCATGTACTGATCCTCAGTTACATCCTGTATTATACTCCAGAGCTGCACTCACTATTCTGTTAAATGCACAGGTAGAGATACAAAGTAGCAATTTTTATTAATTTTCAGGATTTTGTGTATTGATCAACTAGTTCTACTTCCCCAAAATATTTCTGCCCTAGCCCCTCCTCTATGAGATTAGTGAGCTGCTGAGATGGAACTAAAAGACTTCTTCCTGAAAAGTCATCAACTATTTTCACATTTACAGACCAATACCAGGAGACAAGATGGTTCAGAAGTACCAGTCACCAGTACGGGTCTACAAGTACCCATTTGAACTTGTTATGGCGGTGAGTTCATGTACGGCTGGTATAACCTGGGCATCTCCTGTATATAATGATATATGTACAGCTGGTATAACCTGGGCATCTCCTGTATATAATTATATATGTACGGCTGGTATAAGTTATACATCTTCTTGTATATAGTGATATGGAGCATGCTGGTATAACCTGGGTATCTCCTGTATATAATTATATATGTACAGCTGGTATAACCTGGGTATCTCCTGTATATAATTATATATGTACAGCTGGTATAAGTTATACATCTTCTTGTATATAGTGATATGGAGCATGCTGATATAACCTGGGCATCTCCTGTATATAATTATATATGTACAGCTGGTATAAGTTATACATCTTCTTGTATATAGTGATATGGAGCATGCTGGTATAACCTGGGTATCTCCTGTATATGATTATATATGTACAGCTGGTATACGTTATATATTTTGGGCGCAGGTTGATGAAGCTTCATTGGATAAATTACATCTGTTACTTAATTTATACAATAGAGCAGTCTGCATGCAGAACACAATGATTACGCTGGGTCAGAGCTGCCAGCGATATATGAGCCGCTGATCAAACTCGCATGGCTTTGTTTTCATTTTCTGTACAACGTTCCCTGACGTCACACCACTTGTTCTCTACCGAGAGATGAGCGGAGCCAAAGGCTTAACCCTTTCTGAGTGTATTATTTCTGGCATCCATTTCATGTACTGTCCCATCCCAATACATGTAAAGATGGTCAGCCCCTCAAAATGGAAGTACAGAAAGGTGCAGGAGAGGGTTTAATATTTCAAACAAGTTAGAGAATAATAGTAATCAGTTTTGTCAATACATCTACAAGAATATAACTGCTATAATACTGCCTCCTATGTACAAGAATATAACTACTATAATACTGCTCCTATGTACAAGAATATAACTACTATAATACTGCTCCTATCTACAAGAATATAACTACTATAATACTGCTCCTATGTATAAGAATATAACTACTATAATACTGCTCCTATCTACAAGAATATAACTACTATAATACTGCCTCTTATGTACAAGAATATAACTACTATAATACTGCTCCTATGTACAAGAATATAACTACTATAATACTGCCTCTTATGTACAAGAATATAACTACTATAATACTGCTCCTATGTACAAGAATATAACTACTATAATACTGCTCCTATGTACAAGAATATAACTACTATAATACTGCTCCTATGTACAAGAATATAACTACTATAATACTGCTCCTATGTACAAGAATATAACTACTATAATACTGCCTCCTATGTACAAGAATATAACTACTATAATACTGCTCCTATGTACAAGAATATAACTACTATAATACTGCCTCCTATGTACAAGAATATAACTACTATAATACTGCTCCTATGTACAAGAATATAACTACTATAATACTGCCTCTTATGTACAAGAATATAACTACTATAATACTGCTCCTATGTACAAGAATATAACTACTATAATACTGCCTCTTATGTACAAGAATATAACTACTATAATACTGCTCCTATGTACAAGAATATAACTACTATAATACTGCTCATATGCACAAGAATATAACTACTATAATACTGCTCCTATGTACAAGAATATAACTACTATAATACTGCTCCTACGTACAAGAATATAACTACTATAATACTGCTCCTATGTACAAGGATATAACTACTATAATACTGCTCCTATGTACAGGAATATAACTACTATAATACTGCCTCCTATGTACAAGAATATAACTACTATAATACTGCCTCCTATGTACAAGAATATAACTACTATAATACTGCTCCTATGTACAGGAATATAACTACTATAATACTGCCTCCTATGTACAGGAATATAACTACTATAATACTGCCTCCTATGTACAGGAATATAACTACTATAATACTGCCTCCTATGTACAGGAATATAACTACTATAATACTGCCTCCTATATACAATAATGTATGAGTGAGCAGGTGATGTATTGGGCAGTGGTGTGTCGTCTGATGAGGTGACTGTATTGCGGTATTATGTCTGGCTCCAGGTGTCCGGTGTAGTCGATGTGATATCAGGAGATCTGTCTGTGATGTAACCGGAGATGTGGATCGCTCTGTGATGTAACCGGAGATGTGGATCGCTCTGTCATGTCTTTACATTATCTCTATTAGTTGATGTTACAGATCTGCGAGATTTCCTCCGGTGTTTAAATTTTAACGCCGTCCTCATTCACAATGTCTTTAACCTATGAATCATTTATGGCGACGTCTCATTATCCGTCCCCCGCCGCAGTATATGGCAGTGAGTGGCGTCAGTATAGTGGTTCTCGCAGCATTGCACCTTCAATGACGGCGTTTCATTGACAAAGCATGGAAAATGTAAATTGTGACATTTAGCGTCACTGTTTCGGTGAGGAGGCTCGATGGCGGTAGGTTCTCCCACCCTTTGCCTCCTTGGACATCCCCTAGTCATAGGCCATGAATATGGAGGACTCAACACTTCTGCGCATTAGATGAATTCAGCTGGAACTGTGTAATACTTCATTTCTCCTGTAGAGGCGATGCAGGGCAATTTGCTGCTGGAGTTCCACTCATCTGATAGTAGAGTTTGAGTCTTGAAGAATAGGTTTTTATTGACATCTTCAGGTTAAAATATGGAATCTCATAACAATAGAAAAGACTGGTCTGTTGTTTAAATATCGAATTTTAAAGGGGAACTCTATCTTTAATAAACAAAGCCATGAGATGTTACCTCCAGCTTCATTATAGTTTTTGCACAATTCTTTTTTTTTTTTCCTGGTTTCACTCATCTTTCAGATCACCTGCTATTTGGAAACCGTCCACATGTAGGCGAACCGCTGATATTATATTGTTGTATCTCTTATTATTCTAGAATTTAAACAAATGTGGAGATTTATTAAAAGCAACTTTACTGCTTGCTGATGGTTTCCAGGTCTCTGGAATTACGTTTATCACAGAGATTACAGAGTCTGCTTTTGCTGACGATGGAGCCCATGTTAATCAGAGGTGGAGCGCCCCTTTAATGTTTATCTGGGTGTGAACCTGTTGTAGGTCTCCTCTGCCTGTCTTAGATTCAGCTTGATGCCAGTTGTATTGTGTGTTATAAAGCCGTCTACCAGGTAAAGACAAAATATATCATACTGATATCTGCTTCTAGGAAAGCTGGGTGACACCTAGTGCGGAGTTCCCATAGACTGCAGCCATACCTCTGCGTGTACTGAATGTGTGTATCTGACTATGTACCGTACATGTGTGTAATATGAGTATGTACCTGTGTATGTATTCTATGTGTGTAATATGAGTATGTAACTATGTATGTATTGTATGTGTAATATGAGTATGTACCTGTGTATGTGCTGTATGTGTGTGTAATATGAGTATGTATCTGTGTGTGTATTCTATGTGTGTAATATGAGTATGTACCTGTGTATGTGCTGTATGTGTGTGTAATATGAGTATGTATCTGTGTATGTACTGTATGTGTGTAATATGAGTATGTACCTGTGTATGTGCTGTATGTGTGTAATATGAGTATGTACCTGTGTATGTGCTGTATGTGTGTAATATGAGTATGTAAATGTGTATATGCTGTATGTGTGTAATATGAGTATGTATCTGTGTATGTGCTGTATGTGTGTGTAATATGAATATGTATCTGTGTATGTGCTGTATGTGTGTAATATGAATATGTACCTGTGTATGTGCTGTATGTGTGTAATATGAGTATGTACCTGTGTATGTATTGTATGTGTGTAATATAAGTATGTACCTGTGTATGTGCTGTATGTGTGTGTAATATGAGTATGTATCTGTGTATGTGCTGTATGTGTGTAATATGAGTATGTATCTGTGTATGTGCTGTATGTGTGTGTAATATGAATATGTATCTGTGTATGTGCTGTATGTGTGTAATATGAATATGTACCTGTGTATGTGCTGTATGTGTGTAATATGAGTATGTACCTGTGTATGTATTGTATGTGTGTAATATAAGTATGTACCTGTGTATGTGCTGTATGTGTGTAATATGAGTATGTGTATGTACTGTATCTGAATATGTACCTTATTTGTGTCTGTAATTGCAGTATGTGCCTATGTGTACTGTATGTGTATAACTACAGTACATATCTGTGTATATGTGTATCTGAATATGTACCATATGTGTGTGTAATATGAGTATTTGCCTCTGTGTACTGTATATGTGTAAATACTGTATTTGTGTATGTACTATTTGTGTATCTGTTTATAGTAAGTGTATGTCATGTACATGTCAGAGTGTGCCTCTGTGAATGGTTGTATGCGAGTATCTACAGTATTTTCAGTATGTATCTGTGTATGTACTGCATGTATGTATTTGTGTATGCACATTATTGCCTGTGTGTATACAGTATGTGTATTTGCGTGTGTGTACCATGTTGCCTGTGTGTACAGTATGTATATATGTGTGTCTTTACAGTATGAATGTGTGTACAGTATGTAGCTTTGTATTTACTGTATGTATGTACCCTACTGCCTGTGTGTGTGTATGTACAGTATGTGTGCGTGTCAGTTATGTCTGCTTGTAGGCATCACGGTATGTGTGTGTCTGTGTGTACTGTGTAATTACAATATACATGTTTGTAGTGTATGTGGGTGTGCAGTAACAGTATGTATTTCTGTATGCACTGCGTGTGAGTGTACTTCCAGTGTGTATATCGGTGTGTTTGCTGTGTATGTGTGTGCAGTGTGTGTCTGTGCTGCAGTCGGTGGTACCACTCCAGCAGATGTACGGGACGCCCCCTATATCATTTTATGGGTCTCAATGTGTAATAAACTACATGTGCATTTAAAGGGGCACTCCAGGTAGAAGTCGGATTGAGTATGTGCAGCCCCCATTCATTATCCGGCCCCGGGGCCCCTTTCTGAGGAGCCGGACTATCTTCTCGCTCTCAGATGTTTGCCTAGGCTGTTTCAGTAATGGCTCCTCTCCCCCGGGGCCCCTTTCCTGTGAATGCTGACAATGCAGCAGCTGTCACCGCTCAGGTCCCCCGGGTGGCTTTTCTTTGTGGCTGTTTGCATAGCGCCCCCTGAGACCACAGCCTGGAGCTGCAGCTTTGTGCTGAAGGTATCTGTGATTCATCTGCGATGCCTTACGTGTCTGAATAGAAAATGATACGTGTCTGAGCCTCATGATGTCACGACTGACACCGGTGATGTCATAGACAGAACCTTGTGACGTCACAACAGGGTAGTGAGATTACCTAACGGAACCAAATCATCTCAGGGCACGGAATCTAGTGATGTCACAGGTATAGTGATGTCACGGTAGAACATTGTGATGCCACAGATAGTGTTGAGCGTACTTGTGTTTTAAGTTCTGCGTCCAAAGTTTCCGTTCGGGTTATCGGAGAATCCCGTTATGGATTCCAAATTCCTTTATGGTCCGTGGTAGCGGAATCCATAAGGGGATTCTTCGATATCCCGAACCCGAACTTTGGACGCAGAACTTAAAAAACAGTCACAGACAAAACCTGGTGATGTCACATAAGGGCATTGAGTAGAACCTGGTGATGTCACATAAGAGCATTCCTGGTGATGTCACATAAGGGCATTCCTGGTGATGTCACATAAGGGCATTGAGTAGAACCTGGTGATGTCACATAAGGGCATTCCTGGTGATGTCACATAAGGGCATTGAGTAGAACCTGGTGATGTCACATAAGGGCATTGAGTAGAACCTGGTGATGTCACACATGAAACATGATGTCGCGTTGATAGGACCTTTTCATGTCACAGCAGGGCATTTGATATCCATAGGGTGGAACATAATAATGTCAGAGTACTGAACCTAGTGATGTCACAACAGGGCATTATGATGTCACAGTACGAACACAAATGATGTCACAAATAGAACCCAGCGAAAATGTCAGAAAAACCTTGTGTTACAGATAAAATGTAGTGATGTCATACTTACAGAACCTTATGTCACAGAACTGCATCGCTGTCACTAGAATGCCACCTATTGATGCCACCTGACAACTTAGTGATGTCATAGGAGGAACCTAATGATGTCACAGAAGGACCTTCATGTAATTAGGGAGACTATGGAAACTATGATGCTGAACCTAGTGATGTCACAGTAGCAGAACCTCATGATGTCAGCAAAGTGGAATTTATTATAGGTTACAGTAGTGGTCCTAGTGATCTCACTGCTTATCTAAGTGATGTCACCGTCTGAAGCTAGTGATGTCACATCTGCAGAACCTTATGATGTCACAGAAGGGCAGTGATATCATCACAATGGAACCTAATATTGTCAGAGTAGTAGTCCTAGTGATGTCACAGTGGACCCAAGTGATGTAGACCCTAGTGACGCTGCCATAATGGGACAGTGAAACCAATCAATACCATAAGCGAGTGATATCACAAGAGCAAAACCTGATGATGTCACACTCGTGATTGCACAATACATGTAATGATGTGACTGTTTAGTAGGCTTATCATTGTAGAAGCAGATGAAGCATGAACGCCCCAATAGTCACAGGCTCCCCCCTCCCCAAACCCTACAGCTACAGCATGGGTAGTGCTAGTGATGCCATAGGCGCAGAGTCTGAGTCACTCTATAATACCCAGTCATGGAAATATCCTCCTAGCCATTTTCCTATCTCATCATTAGAGAGCACTAAAAAGATGAAAGATTCTTAGTATGACTTTTTCATCACACCCTCATTAAGTAAACGATGCCCTCAGGAGCTGTCGTGCTTCTGATCCCCAGAGATGGGTCTCATTAGGAGGCATGGAAGCTCTCCTTCATGTTCTGCAGATGCTGGTCCAGCTACCTGCCACCCAGAGAGAGCCCTATGCCAGTAAGGTAGAAAGGCCCTCTCAATGGAAACCTAAAATTTCTAACTCCAAGTGTTTTTCTGTGGGCTGCAATGGCATGTGGGGTGGTCCCCTCCTCGGGACCCTCATTATTAGCTGAAAACAGAATGTCGTGGTGAGAAAACCCCTTTAAATCTAAACCTGCCTCCCCCAAATGATCTGTTCTCTATGTGGTCAATACATAAGTGCTGTCCGATGTCACCCATCTTCTGTCCTGCTGTCTGATGTCACCCATCTTCTGTCCTGCTGTCTGATGTCACCCATCTTCTGTCCTGCTGTCTGATGTCACCCATCTTCTGTCCTGCTGTCTGATGTCACCCATCTTCTGTCCTGCTGTCTGATGTCACCCATCCTCTGTCCTGCTGTCCGATGTCACCCATCTTCTGTCCTGCTGTCCGATGTCACCCATCTTCTGTCCTGCTGTCTGATGTCACCCATCTTCTGTCCTGCTGTCTGATGTCACCCATCTTCTGTCCTGCTGTCTGATGTCACCCATCTTCTGTCCTGCTGTCTGATGTCACCCATCTTCTGTCCTGCTGTCCGATGTCACCCATCTTCTGTCCTGCTGTCCGATGTCACCCATCTTCTGTCCTGCTGTTCGATGTCACCCATCTTCTGTCCTGCTGTCTGATGTCACCCATCTTCTGTCCTGCTGTCTGATGTCACCCATCTTCTGTCCTGCTGTCTGATGTCACCCATCTTCTGTCCTGCTGTCTGATGTCACCCATCTTCTGTCCTGCTGTCTGATGTCACCCATCTTCTGTCCTGCTGTCTGATGTCACCCATCCTCTGTCCTGCTGTCCGATGTCACCCATCTTCTGTCCTGCTGTCCGATGTCACCCATCTTCTGTCCTGCTGTCTGATGTCACCCATCTTCTGTCCTGCTGTCTGATGTCACCCATCTTCTGTCCTGCTGTCTGATGTCACCCATCTTCTGTCCTGCTGTCTGATGTCACCCATCTTCTGTCCTGCTGTCCGATGTCACCCATCTTCTGTCCTGCTGTCCGATGTCAGCCATCTTCTGTCCTGCTGTCTGATGTCACCCATCTTCTGTCCTGCTGTCTGATGTCACCCATCTTCTGTCCTGCTGTCTGATGTCACCCATCTTCTGTCCTGCTGTCTGATGTCACCCATCTTCTGTCCTGCTGTCTGATGTCACCCATCTTCTGTCCTGCTGTCTGATGTCACCCATCTTCTGTCCTGCTGTCTGATGTCACCCATCTTCTGTCCTGCTGTCTGATGTCACCCATCTTCTGTCCTGCTGTGATGAAAATCCTGCAGGTCTTGTCCGTATTGTGATTTGGCTTTTATATTTAGAGCGTAGGGCGAAAGGATATTGGAGAAGTGTCTTAAAAGTAGCGTTTTTTTTACTGTATGCCCTGGCCATTTATATAGGACACGCCCCCAATTGCATTTCAATCACAAATATTGTGTATGACCTCTTTAATCACACCCAAAAATTAATACAGACCTCAGACCAGCCGCCCAAAAGAAATACAAAGCACAGACCATACCTCTGAATAAAGACTTCAGATCTGACCAAAGACCTAATTAAATAAAGACCCCAGACCAAACCCTCTAAATAAAGACCCCAGATCCCCTAATAAAATGCAGACCCCAGACCAAACCTCCTAAATGCATACTTCAGACCAAACCCTTTAAACTAAATGAGACCCCAGGCACCCTACATAAATACAGACACCAGTCCTGACCCCCCCAAAAAATAGACCATAGCTCAGATCTAACTGCAGACACCAGACCCCGTAAATACGGACCCCCAGAGCAGAACCCTAAACTAAATAAAACCTCAGACCTTCTAAATAAATACTTCCCCCAACCAGACCACATGAATGAAAACAGACCCCAGACCAGACCCCTTAAAAAGCTCGTCTGAGTTCTTTCAAAAGCTCTTAAAGAGTTAAAATAACAAAAGATCATCTACTCACCACTTAATCCCCTGTCGTTTCCAATGGCTGCAGCGGTGACACAGCCATATAGAGCACATGACTGCTGCAGCCAATCATTGTCCTCTGTGTTATATGGCACAAGACTGCTGAGACCAGACCTACTAAATAAATTCAGACCCCAGACCAGACCCTGTCAGTATATAGGAAATAGAAAAGACCGGCACTCGCTTGTAGTTTTTCTAATGCTGATTTAATGTCACATATTATAAAGCATAGTGACGCGTTTCTGCACTGTGCGTGCTTTCTTCAGACTGAAGAAAGCACGCACAGTGCAGAAACGCGTCACTATGCTTTATAATATGTGACATTAAACCAGCATTAGAAAAACTACAAGCGAGTGCCGGTCTTTTCTATTTCCTGTAGCAGCCTGGGACGTCCGCCCGCCCGCTGACACGTGCACCGCCGCGATTCTAAAGCAGTGCCGACCATTTAAACTTTTTTGATACCTGTCAGTATATAGGGACCTCAGACCAGCCCCCTGAATAGACTTCAGGCAGACCCTTTAAACTAAATAAGTTCCCAGACCAGACCCCTAAATAGACTTCGCACCAGACCCTATAAACTATAATAGGCCCCAGAGCAGCCCCTAAGTAGACCTTAGACCAGAGCCCTAAATAGACTTCGGACCAGACCCTATAAACTATAATAGGCCCCAGAGCAGCCCCTAAGTAGACCTTAGACCAGAGCCCTAAATAGACCTTAGACCAGACCCCTTAATAGACTTTGGACCAGACCCTATAAACTATAATAGGCCCCAGAGCAGCCCCTAAGTAGACCTTAGACCAGAGCCCTAAATAGACTTCGGACCAGACCCTATAAACTATATAAGCCCCCAGAACAGCCCCTAAGTAGACCTTAGACCAGACCCCTTAATAGACTTCGGACCAGACCCTATAAACTATATAAGCCCCCAGAACAGCCCCTAAGTAGACCTTAGACCAGAGCCCTAAATAGACCTTAGACCAGACCCTTAAACTATATAAGACCTCTGACGTGAAAACACTTGTGGTCACACAAGGCACCCGGAAGATCCTCCATCTCCTCCAGGAGGTCCTTGCTGTTTGGACATTCCTAGCTTGTATGGTTTATATACATAGCTGGACCTGCACATCGCTGCATGCATGAATGAAGTTCTTACTGTATTACAGGTCACAGTGACCCTTGAAGTAATAACCTCCCTTCCCCTCCTAATCCTTGAGCTGCCTAGATCTGGTCTCGCCTGCTGAGGGGTTGCTACTGTACACACTGAGCCTTCCATACCATGTGCTGTATGTGCACACATTCCAGATTCCTACAACAGCCCCATCGCCTTCTGGAGTTTGAAGGTCACCAAGCGTAATAGAAGCATTGTAGGAACTGTAGACAGGATGGGGGTATGGCCGAGACAGGCACGACATATGTAAAATTGGGATTCACTACATGCAAACCAATGCAAAAAGGAGTGGTGGCCAAGGCAGAGAGGCGATTACAGAAAAACCCAGATTGACAAAAACCTGATAATCCAGCATGACAAGAATTGAACAGATACAGTAGTTCAGTACTTGGCAAATCCCAGACATCTTGATGATGACCCCTTTGGCCAGCGCAGGTGGTTCTTGCATAGACGAGGTCCAGATGGACCAGATTTGAACCCAGAAGCCATTGATTCTGATAACACAGATTCTTAAGTCAGTGCCCAAGGCAAGTAATTCAAATAAAGCATGGAATGCCGGTTAATTGTCTTAGGATCCGGTGAGAACGAGCTCCTTCCTGCACCAGACGACCAAATCTCGTTTCTGCTACTAAGAATATTTTATCAATATTAAGATATTGTCCGTGTAATTAAATTGTGGTCAGCGAGGAAGCTGAGGAGATGCAGGCCCATGTGGCCGCTGCTACGTCTATCGCCATCAATGCATTCTTCTTTGTATGAAATAAAAACAGTGGAGCAGAGCTGATTTCTCAGACAGTGCGTAAAATATGTGCAGTCCTATGTAAGGTGAAGTCACTGTCAGCTGTCAGGTGAACTCAGATCTGCCACATGTGGATATATGTACAGTAAATCTATCATATAATTCAATAATTAGTAGTTATTGTAATCCTGGACAATTTTTTGTTAGGGTATATGGCAGTGGATGTTGTATAAAGACATTGTGCTGGGATTTCCTCCTGGGAGAAAGGACAGAAAGAGCTGCAGTGTTCCCAGTACTGACAGAGAGCTGTTTACATCACTGCTGCTTGTTCCAGGTTTACATGGGGATTCTATCATTATGTGGAGGGACATCTTTTCTTTTTAATAGAAAAAAGGTCTAAATGATGTATGTTATGAATATGATCTCGTCCAGCTGTTATTGGAAAGACTCTATCACATCCTTACATAATAAGTAATCGAGGCAACTGCACTGGACTCACCGAGGAAGAGGAGCTGTAATAGTAAATAGTCTCTTTAAATCTCAAAAATCCAGCAGAAAGAATCTTACTCCTTATGTCCTCATATTAAAAAGGCATAAACCGCTTACGTCTTTCAGGTAAATTGCACCCTTACTCATAGCTGACAACAACATACACCTATGGGGGTTAGCTATTGGATCTTCTGTCTATTTAATTGTAAAGGTGTTGTAAAAAGTTCAAACAGGTTTAGTTCTAAGAACTCGCAGCAGATGAGGCTGAGAATCCGACACAGATGAAACCAGGAAGGTCCAGACTGAATGAAAAGGAATTTACTGTAATACCATTCCTGGACCATTATAATACTGCCTCATATGTGCATAAATATAATTGCTATAATACTGCTCCTATGTACAAGAATATAACTACTATAATACTGCTCCTATGTACAAGAATATAACTACTATAATACTGCCCCCTATGTACAAGAATATAACTACTATAATACTGCCTCCTATGTACATGAATATAACTACTATAATACTGCCTCCTATGTACAAGAATATAACTACTATAATACTGCATCTATGTACAAGAATATAACTACTATAATACTGCCTCCTATGTACAGGAATATAACTACTATAATACTGCCTCCTGTGTACAAGAATATAACTACTATAATACTGCTCCTATGTACAAGAATATAACTACTATAATACTGCTCCTATGTACAAGAATATAACTACTATAATACTGCTCCTATGTACAAGAATATAACTACTATAATACTGCCTCCTATGTACAAGAATATAACTACTATAATACTGCCTCCTATGTACAAGAATATAACTACTATAATACTGCTCCTATGTACAAGAATATAACTACTATAATACTGCCTCCTATGTACAAGAATATAACTACTATAATACTGCATCTATGTACAAGAATATAACTGCTATAATATATTTTATGGTTTACAAATGTACGGTATAATCTATTTTGCAGTTAGTAGTTTTTCATATGGCGGGTGCCGGTCTTTCTCCATATGTAGTTTCGGAGTCCGTCATATCGTGTAGTGGGTGACACATGATGTTTCGGGGGTCTGTACACTAATAATAGTTTCTCCTGGTGACAGATGCAGGGAGCAGGAAGAACGCTGCCATTGTGAGATAAGAGGCATCCTGCAGCCCCTTCCCTGTCACAGAACAGACCTGTCAGATATTCCGCCAGAAAGGCACAATATATAATCGCCACATAACTCATATCATAACCTACACGTCTGTACATCTGCAGACGGTTACCTGCAGATGTACAGGTAATTGCCCCCAGTCAATTCTATATAGACACAATTTTCCAGTAGTATAACCCCCTCCCCCCGAGGCCCATCTACGAGCGGAAAGTCTTAACCTTACAATCGATTCCTGTATTTTTAGCGGCTGTAAATTGGATTACGCAGAGCCTCTTAACTGTGTCGTGTGCACAGCGGTAACACCTCAACGTGAGGGAGCAGAAAACGGCAATATTGTCCGTGGTGACCACACAGGTTGTCACAGCTCTGCCACTTTTATTGAAATCGCTAAATTGAAGTATATTAGAAACTTTACTGGATAAATACCTAGAAAACAATGTTCTCCCTCTCCCGAGTTGCTATGCCCTGTAGGTCCAGTTATGATATGATCTTGACTTTTTTGGTCTTTCTGTGCCCATATTGAATACCAAGAAAGAGTGGTGACCCCAGAGGTGAGGATTGTTGACGGATCGGTTATGTTCCACGCCGTCACTTATCGCTTTGTTGAGTTGTGGCTTCCCCCGACCCCTTCTGCCTGTTCCTCAGTAGGTTATCTCCACTCATCGGTGGAATGTCCTTCTCATGTCCCATTGTGGGATCGGCACTTGTGGAATGTATCGTAAGCGTTGGCAACTGCTTTCCCATTAACCCATTGCCTCCCTGTGGCCGAGTTCATTAAGAAGTTAGGATATCTCTAACCCCCGCTCCCTCCTTGCAGTTTCTTTCAACATTTTTGAATTTTCTTCTCCACTCCCAGCCAAAGCTAAGTTCAGAAATCCGCTGGTTTTTTGTACTGGAGAGCATTTTATTGTGGGGGCTCCCAGTCTTACCAAGAGGTTTTTCTATCTTTGGCCCTGACTGCAGTATAAGACATCATATTACACCCAATAGGAACAGACGATAAGACGAGAATTATTTATTAATATTTTAAAAACTCCACCTCATGAGAATGCACTAAATCTAATGAGTTAGTGAGGCTGCAGACATATAAGAATGGTACCAGTGGTTCTAGAGTTTTCAATCAAGATGCAAAATCGTTGTTCCATTTGTCAAACACATTGTTGTAGTCGTAGTCGGAGTCCTTGCCCCAGACCGAGAGAAAAAAGTCCATCTAGTTCAGCTTGTTACAAACCATTTGAGATACTTGCCAGTTGTCCTCATCTTAGGGGGAAAACATTTCTTCTCGACTCCACATGTATCACCAGAGATGCCCCTGGATCTCCATTGACCCCTTTCCGTGGCCCCATAGATGCTGAGTGGTCTCTTAAGAACCCATGAAGTGGAGGTTCTACAGGAACGTCGGGATCTCGGCACTCAGGATTAGTTCGCTTAAATGACAGATATGGTTTCGATGTCTTTTGTCATCGGCAGCTCGGCGCCCCATGAATCTCGTCTTCATTTACCATGGAATTTTTTTGTTGAGAGAGTTTTTTATGGTAAAAAATGTAATCTTCGGTTTGGATGATGAGGGTAGCTTTTTTATGTCATTTTGGCCTGGTGACATCTGGTGATCTGATCAGGGTCTCAGCGATCATGACCCCACCAATCAGATTTGTATGGTACACACAACTGACATGCCAAGAAAAGTTAATGGTGGCAGCACCCCTTTAAGGTTAGCAACCAATGCCAGGCAGCTGCTGCTAAGACAAATGAATTCACCGGATGCCAAAAAGTGGCCTAAAGGCACTTGGACATGGCTGAACTGAACATTGGTGGTATAAAAGGAAGATGATGACACTTGTTGCAATTCTATCACATGACCATGTCCAGCCAGTCGCCGGCTATCCCATCATGATTGACTATATTGGACCTACAGGACTGAGGGAGTGGGATTGGCGCTATATTTAATAAACTTGAAAATTTTACCATGTAGGTTCTTCTGATTTTTGAGTCCCGCTCATCTGGGCTTGTGCAGCTTTTAGCCAATCACATAACAAAATAAGCAACCCTCACTCTTAACGTGATTGGGGTCCTTTAAGTGTTATTTCCCTTTTAGTGATGGCTTCTGTCTCACCTTCAGATGAATTTTCATGTTTACCTATTGTTTATGGTCTTCATTCTGCAGGCCTACGAGAAACGCTTTCCGACTTGCCCGCTTATCCCAGTGTTCATCGGCAGTGACATCATCTATGAGCACAAGAGCGACGATGGGTCCCTTCATGTGGTGGAGCGGAGCTGTAAGCTCAATGTGGATGCCCCTCGGCTGCTCAAAAAGGTGAGTGAGATTGACTCTGACCCAATAACCATGACTTCCTGCACTATAGGACTGTAGTGGAAAGGCCCACCGGAGCAACAGCATGCTGAAGTCTGTGCTAGCCATGGAGCAGTCGCAGTGGAAAGACCCACTGAAGTAACAGCATGCTGAAGTCTGAGCTAGCCATGGAGCAGTCGCAGTGGAAAGACCCACTGGAGTAACAGCATGCTGAAGTCTGTGCTAGCCATGGAGGAGTAGTCGCAGTGGAAAGACCCAGTGAAGTTACAGCATGCTGAAGTCTGAGCTAGCCATGGAGCAGTCGCAGTGGAAAGACCCAGTGAAGTTACAGCATGCTGAAGTCTGTGCTAGCCATGGAGCAGTCGCAGTGGAAAGACCCACTGAAGTAACAGCATGCTGAAGTCTGTGCTAGCCATGGAGCAGTCGCAGTGGAAAGACCCACTGAAGTAACAGCATGCTGAAGTCTGAGCTAGCCATGGAGTAGTCGCAGTGGAAAGACCCACTGGAGCAACAGCATGGTGAAGTCTGTGCTAGCCATGGAGCAGTCGCAGTGGAAAGACCCACTGGAGCAACAGCATGCTGAAAGCTGTGCTAGCCATGGAGCAGTCGCAGTGGAAAGACCCACTGAAGTAACAGCATGCTGAAGTCTGTGCTAGCCATGGAGTAGTCGCAGTGGAAAGACCCACTGGAGCAACAGAATGCTGAAAGCTGTGCTAGCCATGGAGCAGTCGCAGTGGAAAGACCCATTGGAGCAACAGCATGCTGAAGTCTGAGCTAGCCATGGAGTAGTCGCAGTGGAAAGACCCACTGAAGTAACAGCATGCTGAAGTCTGAGCTAGCCATGGAGCAGTCGCAGTGGAAAGACCCATTGGAGCAACAGCATGCTGAAGTCTGAGCTAGCCATGGAGTAGTCGCAGTGGAAAGACCCACTGGAGCAACAGCATGCTGAAGTCTGTGCTAGCCATGGAGCAGTCGCAGTGGAAAGACCCACTGAAGTAACAGCATGCTGAAGTCTGTGCTAGCCATGGAGCAGTCGCAGTGGAAAGACCCACTGGAGCAACAGCATGGTGAAGTCTGTGCTAGCCATGGAGCAGTCGCAGTGGAAAGACCCACTGGAGCAACAGCATGCTGAAGTCTGTGCTAGCCATGGAACAGTCGCAGTGGAAAGACCCACTGGAGCAACAGCATGCTGAAGTCTGTGCTAGCCATGGAGCAGTCACAGTGGGAAGACCCAATGAAGCAACAGCTGTGCTAGGCATGCACCAGTAGCAGTAGGAAGACCCAATGAAGCAACAGCATGGTGGTCTATGCTAGGCATGGAGAACTTTCAGTGGAAAGGCCCAAAGAAGCAACCGCATGCTGAAGTCTGTGCTAGGCATGGAGCAGTTGCAATGGTGGTCTAGGCTAGGTTGCAACAGCATGGTGGTCCAGGCTAAGTATGGAACAGTTGCAGTGGAAAGACTCACTGGAGCAACCACATGCTGAGCTCTGTGCTAGGTATGGAATGGTGGCAGCATGTGACAGTCACTCTGAGGTTAATAATAGGTAAGTTGCGGCACACAGAATGTTTGCTTGCAATTTTGGTAATTTCTTCCTGCGATATCATACAAAAATCATCATCCAGTTACATAGTAGGCTCAGTCAGACAACCACTTTGGATAATGAAGATGACCGGACGTTTTGGTCCAAGCGGACCTTCTTCAGCGGTCTTATTATCTGGTTAATGTGGGCTGGATCACAGGACCGCTGAAGAAGGTCCGCTTGGACCGAAACGTCCGGTCATCTTCATTATCCAAAGTGGTTGTCTGACTGAGCCTACTATGTAACTGGATCATGGTTTTTGTATGATATCGCAGGAAGAAATTACCAAAATTGCAAGCAAACATTCTTTGTGCCGCAATTTACTTATTATTGACTACGACTACTCAGTCTTTGCGGGCACCAGCTACTAAGTGTGCGGCACTCCACCTCCTTACTGTTTCCAGTCACTCTGAGGTTAGCACCCCTGCTGTGCAAGACTTGATCGTTGAGTCCATGGAATATTTATTGAAAAAACAGACTGTTGGACCATTGAGTGTTACCCAAATTCCCTGCAGCTGGTAGTGCTCTGAAGCCGTGGCCCCTGGGATCGTCTGAGGGATGGATTTGACAATGTCCACCCATAAGCGTCCTCCCTCCGGGACCACTTTATAATCTCTTCTATATTACAGATTGCCGGTGTGGATTTCATTTATTTTATCCAGAAAAACACCCTGAACTGGAAGGATCGGACGCTGCTCATCGAGGCTCGAAATGAGACCTTCTCCACACGGGTCCTGGTGAACGAGACCTGCAGCTACTCTGTAAGTCCCAGCTTCTCGTGTCAGTCCATAACTTTGCAGTTCGGGTGTCTGAAAGAGCTGGGTGGCAGCCATATTGGTAAAAAATGTATCTAAGGGGTCAAAGGTGGATTCTCCTGACCCTGCATACAGAGAAGGGGGGGCAATGGGAGCGACTGCCGGTTGTGAAGCTGAAATACCATCACCTTTATAGCATACTCGGAATATTTGTCTCCTGTCTTCACTTGTCTTCTGCAAACACAGGCATGAGTGAAGATAGCAGGGACATCTTTAAAGATTCTGAGAAGATGCTCTCAATCTTGGGGATAATCCATCAGAGAATTGCTCAAATAGCTCTTTAGATATTTTTTATTTTGTGCTATTAGCGGTATCATATAGACTGTATATGGCATTGTTAACTTGCCATTATATGGCACTATTATGCAGGCCCTCCAACGGATTATTATATGTTATTTATGCACTATATAGGGGTATTTTGGGCTGTACATGGCAGTTTTATCTTGGTACTATATGTCGGTACTTTGTAGGCTCTTTAAGGGATTCTTATATGTTATTTGTGCAATATTAGCTATTATGTGGGCTGTACATGGCAGTTTTATCTTGGTGCTATATGCAGGATTTTTAAGGAACTTTTATACATTTGCTCACTATATGGTGCTAGCATATAGGAAATATATACTATTTATGCACTATATGGAGGTTATGTGGTGATTTTATCTTGGCACTATTTGGCAGTACTATGCGGGCTTTTTAAGGGATTATTATATATTATTTCTGCACTGTATGGTGGTATATGGACTATATATGGCAGTATTATGTGGGCTTATTGAGGGATAATTATGCATTATTTGCTTACTCTACGGTGGTGGACGCTTTTGGAGAATTATATACTATATATCCACTATGTGAAAGTGATATATGGGCTGTATATGGTAGTTTTATCTTTGCACTATGTAGCGGCATCAGACAAACGGGTAAGAGAGGGAGAGGAGGGCTGCTTTGCTTATTGTGCAGTACCCTGTCTTCTGCAGAACCGGTCCTCAGGTCCGATAGACATTGACACACAGCCTTCTCGGGCTCTGCACAGTTATAGAGCCTGAGAAAGCAGGATGACTATTTTCATGGATTAAGTAATGGAAGCCATATAAGTAGTCACCCAGCTTTCCCAGACGCAGATCTAGCCAAGCAACAGCTGAAAAGGTTTTCAACCTACTTGACAGACTAGAACACCCTGAGGATTCAAAATGACTTGGGATATTTTGAGATTTTCACAAGTCCTGATCTGCAACATGCAGGAAAGAGCGCCCTCATGTGGCCATATTTCTAAGTACACCCCATGTAGAAACTGCATAAAAACCTGCAGCAGAATCCTGTGATATGGCAATCCCATCTGCTGTGTAGTCAGGCTGCAGATCAGACATGTGAATTCAGATCGGGTGCTGCTGCCGTCTTCAAATTTAAATCCCAGCAGCCCATAAAACTGCTATGGGGGCCTTGGTTTAGTGAGGGAAGGGGGGCAGATCAGCGTGCTGCCATTGTCATGAATCATGTGCACCTGTGTGACTTGTCACCGTCTGCATGTAAATGAAAAAAAAAAAATACTTACATTCCCTGACAGGACAGCAAGCAGAGATCCTGAAAAGGTTGAGGAACTGAAATAAGATGCACAGTGTGTATAAAGTGCAGTTCTGCAACCTGGCAGCTACATTGTAGCATTTCAACAGTTCTAGCACATGTTCTTGGGTTCTAGGTTCACCCCGACAACGAGGAGTGGACGTGTTTCGAGCAGTCGGCTTCTCTTGACATCAAATCTTTCTTCGGTTTTGAAAGCACAGTGGAAAAGATTGCAATGAAGCAGTACACTGCCAACATTAAGCGGGTGAGTGCGCCCCCTGCTGTCAGATATAGTTTAGGAGCACATTATGTATCTAGTGAAAGGTTCCTAAAGTTTATTTAGTTCTTGCTTTATGGCTTTATATTGATTTTCCAGGAATATGAACTGTTTGAACAGCTCCCCTAGTGGCCAAATCAGTCATTGCAGTGGAGTCTTGTAAAATAATTATTATTAGGTACATTAAGGATATTTTTCCGTATTAGAGTTCGCCTGTGGTGCTAAAAGCAATTAACTCATGACAGCACTAGGACTTGTATTTTATGTCATGACTCTTGCTGTTAATTACAGGGAAAGGAGGTCATTGAACATTACTTGAATGAGCTGATATCTCAGGGCATCACTCACATCCCACGATGGACCCCCGGAGCTTCAGTGGGATATCTACATGTCTCAAGAACTGCAACCATTGGGCACCTCTGCAGTATAGAAAAACCTGGAATTGAATTGGAAGCATCATCCTCACCATTACAGCTCTGGGGAGAGACTGCAGGGCACACTCAGGCACCAGAACAGGACGGTAGGTCGTCAAAGTGCAGATGTGCCGGCCTTGGTATTAAGAATAAGCATAAACACAACCAACAGAAAGGAAATACCATAAACAGGCCGCACCTCTAAAGATAAAATAGTCATTTATTAAAGCACACATTGATTAAAAACAACTACAATGCAGGACAACATCCCCCTTATGGGTTAAATAATGTGCAAAATGCAGCCAGTACCACCGCCTGACAATAGGTGACAATAGATATGAAAAAAGCATCCAAATACAAGATGACATAAAATAGTATACTTATCAAGAAAACAGTGGTGGCACAAGGCAAATAGAGACCCACAAAGGGGGGAACCCTCACGCGTATCGCTAGACCGTGTGCTAGCTTCCTCAGAGGTCCATGTACGTATGCATGTTAGCTTTACAACAATTTATATATGGTCAGATTGATCATTAATTCGATATAGCTGGGGTCAAGTACTCAACATAATGCGATTCAGGAGAGGAGGGGGGGAAGGAGAGGGATGTATGGGGGTAATAGCTGTTTTCTTCCCAGTGCATGGTCCATGCGCAAAAATGGCGCCCGGGCGGATTTGGACGCCGAGATGCGCTCCAAAAGGCGGAAGCGCATCAATGCCTCCCAAGCGCCGGCGGGCGCATGCGCAAACATGTGTGCAAACTGGCGCCTGGGCGGATGTAAATGTCACAATGCGCTCCGGACCTCCCAAGCGCCAAAGGGCGCACGCGAAAAACTGTGCGCAAAATGGTGCCCGGGCGGAAGTAGGTCTATATACCCTTCATCAGTATGTAACTATATAAAAACAACGTGTATATACCCTCCACAGAATGTAACTTTATGGAAATATTGTCTATACACCATCCCCATTATGTAACTATATAGAAACATTGTCTATATACCCGCATAGTATGAAGCTCTATAGAAACATAATCTATATACCCTCCCCAGTTTTTAACTGTATAGAAACATCATCTAAATACCTTTACAAATATGTACCTATAAAGAAACATCGTCTATATACCCTCCCCAGCATGTAACTGTATAGGAACGTCATTTATATACCTTCGTCAGTATGTAACTGTATAGAAATATCGTCTATATACCCTGCCCAGTATGTAAGTGTATAGAAACATCATCTATATACCGTCACCAGTATGTAACTATATAGAAACATCATCTGTATACCCCCACAGTATGTAACTGTGTAGAAACATCGTCTATATACCCTCCTTAGCATGTAACTGTATTGAAACATTATCTATATACCCTCTTCAGCATGTAACTGTATAAAAAATTGTCTATATACACTCCCCATCATGTAACTGTATAGAAAAATGAGCTATATACCCTCCCTAGTATGTAACTGTATACAAAAATCTGTTATATTCCCTCCCCAGTATGAAACTGTGTAGAAACATCTGTATATCCTCCCCAGTATATACCTGTGTAGAAACAGCATCTATATACCTCTCCTAGTATGTAACTATATAGAAACATTGTATATATACCCCACCCAGTATGTAACTGTATAGAAACATAATTTTATATCCCACTCAGTATGTAACTGTATAGACATATCATCTATATACTCTTCTCAGTATGCAGCTGTATATAAAACATCATCTGTGTACCCTCCCCAGTATGTAACTGTATAGAAACATCATCTGAATACCCTCCCCAGTATATAACTGTATAGAAACATCGTCTATATACCCTCTCCAGTATGTAACTGTATAGAAACATCATTTATATGCCCCTCCTCAGCATGTAACTGAATAGAAACATCAACTGTATACCCTCCCCAGTATGTAACTTATAGAAACATCATCTATATATCCTCCAGAGTATGTAACTGTATAGAAATATCATCTGTATACCCTCCCCAGTATATAACTGAATAGAAACATCGTCAATATACCCTCTCCAGTATGTAACTGTATAGAAAAATCAGCTATATACCCTCCCCAGTAAGTAACTGTATACAAAGATCTGCTGTATACCTTCCCCAGTAGGTAACTGTATATAAACTTCAGCTATATACCCTCCCCAGTATGCAACTGTATAAAAACATCATCTATATACCCTTCACAGTATGCAGCTGTATAGAAACATCTGTGTACCCTCCCCAGTATGTAACTGTCTAGAAACATTGTCTATATACCTTCCCCAGTATGTAACTGTATAGAAACATCATTTATATGCCCCTCCTCAGTATGTAACTGTATAGAAACATCATCTGTATACCCTCCTCAGTATGTAACTGAATAGAAACATCATCTATATACCCTCCTCAGTATGTAACTGTATAGAAAAATCAGCTATATACCTTTCCCAGTAGGTAACTGTATAGAAACATCAGCTATATACCTTTCCCAGTAGGTAACTGTATAGAAACATTGTCAATATACCCTCCCCAGTATGTAAATGTATAGAAACATTGTCTATATACCCTCGCCAGTATGTAACTGTATACAAAAATCTGCTATATACCCTCCCCAGTATGTAACTATGTAGAAACATTATCTATATGCCCCCACAGTATATAACTCTATAGAAACATCATCTATATGCTCTCCTCAATATGTAAATGTATAGAAACATTATCAATATATGCTCCTCAGTTAGAAACATCATCTTTATACCCTCACAGTATATAACTGTGTAGAAACATCATTTATATACCCTCCCCAGTATGTAACTCTATAGAAACATCATCTATATACCCCCACAGTATGTAACTCTATAGAAACGTCATCTAGTTTAAAAATCATTCCACCTATTAGGCTATCGGCTTATTTTGCGACAAAGTTTTGTGTAATTTGCTCCAATGATTTTTCGCTCTTTACCAGGTGATAAACTGGAGGCTGAATACATTGAGCGTTATTTGGGACATCTCACCCCCATGCAGGAGAGCACTCTTATCCACCTACGACAATGGCTGCAAGAAACGCACAAGGGCAAGGTAAGTACTGGCCAGCACCCACAGCTCTGACATGCAGTGGTCGCAGAGGTGCCTTGTTTTTACCTTTAGCCCACTTTTCTTGGACAGATCCCCAAAGATGAACATATCCTGCGCTTCCTCCGTGCCTGGGACTTCAACATGGAAAAGGCCCGAGAGATGCTCTGCCAGTCTCTGTCCTGGCGCAAGCAGTACCAAGTAGACTACATCCTTCAGACATGGCACCCACCTCCAATTTTTGAAGAGTACTACGCGGGCTGTTGGCACTACCATGACAGAGGTCAGTCCCAACATCATGACCACCCCCCACTAACTAGATCTTCCAAGGTATTTGCCCTGGATGTATAAATGAGAGCTGGGGGCGCTGTTGCATTGTTCTCTATGGACTTTTTTTTACTAGCAGCCATGGTGAAAAGTGGTACTGCAAGTGCAGAATCGGAGAATTTGTGGAAAAGTTTACAGATTCTGATATTGCACCAGAAATATGACTCTTTTATATTACAGATGGCCGCCCTCTGTATATCCTGCGCCTGGGACAGATAGACACCAAGGGACTATTAAAAGCTGTGGGAGAAGAGGCCATATTGCGTCACGTGAGTGTCCAATATCATACGGCCAATGTCCTCCTCCATATTAGCTGTATAGTGGACCATAGTAAAGCATACTTTCTGTACAACAGGTCCTGTCCATCAATGAGGAAGGGCAGAGACGTTGTGAAGAGAACACCCACCTGTGTGGCTCGCCCATTAGGTTAGCTAGACGGGGGTCAGTGTATTATGTTATATTACATTACTATATATCTGCTCATGTTCTTCTTGTCTTCTCCTCAGGTCTTGGACCTGCCTTGTAGACCTGGAAGGACTGAACATGAGACATTTATGGAGGCCAGGTGTGAAGGCCCTGCTGCGGATAATAGAGGTGGTGGAAGCTAACTACCCAGAAACTTTGGGGCGACTGCTGATAGTTCGGGCCCCCAGGGTCTTCCCCGTTCTTTGGACATTGGTGAGATAAGCCATAGACTATAGAATAGTTAGGTTCTGGTCTCCAGACACACTGGCCTCACCGCTGCCGTCTCTCCTAGATCAGTCCATTCATCAATGAGAACTCCCGACGCAAGTTCCTGATCTATAGCGGCAACAATTACCAAGGTCCTGGTGGAATCTCCGATTATCTGGACAAGGAGATCATCCCTGATTTTCTTGGCGGAGAGAGCATGGTAAGGAGTCGGTAATCCAGCGCTTCTTGTCCCTCCCCCATGCTTTATATTGCAGCTCTACTTGTTCAGATTGGCTTCAGAAGGAAGTCAGCCCATGGAGAGCTGATATACATTGCATCCAGATCGACTCTAGTGTCATGTCCTGGCTATGGTCAAGTTCTCACTATATATAGGGGTCTGCGTGATGATGACATCAGTACGTGCTGTATATTGCAGTGTAACATCCCAGAGGGAGGCCTGGTCCCCAAATCTCTCTACCAATCTGATGACGATGCAGAGACATCCGATCACATTCGACTATGGACTGAAACCATTTACCACTCAGCGTTTATCTATAAGGGGGCCCCGCACGAGGTATGTGAATGGCAGGGGCCAACTAGCTGCAGGTTTGGGCTGCACAAGTGATGTCATAATACATGTGTCACTCCATAACATGCATATTTATCTAGACAGGTTTGGGGCAAGGTACAAATCTAATCATCCCTGAAAAATACTGCCAAACAGTGCCAAATTACAGTGCTATACAGTGTACACATAGTACTGCCATACACAACCCACAATATAGTATCCCGTAGTGTTCACATACATGTTATAAAAAACCTACATAATACAACCATACAATGTCCATATTATACTGCCACATAAAACCTACATAATACTCCTATATACAGCCCACATGATACTGTTTTATAGAGCCACATAATACTGTCATATGGAGCTACATATTATTGTTATAAAAAAAAACAAATTATACCTGTTATAGTGCCATGATAATACTGTTATACAGCGCTCGCATAATACCCTAGTATAGTGCCCACAGAATATCATTATATAGAGCCACATAATACTGTCATATGGAGCCACATAATACTGTCATTTGGAGCCACATAATACTGTCATATGAAGCCACATAATACTGTTCTATAAAACCCAAATGATACCTTTTATAGTGCCATCATAATACTGTTATATAGCGCTCACATAATACCCTAGTATAGTGCCCACACAATATCATTATATAGTGGTCACATAACACCATAATATTCAGCCCACATATTACAGCCGTACAGTGCTCATATAATACTGCCACATAGTGCCTACGTACTACTGGAATGTATTTCCTGAATATATACAGCCATCTGGTGCCTTTTTAATACTGCCCTGTAATGTCCACTTAATACAGTGATGCATGATGGCACCCTGTGGTGTCCACATAACATTGCTATACATAACACTGCTATACTGCTCACATAGAATGATGCAATAGAGTGCAGATACAATACTTCTATATAGCATCTGCATAATACTGCTATACTGTGCCATACAGCCAGTGGGAAGTTGTTAGGCAGAGACAGCTGAGGCTGGCGGCACAGCTAACCTCATACCTTATGGGTTCTCGCAGATAGCGGCTGAAATCCTGGAGGTGGAGTCGGTTATCACCTGGGACTTCGACATCCTCCGCGGAGATGTCTTGTTTAGTCTCTTCCATTCTAAGCGAGCGCCGGAGGTCCGCCAGAAGGATCCTGCCTCCGTCACAACTACCACAACCTCCAGCAACAATGTGCAGCTCATGGACAAGAACTGGGTCCTGGGGGCGGACTACAAGATGCTGGAGGCGCCTCTGGTCTGCAGGGAAGGGGAGAGCATCCAGGTGGGTCGTCCTCATGAATAGTGGAACCTGAAGGTCATTTATATCAAATGACAGAGGAAAGCGCATAATGGGGGTTGTGGTTTATTCAGTGTGACATTACCACATATGACCACTTGGTGTCAGTGTTGCACAAGGTATGATCAGTGACCGCATCTCTTCACTAAAGCAATGGTCTCTAAGCTATGGCTCTCCAGCTGTTGAAGGACTACTAATCCCATCATGCCCTGACCTGTCGCTCGTCTGTATTCACAACGTTACCCCGACTCCTCCTCGTTTCTGCAGGGCTCCCATGTGACTCGCTGGCCCGGGTTCTACATCCTCCAGTGGAAGATGCACAGTCCCTCCTCTGGTTCTAGCATGGCCCGAGTGGACGACGTCCTGGCCTCGCTGCAGGGATCCAGTCACAAGTGTAAAGTCATGTATTACTTTGAAGTTCTGGCGTCAGAAGACTTCAGGTAATGAGCTCTGACTGTAGGATAAAACTGGACCACCTGGAAACAGTGCCACACCTGTCCGCAGGTTGTCTGTGGTATTGCAGCCCAACCCCATCCACTTCTATAGACCTGAGCTGCAATACCAGGCACGACCCATAGGTGGCAAGAAGAAAGCAGCTGTGTTTTTGTAATCCTATACAACCCCTGAAGCTGCCCGCTTGGGTTTTAGATGTAGGATCTCTACTTAGTGAATGTTGACCTCCTATTTTACGTCTCTCTCTTATGTTGTATTTCAGGGGCTCCATGTCCAGCCTGGAGTCCTGCAGCGGCTTCTCCCAGCTTAGCGGAGTCACTAACTCTTCAAATAAGTCTCACAGCAGCTCTGTGATCTCCAGATAACAGTGGAGGAGATGGCGGACATCCTGATCTCCTAAGCACTTGGACCATATGCCCCAGTCAGTCTTATTACTTTTGATGGAGACATTGGTGGTTCCTCTGGAATGTACCTCCTGAAAATGTGGTGGCGCCTCAGCAGAAGAGAACCTACCACCTGCAGAGACCTGTAGGCCTAGCTGATCCAGTATTCTCCATAGATGAGACCTTACCGACTTCTCCTCGGGGGCAGTGATTGCTACATTCATCTCAACCAAACAGAAGGAACAGGAACCACTAACCCATGAGCAGCTACATTGTATCAGGTGCCACCAGCTTGGATCAGGTGCCACCACCAGACTGGTTTCAGATGGCCCCTGAGAAACCACAATAGAGAAGAGAATCGTAGTGTGGGTGTGATATTACTACAGGGCTGTGACGTGACAGAGGGGGGCCCCGGGCCCCCTACACTACCAGCACTTTTGAACACATTTGCCTTTATTAAATTATTAACTTTTTTGCTGACTGAGCTCAGGCCAATATTTCATAATGAAATAAACTCTAGATTGTAAGCCTCGTGTCCTGTTTTCCACGCATGCAAGGGTTAACTTCCAGTACATAGAGAACCGCTCTGCATGTCCCCCCATGACAGCACTTCCAGTCGCTCCTCTGGTGAGCCTGAGAGCACAGTGATGGAAAGGATTGTCATGGGGATTTTTAAAATACACCCGAGCTTTAAAAAAAATCTTCTCCTAGTTTTGCTTTCAGTGGCTTTTTCAGACACAAGAAGGCTTGTCAGGACTGATAGGGGGTGCTGGACACCTACTGGTCAGACCTTTATGACACGCTGTTTTTGGAAAAGCGCCTTTAATGGGGTATGACCATCTGGGACATTGATGGCATATCACTAGGACACCTTTGGGGGCCTCTCCTATCTCCAGAATGAGCGCCCTGAAGTGGAGGAGAGCACATGGCACATGTGAGGCTTTCTCTCCATTCACTGCTCCAGGACTTTGAAAATATTTTTTCCATTCCAGTGGAACTGGCGAGAAATAGCAGAGCCCGTGCACAGCTGTATTTGGAGCCTCCATAGAGGAGGGACCTGCACCTATCTATCCTAGCGATATGCCATCAATGTCCAGGATAGGCATGCCATTTGGTAGATTTATCTTCTCATCCATTCATTACCCATATCAAAAATGTTTGACTGTACCCATAGAGATTCAGATTGCGAAATCTGCTTTTTGTGATATAACTGCTTATGGAGCTACAAGTTCATAGCTCAGTTAGTGTTCCCAGCTTGTGAGGCTGCAAGTTCAGAGCTCATTGTGTGTTTCCCACTGTTGGAGCTGAAAGTTCAGAGCTTAGTATGTATTCGCTGCTTGTTGTGCTGCAAGTTTGGAGCTCAGTATGTGTTCTCTGCTTGTGGAGTTGCAGGTTTAGAGCTCAATATGTGTTCTCTGCTTGTGGAGCTGCAAGTTCATAGCTCAGTTAGTGTTCCCAGTTTGTGGTACTGCAAGTTTAGAGCTCAGTATGTAGTCTTTGGTTCTCAGAGACAAAACATCTCAAGTAAGTCTCCAGACTCTGATTAGTGCGTTCCGTCTGTCCGTTCGACTGAGGATGAAAAGCCGAAGAAAAGGACAGTTGTACCCCCAGTCGAGTACAGAACGCCTTCCAGAATCTGGAAACAAACTGAGTCCCACGATCCGAGACCACGTCCATGGAGCTTCACAGTGTTCTCAACAAACACTTGTGCAATGGCCGTTCTTTCAGGTTCAGAAAGGTTATACAACCTAGATTTTGGCAACTTAGCTCCGGGAAAAAGATTGATAGGACAATCATATTCCCGATGCGGAGACATCATATCTCAGATAGGTTCATATCTCAGCGTGTGTTCCCAGTCAGAGTGTTTCTTGTTAGGACGCTCTCTTTTTTCTTCCTTTTATCAATGTTGCATCCTATGTCTCTCCTTCCCTCTTTCTCTCACTCTGCAATGGCTGCTCTGAAATATATCACCTGCCGTGTGTGAATAACACCGACCTGCTCTGCGCACACACGGTCTCAGTAATGACGGCAGCTGCAACAACCTGGTGCAAATAGGTTTGCACAGCAGCTGTATACACAAAGGGGCAAAGAGACTTTAGATACTAAAAGAATCATTTTCGAGTCTGTCTGGTAACTCTTGAGTTGTCTCCAAGATGACCAGTAACACCTTAGATGTTTTCTTGGACATACATCACGGTTTATTTACAAAGAATTGGAGTTTGTGCAAAGTAAAATATAGACAGAAGACAAGAGATTCCCTTCAGTTGTTCCTCGCGTGGAGGTGAATGAAGTGCTGATACGGTGTTTTCTGGATGATGGCGGTGATAGGTGTACTGTACCATTAAAATGCGGTCTCGTAACTAAAGGTGATCACTAGTGAGTAAGAGTATCTGGATCCTGGTGCAGTCACTACATCTTCCTGTGATCAGAAAGTAGCATAGAACAGGTTAAGAAATGATGAGGGTGATAGTGAACTGTCTATGTGTCTGTCCTAATCATTCCTCCAGTGATAAGACCGCTTCCCCTAAAATCATAGTCCCCAGTCTTTGAGAGTCATGACCAGGAAAGTTGGGTGACAACTTCTCTGGCGACCATATTGGCTGTCCTTTAGCTTCCATGGAGATTTCTTTGGTTTTATGGGGATGCAGCCGTTATTCCATCTGCTCTGAGAGAAGGCGCAGTCACGTTTGGCTATGGCTCATGTCCACCCCCATCATCTTGGAAGACATCGGTCATTGGCAGGGCATTATTTGGAGTCGGTCCGGTATAGCTGGTGTTTTTGGTTTATTTTGGTTTATCCTTGGTCCCTTTGGCTGCGTATAGAACGTCTTCACTACGGCTGAGGTTGTGTGTGGATAGCGGGGACGGTGGGGAGGACCAGCTGTCTTTTCGGCCTGAGGGTCTGCTGAAAATGAAGGAGAGGGAATGTATGATACTAATAGCAAAGACTTCCATAGGCCGGTGTGCATGAGATCACAGAATGGTATTCTATTCTATAGGCCTAGGAGTACTCACCCCGGTTGGTATGATGTTCGTCTGTACTGAAAATCACCACAGGAGAAGGGACAGGCTAAAACAACAAAAGAACATTGGTTACACAGAGAGGAAACACCGGCTGCGGACATTTCTATGGCCTCTTTCACACTTGCGTTGTGAAGATCCGGCGTGCACTTCCGTCGCCGGAATGCACGCCGGATCCGGCACAACGCAAGTGAACTGAAAGCATTTGACTGATCAGTCTTCAAAATGCTTTCAGTGTTACTATGGCAGCCAGGACACTACTAGCGTCCTGGTTGCCATAGTAGTAGGAAGCGGGGAGCGGCATACTTACATTCCGTGCGGCTCCGGGCGCTCCTGAATGACGCCAGAGCGCCCGCGCGCATGGATCACGTGATCCATGCGATCACGTGATCTATGCACTGGGGTGCCCTGACGTCATCCTGGTGCGCCCCGGGAGCCGCACGGAATGTAAGTATGCCGCTCCCCCGCTCCTCCTACTCTTTACTATGGCAACCAGGACTTTAGCGTCCTGGCTGCCATAGTAACCATTGACAAAAAGCTAAACGTCGGATCCGGCGATGCGCGGAAACGACGTTTAGTTAAAGGCCGGATCCGGACTAATGCCCTTCAATGGGCATTAATTCCGGATCCGGCGTTGCGGCATGTCTTCCGGATTTTTGGACGGAGACAAATCCGCAGCATGCTGCGCTTTTGTCAACGTCCAAAAAACGTTGACATACTGAACGGAAGACATCCTGATGCATCCTGAACGGATTTCTCTCCATTCAGGATGCATGGGGATAATCCTGATCAGTAGCTTTCCGTCCTAGAGACCCGAGGACAGAACTCTAGGACGGAAAGCTAAAACGCTGATGTGAAAGAGGCCTATACTAGCACTTTTCAAAATGTGAGGCCCTGCGATCTCACTGGTTAATCACAGGTCCCTGGTATTGGCACAAGTCACCAATAATAAGGGGTTGAACGCCTCTTTGCAGAGGGTGGAGGACCTGCTGAGACATTAAGGTCACATTACCATGAATGGGCAGGTCCTGCACCCAGGGAATAGTTCTCCCACACCTGGAGTCTGGAGATAAGACAGAAGTCTGTAGAGCATTCCCCACCAAAAGCATCACCTGTGCCTCTGCCAGTCTTGGAGGAGTTTGAGCAGAGAGAATATGGATTCCTTGGAGGTGTAGGACATGTGCGGAGAAGACAGGTGATGGTGAAAAGCAGCATTTCGGAAGAGTGCTGGAGGGGCTGTTGCACTTTTGAAGGGGTTCTGTGTGGTCTTGTGTCTACTAGGGTTAGGTTTAGGATGAGGGTTGTTGAGGTTGTGGACATTATTCTTATGATAATTTGGTGTCATGGCTGGATTCTCCCAAAAGCCCATCAATTCTGGCACAACCTTAGAAGAGGGGTAGGAAAAGGGGCAATGCTGCTGTCATTGGGAGAGGATTGGGAAGCAGGACAATGCCGTTGTCAATGAGAGAGGGGTGGAAAGAGGGATATTGCTGTTGTCAGTGGCGGAGGGATAGGAAGAGGGACAATGCTGCTGTCAGTGGGGTGAGGTGGACTGGGAAGAGGGACAGTGCAGCTATCAGTGGAGGAGAAGTGGAAAGAGGGATAAAGCTGCCGTCAGTCGGAGAAGGGCGTGAAGGCCAATAAGGCTGTTGCCAGTGAGGGAAGGATGGAAGGGGGGGCAATGTGGCTACTAATGGAGGCAGGGTGATAAGGGGGACAATGCTGCTGTCAGTGATGCTGCACGGTGGTGTTTAGTGCTTCTGGGGAGGTATGTTGTGCTGCACTGTGTTATTTGCCTCTGCTACTGAGGAAATATGGGCACTGTATGGTAGTATGCCATAGACATTATTCCATAAGTAGTATTCCCAATTGGAAAAAGTTTTGGAAGCACCGGTCTACACTTTGTGCGGAAGTCCCGGGGGAAGGGGGGATGTAAGATGTGAACCTTCTACTATAAGTTGAGTTTAGGTGTAGTTACACCTCACATTCAGTGTCCTATAACTCACCTGTACACGACTCTAAGATATCAGTCACTTCTGTAGCCAGCATTTGAGCAGAGGGCAGGCACACGTTCAGAGGACTCTCGTTAGGACCGTCCTCTACATCTCCAGCTCTAAAAGAAACGGCAACAATTAAAAGGGCATCTTCTATACACAGAAGGGTGAGGTGTGGGCTGAGTCTTTGTAGCAGCCTTTAACTTGGCATTGCTAAAATAACTGTGAAAATATTGCGGACTTTAGACCTACCTTTTATCGGCATCGAGCTGAAGGGACGTTGATAATATTTTCTGCATTTTCTGTGGAGGAGGAAACACATATAATAAGCTAAAGTATTAATCTAATAAAACAAACAAAGTTCAGGTTCAGTAAACAGGATCAATAAACAAAATAAGGAAATAAGATCGGTAAACAGGGTGGAGAACCATGATCAGGACATAAGACCAGGAAGCACGGCCAATGGACAAGATCAGGAACAAGATCAGTGACCAGAATCAGTAAACAGGACAAGAATACATAATCAGAAAACAGGATGAGTAGACTGGAACGGGAAACAGAACAGTAAGCAAGAGTAAAATTACATAGTCCAGATAATTTCTAAAAGGTCCACTGGACTGAGCTGATGAGGGAGGGTAGGGACTATGGAGAAATCGTACTGCTGGTAATGGGGGGATAATTATTGAGGTATTAGATGTTGTTCTGTACTATGAACATTCTAGGTTGAGAGGTTGGATAGTTTCTGATTTTTTTTTGAGATGGAGATAGTGTATTTACCTGTACAAAGTTCAGTAGTTTCTTGTTGGACACTTCTAGATGTCTGCGGGTCACCTCAGATTTCCGCAGTTGACAATCAGACAGTGATAGTCGTCTGTTCAGATCCATTCCCTAAAGGCAAAGAGGACACTGATGACATCACTGGTTCCCACTACAGGTTCGGTGGTAGATTCCAATTGGTAGATCATCTCTGAAAACCTTTTCATGGTTCCTCACCTCTTGGACCTCTATGGCCATCAGCTTCTTCTTCCCTGACATTTGGCTCTTGAGTTCAGAGATCTCGGCCTCCAGAAGGTGAATGACCTCCTCATAGTCGTGCTCTGCACTGTGTGATTGGCGCTGTGCCAGCTCTGTTACTTGCAGCTTGTTCTGAAGAAATCGGTTCTCGGACAGAAGTCCCACCACTTTCTGCAAAACATTGAGCCGTATGTGTGACATTCCTGCTGATGTCGCCTTTGGAGCCCATTGGGTATAGGTCACTGCACCCACCTGGTTTATCTTCTGAAGTTCTTCTTCTGCTTCATTTCTACTCATTTCCGCCTCGCGAAGTAAAACCTGGAAAATCCAAATCACAACATATAACAAGCACCTACAAAGTCCTCAACCTGGTCTCCTGAAATAATAGGAACTAACAAAAATGTTGGTCTTTGGGGGCCATCATCAAATCTAGGTTGCCCTGTTAGAGCTGAATGTGTTGCTGGCACAACTACGGAAGCCATGTTTGACCAGACTGGAACTTTGTCATCTTTTGGCCATAAGAAGACTCAGGCCATTGGACAAGACACATAAGGTTGAAAGAAGTTGATCAAGATGACTAGAAATGCAATTCTGTTGAACCTCACGTCACAACATCTCAAGGACAACCGACCTTCAGCCGCCGCACCTCCTGCTTCAGCTCAGACACATCGTCCTGCAGTTTCTCCAGATCTAAGCTATCGAAGAACCTTGGAACATCCAACTCCTGCAGAAGGAAGACGGTGCAGATGAACAGCACTGGGTTGGAGGACACACGGCAGTACTGAGGTGGTGAACGGGAAACTCTTTTACCTTGGTGACCGGAGAATGAAACGCACAGGTGTCCAACAGACTGGCCGCTTCGTAATGTGTGAAGAGTATAGAGCTGGAGTCCAGGCCAGCATCTTCTAACTCATCCTGTAAACAGTCACGGAGGGCCTGCAGAAAATCTGAAGGGGCATGACGGTAACTAATAGAGACAGCAGCACAGAGTCATTCAGAATGAGGTGTGCTTAAATCGTAGGAGGCTAGGGGAAGAGTCATGATGCGAGGAACGTCTACAACTTGATGGGCAGGAAGGCCGGGGGGTTACAGCTTGAGAGGTGCCCCAGCGGTGTGTGTGGAAGGTCCTGCATGTGTCGTGGTGTCATGCTGAATGGAGACTGGGTGATACCGAGCAGAGGGAGAAGGATCTTCCAGGAGAGTGGTCATACCTACCTCCATATGCCACTGTTCCCTGACAGTCTGTAATCAGACTCTGGTGGAGCTCTTTCATCTTCTCCTCTGACACTTCTATCCCAAGGAACTGCGGAATCTGCAATGGCCACCGGGCAACAAAAAGAGACGATCACATCTTATACTCCAGGCTGGGGCGTAGCTAACGGCTCATGGGCCCTGGTGCAAGAGTTCAGCTTGGGCCCCCCTTCCCTCAGTGCTTTGTGTGTCTTCTTATGTGGCACAAGGGACTTTGGGCCCCCTCAGGCTCCTGGGCCCAGTAGAGACTGCTACCTCTGTACCCCCTATAGCTACACCCATGACTCCAGGCACATCCACATCTGCAGTGGGTGGAAAATGCACTAAAATCAGCAGAGGGCAGGAGCGAGTGCCAACAGGAGATCATCAGAACTCTGAATGCAGCTCTAGATGCAACTGGAGTTCAACAAAGAACTCAAGCAGACACCGATGGACCACATGCGTCCATTTAATGGTGCACTTACCAAATCCAGCTTTTCCTCTTTGATGCGGACATGGGGATCTAAGGAGACTTTATGCTTGCTTCCTGCAGAGGTCCTGTGATTTGGCGGAGACACTGGAGCTGCAATGTGGGATGGGATATAAATTATATTATAAAAACCCCATTTCTGACCCATGTAATAGGCGACCTAGCGTCACCTCCTACAGGTGGACTAAGACCATATATAAGAATGGGGCCAATGGAGCAGGGGGGTCAGATGATGACATGTTTATGAGGTGCACCGTGCCTTAAAGGGACAATCGATTTAGAAATAAACAAGAAGAAAAACTAATAATAAATGGGGTGGAGCCTATTGGAAGGGGTGGGGCTAACATGCTATCCTGGTAGAGCAGTTGGGGGGGAGGAGATTGAACTGACGTGGATTGTCCATTATGGTGTCGTCACATGTAGACTAAGCAATATGTCCTCTTACCCGATATGGTAAGTTCAGGGGGGCAGATATCGGGGGATGGAGAAGGCACGTTGTTTTCAAGTCGGCACTGGAAAAAAAGGGCAGAGAGATATCAACTGGTGGATGGAGGGGGGCACTTACTTACAACGAGCTAGTGCACAAGATGCAAAACACTAAACTGAGCTCTAAAAGGCTGCTCCACCGGTTATCATTTTAGACCTTTGCCCTCTCACCTCTGGAGACCGGACATGGACCTTAAGTCTGCAAGGGGGCAGTCCATTTCCCATAATCCTGTGCTGCAACGAGGAAGGACTAGTGGATCCGGAGACGCTGGAAATTCGGCTGGTGTTTGGTATGAAGGACACGTCCGTGCAGCTGTCCTGTCTTAGAAGAGAGGTGAAGAATATGAAGAGGTGGTCTCAGCGGGAGGTAAAGACCTCAAGGTTGTAGCCTCAATACATACAATAGTGGAGAACAAGCACAAGCCATGTTACGGTGGTCGATCGAGATCGTCAGCTCCGGTACTCACCTGAAGCGGGCCCTAGCCAGAATCCGTTTGGCTTCTTCATTGGTGATTCCAATCAGTGAGTCCTTGTTGACGGACAGCAGCTGGTCTCCCGATCGTAGCCGTCCGTCCTGGAAAGTAGACATGAGGTTAAAGGGGTTAGATTAACTAAAACAGCTGAGAGGGTCAGGCTCAGAAAAAAATGTTTTGTTCTATGGAGGCAGAGCAGAGCGGGGAGGCTCCTGCTGCAGCCAGGACAGTGAGGAGAAGGAGGGGGGACATGGCTGATCTCTTTCTCTGATTTAGTCTTAATTGCACTATAAGATACAATAGGATCAATGGAAAATACGAGATTTAAGGAGGAAGTGCTGGGAATTTTAAAATATTTTTTGTGCATTTTCTTTATTTCGTGTTTCTTGGTCTGGTGCTTACCCGGAAGCTGTCTCCTTCGGATAGCACCTCCTGCACATAGACCATGGGCCCTTCCTGCCGATTGGAGCCTCCACCTATCACAAGCCCTAATCCTGTAGACTTCAGTATGGAGATATTCTGGACTCCCAAGTCACTGAGGAAAGAGAAGTAAAGGGATGTTGTCTGCTGTATCCTACTACCCAACCTTGAGGACTGATCATATCTTCTAAACATCTACGGTACCTTGCTGTAGAGTATGAAGACACTCCACTGCTCCCACCAAATTGGCTATGGGAGCTGGCGGGACTAAGAAGCGAAGGACTCTGGGAACGTGAGGAGGACTCTGAAGACGTGCTTTCCAGGTACCTGCCTGAGAAAGGAAGGAACAAGAGAACAGCAAAGAATAAAGGCGGCCGACGACTACAGATCCGAGCCAGAAATATTCTAAGAAGAGTTACCCACACATGCAAGAATGACAGAAAGGATTGCAGATATCCATAAACATTTCTGCTCATATACTCACTGCTGTGCATTATAGGGGAACTCCGGGAGGATCCATTGTCACTATGAGAACTGCATTTCTCCAGCAGTTCTGAGAATTCCTTCCTGCAACATAATAAACAGAACAATGAGTATACTGCCCCCTATGTACAAGAATATAACTACTATAATACTGCCCCCTATGTGCAAAAATATAACTAACATAATACTGCTCCTATTCGCAAGACTATATCTAATTTAATACTGCTCCTATGTACAAGAATATAACTACTATAATACTGCTCCCTATGTACAAGAATATAACTACTATAATACTGCTCCTTTGTACAAGAATATAACTACTATAATACTGCCCCCTATGTACAAGAATATAACTACTATAATACTGCTCCTGTGTACAAGAATATAACTACTATAATAATGCTCCTATGTACAAGAATATAACTACTATAATACTGCTCCTATGTACAAGAATAAAACTACTATAATACTGCCTCCTATGTACAAGAATATAACTACTATAATACTGCTCCTATGTACAAGAATATAACTACTATAATACTGCTCCTATGTACAAGAATATAACTACTATAATAATGCCTCCTATGTACAAGAATATAACTACTATAACACTGCTCCTATGTACAAGAATATAACTACTATAATACTGCTCCTATGTACAAGAATATAACTACTATAATACTGCTCCTATGTACAAGAATATAACTACTATAATACTGCTCCTATGTACAAGAATATAACTACTATAATACTGCTCCTATGTACAAGAATATATCTACTATAATACTGCCTCCTATGTACAAGAATATAACTACTATAATACTGCTCCTATGTACAAGAATATAACTACTATAATACTGCTCCTATATACAAGAATATAACTACTATAATACTGCTCATATGTACAAGAATATAACTACTATAATACTGCTCCTATATACAAGAATATAACTACTATAATACTGCCTCTTATGTGCAAGAATATAACTACTATAATACTGCTCCTATGTGCAAGAATATAACTACTATAATACTGCTCTATGTACAAGAATATAACTGCTATAATACTGCTCCTATGTACAAGAATATAACTACTATCATACTGCTCTATGTACAAGAATATAACTACTATAATACTGCCTCTTATGTACAGGAATATAACTACTATAATACTGCCTCCTATATACAAGAATATAACTACTATAATACTGCTCCTATGTACAAGAATATAACTACTATAATGCTGCCTCCTATGTACAAGAATATAACTACTATAATACTGCTCCTATGTACAAGAATATAACTACTATAATACTGCTCCTATGTACAAGAATATAACTACTATAATACTGCTCCTATGTACAAGAATATAACTACTATAATACTGCTCCTATGTACAAGAATATAACTACTATAATACTGCCTCCTATGTACAAGAATATAACTACTATAATACTGCTCCTATGTACAGGAATATAACTACTATAATACTGCTCCTATGTACAAGAATATAACTACTATAATACTGCTCCTATGTACAAGAATATAACTACTATAATACTGCTCCTATGTACAAGAATATAACTACTATAATACTGCCTCCTATGTACAAGAATATAACTACTATAATACTGCCTCCTATGTACAAGAATATAACTACTATAATACTGCCTCCTATGTACAAGAATATAACTACTATAATACTGCCTCCTATGTACAAGAATATAACTACTATAATACTGCCTCCTATGTACAAGAATATAACTACTATAATACTGCTCCTAAGTACAAGTATTCTTTGTGATATACTGTAGAGGATGAGGCCTCCATTACTGTGCTCTTTGCCTCTGTGTAGGACATTACAGTCTGACAATCTGTCAGTAGAATGGTCAGTGTGGAGCGGATTACACCCCAGGGGGTCTGCCTCTATAATGACAGCGTTTATCCCATATTACCCTGGTTTATTGCTCTCATTATGATAAGCTTGTCTTGCAGATCTGATAGTTTCTAATGGCTAACAAACACTGAAGCAGCAATGTTACATAGGAAGGTTTCCAGAAAACCCTTCATCAGGTATAATATAATAAAGTTTCTGAAGAAACCGCAACATATATATATATAAAACAGCAGATACATGGTGCCATAAACAGACATCTAAAAAACAACAGAACATCAGATCTTGAGAATGATTCCTTAGGAAGTTTTATGGTCTCTAAACTGATGTTATCTCAGAGACCTGGTGCCCTCACCATCTCTAGAGCAGGAACTTATCCCTGCAATGTAAGGAGATGCAAAACCTGTTCCCATGTAATGACAACAGACAAGGTCCGGACCCCTAACGCAGCAGGACTATAGGATCCCTGGGACCTTCACGTGTTCTGCATCCAATGTTGTGGACCTGATTCTCTGTACTATATGTCCTCTGTGGGAGAAACAGGACAGAAACTTAAATCAAGATTGAGATGCCACCAAAAATTAGAGGGGTTTTCCGAGTCCTTTTTACTGATGCCCTATCCTCTGGATAGGCCTGCAGTATCTGATCAGGGGGTCTGACAGCCGAGACCCCTGCTGATCAGCAGTACAGCAGCAGCCTTCTCTCTGCTCACCAAGCACAGCGCCGTACATCACTTGGCCTAGGAAAACCTGTGAGAGGGCCACGGTGCTACTGCCAGTGCTGATGCCTTCTCAAACAGCTGATCAGGGGGGGTCTTGGGTGTCGGACCCCGACCAATCAGATACCGATGACCGATCCAGAAGTCATAATGGAGAGGGGCAAACACCTCAAAACAGCTGTCTGTGGATTGATATAGGGCTTGGCCATTTTCCCTTGTAATGTCCCAAGGCATCACAGGGAGCCACTTCCACATGGTGGCGCTAGTGAGAAGGTTCTCTTTCCCTGGGAGATACCTCTTTGCATATGACTTTCCCATGGAGCATTGCCATTAAGTCTGCATACAGCGAGGGTCTCTATAAGAAGAGCCAGTACCCTGCCTAACCTAAGACTCCTTCTCCAACATGTTTTTTGTGATTTTTGTTTTTCAGATGTCCATTCATTAGCCCGTGTCTCTAATATTTTGTATATGTATTGCGATTTCTTCAGACACTTCATTATATTATGCCTAACGAAGAGACTTGAGTCGTCTGGACAAAGTAACATCATTGCTTCTATTAGAAGGTGTCAGACCTGCAACCAGCTTTCTACTGGGTAACATGGGACCAGACTCTTCCCCCATACTACCCATTCTGTATCTTGTTCAGCATTTACTTTTGGAGAAATCTGTAATTTTCCAGAATTGTTCTAAAATTTGAAATAATTCCCCAGGAGCTACCATGTCATCGCTGGAGAGAGTTATCGGGTCCTGTTGGGTAAGGGGCCATAGATTAGTAATGCGCTCCACTCCATTTGTTTTTGTCACTTTCGGCAGATACAGAATTATGTGACAATTCAGATCCTCTTGGGTTGGAACACTTTTAGAAAACAGTAGTTGGACATGATGCATCATGGGAGATGAATGATAAATACGGGATTTATACATTGTTGGTCTCTTCAAGGGACCATGCGTGTAACATTGTGAATGCCGGAGTTTTACTTTAGGACTCAGCATCTTCAGAACACGTCACGTGGTCAGCTCTGAGGAACAGATGCAAGTTCGTGCAGATGGCAAAATAAATTACAGCTCACAAGATGGAGAGTATTAGACACCCATCTTCTAGTAAGTCTGTAAGTCCAAGACACTGTGACCTCGGATGAGAGGCCTCCTGCTGTGCAACACTCTTACTTCCAGGGCTTTGGTTATCTCAGCTTAAGGTCAAGCTCCACCTTATGTTTCCCTGCCTTTTTGTATGAAACGGGTTGTCTTCTGAAGACAAACCCTGTCGTCAGAGAGGTTGTCCACCCTCTTTCCCCATTTGGGACCTTTCCACCTTCCTTATATTAATCAGACTAGAAAGCATCAAAGCAAGAGTGGCTCCCAGTCTGGTGGACTCTCCCCAGCCACAATGTGATAGTACATTCCCTGCAGACCAGGGCCCATAGCAATCACTTCATCCTTGATGTGGAAGGACGGCGGTCCTTGTGAGCTGTCACTTGTAGCTGGTACAGTAGATGTGGCATTATTGTAGCGATTCCCCAGAATTGGTATTTTTTAAGGGTGCCCCCCCCCCCCTCATGCTAAAAAAAGGTTGCCTATTGGGGCATTAGTATTCTAAGCTGAACGGTCTCCACCAAAATCTTGGTTGGATCTGCTTGGCCACTCACTATCTTCTCTAATAGGTAGCCCAGCTGATTGCGTAGACTTAGGCTGGACACTGATTCAGGGCTTTTCAGAAGTCTTCCAATAATCTTTAGAAAAATCTCTAGTCCTCTGACTTCTATTGAAGTGAACCTCCAGTAATCTCCAGAGGCTACACCAAGAACCTCCTGGATGATACCTGTGATGATCCCGTGAGGATAAATGATCAGATAAAAGAAAACTTCACAGACCTGGCCTCATCATCCCGGGCAATGAGGAGTCTCATGAAGCCGGTAGCAGATGCCATCCGTAAAACGTCCACAGCTCTGTGGAGAAGCAGTAAGAAATGAGTCCTACAAGTTGGCACAACCCTGGCTACTAGCGTCAACTCAGCTTTGTGCTACAAGGTACCTGTCATTGGAGACTCCCAGCAGACTTTCTCCATTCACCTCTAGGATCTGGTCTCCAGGCTGTAGTCGACCTTAAGAAGTTAAGACACTAATTACGGGTCAACATCAATGTGGGGCACTAGTGAAAAGTGACAACTAGTATAGGACACCAATAACTGGTGCAGACCAGCATAGCCAACTAATGACTGGTGATGACCAGTAGTGGATACTAATGACTGGTGATGACCAGTAGTGGATACTAATGACTGGTGATGACCAGTAGTGGATACTAATGACTGGTGATGACCAGTAGTGGATACTAATGACTGGTGATGACCAGTAGTGGATACTAATGACTGGTGATGACCAGTAGTGGATACTAATGACTGGTGATGACCAGTAGAAGAAACTAATGACAGGTAATGACCAGCAGAGGACACGAAAGACTGGTGATGACCAGTAGGGGATACCAATGACTGGTGATAACCAGTAGAGGAAGCTACTGACTGGTGATGATCAGTAAAATACACTAATGACCAGTATTCCCTCTAAGCCTTGGCAGCTGCTGAGCGGGGTCGGCTCAGAGCTGGGCACAGCGCCGTCTAAGGTGAGCGATAGGAAAACCTAAGATAATTGTCACATTAAAGAGCATACAGTATAATCCCTGCACCATACCGTACAATACAGTATAAGACCTGCACCATGCTGTGTAATATACATTATAATCCATACACCATGCCTTAATATATACAGTATAATCCCTGCACCATACCGTACAATACAGTATCAGCCCTGCACCATCCCGTACAATACAGTGTAATCCCTGCACTATACCGTACAATACAGTATAATCCCTGCACCATACCGTACAATACAGTATAAGCCCTGCACCATGCTGTCTAATATACAGTATAACCCCTGCACCATGCTGTACAATATACAGTATAATTCCTACACCAAGCCGTACAATATACAGTATAATCCCTGCACCATGTTGTACAATATACAGTATAATCCCTGCACCATGCTGTACAATATACAGTATAATCCCTGCACCATGCTGTACAATATACAGTATAATCCCTGCACCATGCTGTACAATATACAGTATAATCCCTGCACCATGCTGTACAATATACAGTATAATCCCTGCACCATGCTGTACAATATACAGTATAATCCTTAAACCATGCTGTACAATATACATTATAATTACGGATGAGCAACTCGACTTTGGGTGAAATATCCGAAGTCGATTCGCATAAAACTCTGTTCTTATACTGTACGGAGCAGGTGCTCTGTACAGTATTAGAATGTATTGGCTCAGATGATCCCGCGAGACTTCACACAATAACTTCATAAATTAATTTGTACTGTAAAAAACTATACAAAAAACATTTCCCGAACTCGGGTTCGGTTCCAAGTGGCACCTTGTAAAGGAAGCTGTGCGCCCCAGCAGCTTACAGGGAACACTGCTAATGACTAGTGATGACCAGCAGAGGACACTAATGAGTGATGATGACTATTAGAGGACACTAATGACTAGTGATGACCAGCAGAGGACACTAATGAGTGATGATGACTATTAGACGACACTAATGAGTGATGATGACTATTAGAGGACACTAATGACTAGTAATGACCAGCAGAGGACACTAATGAGTGATGATGACTATTAGAGGACCCTAATGACTAGTGATGACCAGCAGAGGACACTAATGACTAGTGATGACCAGCAGAGGACATTAATGACTAGTGATGACCAGCAGAGGACACTGATGACTAGTGATGACCAGCAAAGGACACTAATGACTAGTGATGAGTCTGATGACCAAAAGCGGACACTAATGAGTGATGATGACTATTAGAGGACACTAATGACTAGTGATGACCAGCAGAGGACACTAATGAGTGATGATGACTATTAGAGGACACTAATGGCTAGTGATGACCAGCGGAGGACACTAATGACTAGTCATGACCAGCAGAGGACACTAATGACTAGTGATGACCAGCAGAGGACACTGATGACTAATGATGACCAGCAGAGGACACTGATGACTAGTGATGACCAGCAGAGGACACTGATGACTAGTGATGACCAGCAGAGGACACTAATGACTAGTGATGACCAGCAGAGGACACTAATGACTAGTGATGACCAGCAGAGGACACTAATGACTAGTGATGACCAGCAGAGGACACTAATGACTAGTGATGACCAGCACTAATGACTAGTGATGACCAGCAGAGGACACTAATGACTAGTGATGACCAGCAGAGGACACTAATGAGTGATGATGACTATTAGAGAACACTAATGACTAGTGATGACCAGTAGAAGACACTAATGACTGGTGATGACCAGTAGAGGACACTGATGACTAGTGATGACCAGCAGAGGACACTAATGACTAGTGATGACCAACAGAGGACAATGATGACTAGTGATGACCAGCAGAGGACACTAATGACTGGTGATGACCAGTAGAGGACACTAATGACTAGTGATGACCAGCAGAGGACACTAATGACTGGTGATGACCAGTAGAGGACACTGATGACTAGTGATGACCAGCAGAGGACACTAATGACTAGTGATGACCAGCAGAGGACACTAATGACTAGTGATGACCAACAGAGGACACTGATGACTAGTGATGACCAGCAGAGGACACTAAGGAGTGATGATGACTATTAGAGGACACTAATGACTAGTGATTACCAGCAGAGGACACTAATATGTGATGAGGACTATTAGAGGACACTAATGACTAGTGATGACCAGCAGAGGACACTGAGGACTAGTGATGACCAGCAGAGGACACTAATGAGTGATGATGACTATTAGAGGACACTAATGACTAGTGATGAACAGTAGAAGACACTAATGACTAGTGATGAACAGTAGAAGACACTAATGACTAGTGATGACAGTAGAAGACATTAATGACTAGTGATGACCAGCAGAGGACACTGATGAGTGATGATGACTATTAGAGGACACTAATGACTAGTGATGACAGTGGAAGACACTAATGACTGGTGATGACCAGCAGAGGACACTAATGACTGGTGATGACCAGCAGAGGACACTAATGACTAGTGATGACCAACAGAGGACAATGATGACTAGTGATGACCAGCAGAGGACACTAATGACTGGTGATGACCAGTAGAGGACACTAATGACTAGTGATGACCAGCAGAGGCCACTAATGACTGGTGATGACCAGTAGAGGACACTGATGACTAGTGATGACCAGCAGAGGACACTAATGACTAGTGATGACCAGCAGAGGACACTAATGACTAGTGATGACCAACAGAGGACACTAATGACTAGTGATGACCAGCAGAGGACACTAAGGAGTGATGATGACTATTAGAGGACACTAATGACTAGTGATGACCAGCAGAGGACACTAATATGTGATGAGGACTATTAGAGGACACTAATGACTAGTGATGACCAGCAGAGGACACTGAGGACTAGTGATGACCAGCAGAGGACACTAATGAGTGATGATGACTATTAGAGGACACTAATGACTAGTGATGAACAGTAGAAGACACTAATGACTAGTGATGAACAGTAGAAGACACTAATGACTAGTGATGACCAGCAGAGGACACTGATGAGTGATGATGACTATTAGAGGACACTAATGACTAGTGATGACAGTGGAAGACACTAATGACTGGTGATGACCAGCAGAGGACACTAATGACTGGTGATGACCAGCAGAGGACACTAATGACTGCTGATGACCAGCAGAGGACACTAATGACTGGTGATGACCAATATACGACACCAAAGACTTGTGCTGACCCGTATGGGACTCCAGTGACTGAGGTGACACAGCTGATTGAAGGTGAAGGCTTTCATGACAGGACAATGCTGCTCATGGGTTATTGAAGTGACTGGGATTGGATATTGGATGGACACTGAGGGTAGTTGATCCAAAACCCAAATCAAGGTACACTCTGGTCAAATGAAAGGTAGTCTTGCACTGGGCTGACTGGTGTGGGAAAGCGAATGAAAATGGCCAGAAGATCGGCCGCTGGTAGACACTATAGATCAGGAGAAGGAACCCTCTAACTACATGGATCTTATCTCACCATCAGAATAGGCAAATCCACCGGGAAGGATTCTTTTCACGTAAACCCCATATTCTTCTGAGCTGAAATCCCGTAATCCTCCAATTACCTTAATTCCTGTAACACAGATTACTGTATTAGAAAAATATACATGCTACATATGAGATAGATACATAGATAGATAGATAGATAGATAGATAGATGATAGATAGACAGACAGATAGATAGATAGATAGATAGATAGATAGATAGATATGAGATGGATAGAAGATAGATAGATAGATAGATAGATAGATAGATAGATAGATAGATAGATAGATAGATAGATAGATACATAGATACATAGATAGATAGATGATAGATAGATATGAGATAGATAGATAGATAGATAGATAGATAGATAGATAGATAGATAGATAGATAGACAGTTAGTTAGATAGATAGATAGATAGATAGATAGATAGATAACAGATATGAGATAGATAGATAGATAGATAGATAGATACATAGATAGATAGATATGAGATAGATAGATAGATAGATAGATAGATAGATAATACATGATGGTGAAGATAGATAGATAGATAGATGTGAGATAGATAGGAGACTCCTTTTATTATAACAGTAGCTCATACGTTGTATAGACATTAATGGGTTAACCCCCCCCCTTCCCCCCCGGTGATAATAGCCGCTCTTCCTCCGGTTTTTATATCCCATTGTCATTCTCCCGTCAGTGACTCAATTGCAGTAATGGTCTCATATTTCCCACAAATCCTCTTATGGAGGGGGCGCTGCCAGACACTAAATCCAATCTGATTACTGGAGGCCCCCAGTTCTGCCCACAGCATGGACCAGCCATTATTCAGGGGCAGCGTCACCTGTCAGAGGCTTAAATGGTTTCCACGGGGCTGGACCGCGGTGGACGAGCTCCCATCCAAGGGCCACCATCAGTGTCATAGACTATACCTGAGCTCATCCAGAGGAGTGGACAACCAGGTTTCCCCAGACCCTGAATGACAAATAGTCCTCTAGAGCCACGCTGCCTTCCTTACCTCCTCTCTTTTACCATTCTGTGTGTCATGCTTTACTGTGGTTCTGGAATTCTGTTCATGAACCAGGAACCCCTGGATGATTATGATCAGTAAGTATGGGGGCTGCATTCTATGGAGGGCTCCAAGAGAGGCTTTCTTATGGTTGCTAATGGGTTATGTAGTGGATTACTGTGCTGCGCCCCTGCTCTACCATCATTCCTCTGTAGGTGGCGCATAGAGAAAACAGGAGTGGGTCATCCACTGTTAGGTGTCACTGGTGGAACTAAGGTCTTATGTGACACCAGGGTTCATATGCCCCCTCGGCACCCCGATGCTAAATCTGTACCAGGACCCCTCAGGCACCAGGCACCCTGGTATCAGTGCACCCCTATATCTGTGCTCAGGGGTTAAACGTCCATAGGCTAGAAAAGACATTACCCAGTCCATTGATGCAGTCGTTGAATTCCATGCAGTAGACGGTTCGGTCCATTCCGTACGGACCCATTAATGTCCTGCAAACACAGAACCAATAGTCAATCAGCAGAGGAGCTCTTTCTATTGTGGACTTATTTTGAGTAGGTTTTCAGTTTTTGGGGCCCCAAAAAGTTGACCACTGTCTGATCTGCTGGGAAAGTGCTATGAAAAACAGCGCCCCTACAGGGAAACCGAGGTATTGCAGACACTGGAAGATTATGTATCATAGCTGAGAGGTTCTGATTGCAGCAGTGGGGTACTTACCATAGGGGCCGGGCTCATCACTGCAGCTGCCACCAGGGGGAGCGCACTGCATAGAACTCTAATACTAGCTGTATACATTCCCATGCACTTAGCTCCCCCTAGTGGTGGCTGCAGGCAGTCAAGATTTTGACTAAAACCTGAAAATATAAATTTAATAGGGGCGTAGAAGATTGGGTGGAGCAACACTAATTACAATAATTGTAGAATTAGACACCCGCTCCCCTCCCCTCCCCCCACATATGTACACAAACACCATGCAAGTCACACAGACTGGGGCTGGTGTAAATGGACATCCCAAGGTTTTAATTGAAGCTCGTGGGCACCAAAGATCTCTCCGCCCCCATCAGGCTCTACGACCCAGGGGTAACTGCACCCCACCAGATACCCCCATATTCAGTATTAACCCCTCCAGCCACCAATCTACGTCTACAGAACCACTGCCCGAGCAGCGCCTGGAAACGAAAGGGTTAAAAGCTGCACGGAATTTTCGGAACCTTGACCTTCCGGTCCGGATCACAGAGGAAATCAAAGTGTCAGCGCCTCGTCGCCAGCGCGGATCAGGCTTAGCCGACGTGTCCGCCGCAATGGAACCTAAATCCCAAACATCTGGCGAGTCTGTGGGAACCCGCACCCCGCTCACCTGCTGATCATCACGGCTCCTTTACAGAAGACGGACATGGACGGCATCCTCCTGGAGTGCGTGTGATGTGACCAGGGACATGTACAGGGACGAGTGGGAGAGGAGAGGGTGCCCGGCCCCGTATGTGCAGGGGAGGGCGCGTCATGTGACACTTCCTGAGTGACTACCCCTTGGCACTAAATGGGTCACTGGAGACCCAAGTCTGCTCTAATCTATGCCAGTTAGCTGAGTGTGCAGCCAGAGGCTTTGCTGTGTGAAGCCAGCTTGACGCTACAGCTTACATGACGGCTGCCGTGGAATAAATTTCAGTTGGACAAGGCGGTGACACCGGGGGCATAGACTGGAATCTGCCTCGGACAGTCCAGGCGCTTTTCTCCCATACTCTCTAAATACCATGCCATGGAACTGGTTAGTGAGTCCGGCATACAGTTATATAATACCACCATACAGCACCCAAGTAATACAACCGTACAGTCCCTGATTAACTGCACCATTATTTTCTGAAGTAGCACCGCACAACCCACTGAAATTTCACATGAATAAGGGCGCATTCACACGACCGTATAAATGGATCTGCATCTGTTGTGGAACGGGTGCGGACCCATTCATTTCAATGGGGTGGCAAAAGTTGCGGACAGCACACCATGTTCTGTCCGCATCCGTTGTTCCGTTCCCCGGCCCCGCAAAAAATATGGAGCATGTCCTTGTCATTCTCTATAAAGCGCCGGCCATGTGCGGTCCGCAAAATGCCGAACGCACACAGCCGGTATCCGTAATTTGCGGACTGCAAGACACTTACGGTCGTGTGAATGCATCCTTATAATAATATTGTTACTGAATAATACCACCATGCAATGCAAAAATAATGCCATCATATAGTGACTGTATACTACCAGCATAATGCCTAAAAGTAAAAGACATTGCCTAAAAAATACCATTAGTTTCCACAAGTGATACCATCATATAGTCCCCAAATACAACAGTAACATAACCAATTAATACTGCTACATAGTGCCTAAATGATACCACCACACATTACCTAAACAATACAACCATACCGTCCCTGTCCTGAAATAATACCGCACTGAGCCCTAGAATTTCATCTATGGAGCATCTTGTGAATTAATGGCACTTTAAAATAAATACTAATTACACAGTTCTTGAATTATACCACCAAAGAATGTGCAAAAGAATCACATTGTTCCCGAATAATACCGCCATAATGCCTACATAGGATTAAGATACAGTGAGTAAATAATACCACAATGGAGTCCATAATTTATAACACCATATAGTACTTAAATAACACACACAGTATCCAAATAATACCACAGTACAATGCCCACATAACCACATAATACAATAATATAGCCCACAAATAATTCTACCATATAGTGCCCAAATAATGCCGCCATAAGGTGCCTAAATAATACTGACACACAGTCCCTAAAGAATTCTACCATATAGTTTCTAAACAATGCTGCCATAAAGTATCCATATAATGCAACCATACAGACTCTGAATTATACCACCAGAGAGTGCATAAATAATACCCCTATAGTGTGCCTAAACAATGCAAACATTCACTGGCAAAATAATACCGCCAGACAGTCCCCAAATAATACCGCCATGAACTAAGCCAATAACCCTGCACAGTGCCTACACAGCATAGTGCCTAATCAATACAACCATACAGTACCCAAATATACAGATAAAACCATCATATAGTCCGTAACTAGTTCTACCATACAGTGCCCGAAAGTACCAGAACACAGTACCGGAATAATAGAACCATGCAATCCCAAAATAATACCAACATACTATATTGAAATAATACCACCCTATAGTCCTTAAGTAATTATATCACACAGTTTAGAAATAATCTCACCACACAGTAAACAAAAAATACCGTAACACTGTCCCCATAGAATACCACCGTAAAGTAACCAAATAATTACACCAAGACGGTACATAAATAATACTGGTATAGTGTCCCAATAAAAATACCTTCCAATGCTTAAATCACTGTACAGGGAGCAAGTAATGCCACCACAGTCTCCAAGTAACAGTGTCTCGCGGAGCGTAATAAGGCCACAACAATACCCAAATAACCCAGCCCAGAAATAACAAATGCAATGTTCAGGTGCGCAGTACAGTCTTAATGTAATTACTATGTTGCCAGTACAGTCCAAATCTAATTACTATGCTGCAATACAGTGCCTAAATAGTACCGCCATACACTGCCCAAACCATGTCACCGTTATCAAAGGGTAGCCTTTTCACAAGCCATGCACCCGTGTAAGCATCGCATGACCAGGATGGATTTTAATCCCCTGGAAGTTAACAGTGAAGGTTTCCATTCATCACCTACAAGCGGAGATCTTAAACTGATCGGCCATGTTGGATTTTCCACTTCCGATCGTTTTCTAAGGATGATCTTACATAATGGTATGGGTTCACGGTCGACGACTATTCTACGTTTTTTGAGGGGGTGCAGCCTCAGTGCCCCCCGCCTATACAGGAGGGGGTATGTCCTGGGTGGGGGGATTATCGCCGCTGTCTGCCCCTGTGTGACCCACGCGCCTGCACAGATCCGCTGTAAGCCATCTCTTCCCGGCATAAATAAAACCGCCCGCACTAATCTTTTCTTGAAAAGTGATTATGTTCAGCACAATGACCCACAGGCCCTGGTGGGGGTCAGCGGCCGGTTACATCAGGAGCTGACGCTGAGGTTTTCAGTCTGATGGTCGTTCGGTAAGCAAAGAGTTAAAAGCGGATGTTAGTAATAATGGTATGACCGTAACGGCCGCAGTCCGGACCCGCGGGCAGATGCAGCAGAATTTATTGTACAAAGGACTGAAATATAGAGTGACAACAGAAAACAATAAGGCGAGTAATCACCAGGGATCGGGCAACTGACAATGCTGGATCACCACATAGTGGATCTGGGAGATACAAGGACTAGACCACTGGACCACCAGGGACTGGATAAAGGGGACACCAATGCAACATGCAGGACACCCTCAGATTACCAAGGTCGTTGTGGACATAAACACTATAGCACTGGATCACCCGGGGCTGTACTAGGTGTATACAACTGGAAAGCCAGGAAATCCACAACAAATACACCACTGGATCACCAGGGACCATGTCAGAAATACATGACTGGATCCCTAAGGACTGTGCTATTGATACATTACAGGATCACCAGACATTGTCTAAAGAAAACACAACTCGATAGCCAGGCACTGTATAATCAGTACACCATCTGGATCACCAAGGATTGGGTTAGAAATAGATTACTAGATCACTGAGATTACCAGGGGCTGTAATAAGAACACATCACTAGATCACTAGGAATTGTCTTTGGAAATGCACCGCTAGATCACTAGGGACTGTATTAGTAATACACCACGATATCGCCAAGGATTGTGTTACAAATACTCCACTAGATTACTGGAATATGTTATTTATATACCATGATCCCTAGGGATTGTGTTAGAAATCCATTACCAGGGACTGTGTTAGAAATACACCACAAGACCACCAGGGACAGTGTTTGAAATACACTACTAGATCACCAGGGACTGTGTTAGAAATACACTACTAGATCACCAGGGACTGTGTTAGAAATACACTACTAGATCACCAGGGACTGTGTTAGAAATACACCACTAGATCACCAGGGACTGTGTTAGAAATACACTACTAGTTCACCAGGGACTGTGTTAGAAATACACTACTAGATCACCAGGGACTGTGTTAGAAATCCACTACTAGATCACCAGGGACTGTGTTAGAAATACACTACTAGATCACCAGGGACTGTGTTAGAAATACACTACTAGTTCACCAGGGACTGTGTTAGAAATACACTACTAGATCACCAGGGACTAGAAATACACTTTATTGATTGTCAGGACAGTATTAGACACATGCCTCAAGATCACTGAGGATTGAGATCACCAGGTACTGTATTTGAAATACTCTACTTGATTACGAGGACTGTATAAGGTACATACCACAGGGATTGGGTTAGAAATACACTACTAGATCTCCAGAGACTGTGTTAGAGATAAATTACTGGACCACCAGGGACTGTGTTAGAAATGCACTACTAGATCTGCAAAGACTGTGCTAAGGATACATTATTGCATCCCCAGGCACCATGTGAAGGATAACTTCTGGATCACCAGTAATTGTGTTAGGTATACACCACTGGAACACCAGGGACTGTGTGTGGTGTAAACTACTGGATCACCAGGGACAGGTGAATGAGAACTCAATTCTGAACTATGTTCCTATGACTGGACAGGGATCATGCTGCCTGATTCTGCAGACACTAAGTAACATATATATATCAATGGATCTCCACCGGATGCATATAGAACATAACTCTAGATTACCAGGGCTAAATAAAAAACAACCAGATCCACCTGAACATGTTGAGAATTGTATTTTTGGAAATCCAAGGGCTGACAAGTAATACTGAACAAGCAGGGAATGGGCAAGGAACATGCCAAAGGGTCACCAACAACTTCCCAATGAGTAGACCACTTGGACACCAAGGACTGGGTAAGGAAGTCATCATTGGGATCATCAAGAATCCCAAGGGACTTCCCATTCCTTGACCCATACTCAGATCTTGTCCTTGCCCCTTGCTTCTGCATCGACCAATCGATTTGCAGTCACCCGATCAGGGGCAAATTATGAAATGTTGTGTGAACGCAGTTCTGTTCCAGCAAATGGCAACCTGGCACTTCTGGTTCAAGGGTGATCGATCAGTCCTGGGGTGATCGATCAGTCCTGTGACACATTCTGGTTTGTGCGAGATGGACAGAGATGGTAGGACGAAGGAGTATCTTCAAAAACATGATGCTTGCTTTGTGTCCTCCATACAACACTATGAGGCATCAGGATATCGGGGAATTAAATGACCCTCGGACCCCAAGGTGACTCCAATTGTTGAATGTCCAAGGATAAGATTATGACCATCCTCAAGCTCCTCGGTGTAACCTGAAACAATGTGACTGATCTGCAATGTCCTCGGATTCAAGGCTACAAATGGTAACTCATAAAGTGATGTTTAGGATCATGTTGAATCCAACAAGGACCATACCACTGGATCACCAGGGACAGGGTGATAAAAATACTGCACGTGGAATATACCACTGGTCTACAGAAATACAATTAAACAAACTGATGCTTCATAGAGATACAATGTATCTTCAGGGTTAGAAAGTGTTAACCCTCTGTGGTAATGGAATTCTCCAATCCGTGTCCACGCTGCTAGAATACCGACCCCTATCTACCTTCAAGCTGCCCATCACGGCTCTATATTAGTATAAATATACATGATACACAATATCTGCCCCCAACGACTAGAAGCCCATGTTCTATCACATCAAGTAACGCTACAATATCTGCTCTAAACTGACCTACAATGGAGCTGCTGAAGTAGTGGTGCAGTCACAGAGGTCACCCCGTCACACTGATACCACTTGTCATCTCAATACGCCATAGGGACCAAGTGACCTAAATGTTACAGCGGATTATCGTTACATACAAGAGACGGGGGCAGATCTGACAGCAGCATCCACTAAGACAAGACGCTGACCCACAGGAATACTGCCGAGGAGATGGCGGCATCAGGACGAAATATCAACAGAGAACGTAGCCAGCAGCAATCCAGACAAGAAAGATCTCCTGACATAATACCATACATTTAACTCTATGGGGCAGTATTATAGTAGTTATATTCTTGTACATAGGAGCAGTATTATAGTAGTTATATTCTTGTACATAGGAGCAGTATTATAGTAGTTATATTCCTGTACATAGGAGGCAGTATTATAGTAGCTATATTCCTGTACATAGGAGCAGTATTATAGTAGTTATATTCTTGTACATAGGAGGCAGTATTATAGTAGTTATATTCTTGTACATAGGAGCAGTATTATAGTAGTTATATTCCTGTACATAGGAGCAGTATTATAGTAGTTATATTCTTGTACATAGGAGCAGTATTATAGTAGTTATATTCTGGTACATAGGAGCAGTATTATAGTAGTTATATTCTTGTACATAGGAGGCAGTATTATAGTAGTTATATTCTTGTACATAGGAGGCAGTATTACAGCAGTTATATTCCTGTACATAGAAGCAGTATTATAGTAGTTATATTCTTGTACATAGGAGGCAGTATTATAGTAGTTATATTCTTGTACATAGGAGGCAGTATTACAGCAGTTATATTCCTGTACATAGAAGCAGTATTATAGTAGTTATATTCCTGTACATAGGAGCAGTTTTATAGTAGTTATATTCTTGTACATAGGAGCAGTATTATAGTAGTTATATTCTTGTATATAGGAGGCAGTATTATAGTAGTTATATTCTTGTATATAGGAGGCAGTATTATAGTAGTTATATTCTTGTATATAGGAGCAGTATTATAGTAGTTATATTCTTGTACATAGGAGCAGTATTATAGTAGTTATATTCTGGTACATAGGAGCAGTATTATAGTAGTTATATTCTTGTACATAGGAGCAGTATTATAGTAGTTATATTCTGGTACATAGGAGCAGTATTATAGTAGTTATATTCTTGTACATAGGAGCAGTATTATAGTAGTTATATTCTTGTACATAGGAGCAGTATTATAGTGGTTATATTCTTGTATATAGGAGGCAGTATTATAGTAGTTATATTCTTGTATATAGGAGCAGTATTATAGTAGTTATATTCCTGTATATAGGAGCAGTATTATAGTAGTTATATTCCTGTATATAGGAGATAGTATTATAGTAGTTATATTCTTGTACATAGGAGGTAGTATTATAGTAGTTATATTCTTGTATATAGGAGCAGTATTATAGCAGTTATATTCTTGTACATAGGAGCAGTATTATAGTAGTTATATTCTTCTACATAGGGGGCAGTATTATAGTAGTTATATTCTTCTACATAGGACGCAGTATTATAGTAGTTATATTCTTGAACATAGGACGCAGTATTATAGTAGTTATATTCTTGTACATAGGAGCAGTATTATGATAGGTATATTCTTCTACATATGGGCAGCATTATAATAGTTATATTCTTCTACATAGGACGCAGTATTATAGTAGTTATATTCCTGTACATAGGAGCAGTATTATAGTAGTTATATTCTTCTACATAGGGGCAGTATTATAGTAGTTATATTCCTGTACATAGGAGACAGTATTATAGTAGTTATATTCTTGTACATAGGAGGCAGTATTATAGTAGTTATATTCTTCTACATAGGAAGCAGTATTGTCACGGACGTTCCCGCGACAGGTGGCAGGAGATCAGTGAGACTGGCAACACGTGGTTTGATCTGACAGGCTTTCCTTGTGGATCAATAGGTGTCTGTGTTGTTTCTGGTACTGGCCACACCCCCTGCCTCAGGTGTTGCTAATGTGGTCATTTAACCTTTCTTATTTATTGTTGCTTCTCCCACAATGCTGTGAGGTTTATAGCTTCAGTTTTAGTTGTGGATAGCTGGATGTGTGGATCTCGGCTGAGTTCCTGGTGCTTCCATAGCCCCTTTGAAGTTAAGTCTTTCCTTTTCCTTCTTGTATTTTGTTTGGGGTCTGTGTGTTGCATTCCCTTATTGTTTGTATTAGGCCTGAAGGAGACTCCTGTTCGTACTTCCTTTTGGAGGAACAGGTAGTCTCGTCCCTACCAGGGTCCTATAGGGCTAGATAGGACTCCTGCGTATGAACACACCTACCTCTGGGGTGTGTTCATACTATTAGTCAGTCAGGATTTTGGTTAGGGTTTTACTAGGAGGTGTCCATCTTCCCTGAGTCCCTAGTTCTCAGGCCTGATTCCCTGCTCCCCCCTTCCCTCTTATGCTTTGTGTGGTGTTTCCCTCCCACACCGAAGCGTGACATTATAAACTGCCTAAACCGTCATTTTTTTTTTGTGTGCAGCCATGGATCCTATTGCTGCACTGGCAGGTCAGCTGCAAGGGCTGTCCTTGGAGGTAGCTGACCTCCGCACGACCGTCTCGCAGATCCAGAGATCACAGGCTGTTGGTCCTGGTGGTAGTGGTGGTTACCAGGCCTTTCTTGAACCTAAAGTTGCCCTCCCGGACAGATTCTCTGGGGGACGTGATAATTTCTTTTTGTTTAGGGAGGCGTGCGTCCACACTCATCTGGGGATGAGAAACAGCGAGTTGGTGTGGTTATTTTTTTGCTTAGGGGGATGCGCAGTCATGGGCTTTTTCTCTGACGACCGCAGTCTCTCCGGTCGGTAGATTAATTTTTCGAAGCTTTGGGTCTTCTCTATGATGAACTGGATCGGACCTCTCTAGCCGAAATCAAGCTGCGTGGCCTTCGTGAGGGTGATCGTTCCAGTGAGATCTATTGTTCTGAGTTTAGGAGGTGGGCTACGGATACGGAGTGGAACGATCCTGCCCTCCGTAGCCAGTTTTGTCATGCGTTATCAGAACGGCTGAAGGACGCTTTGGCCTTTCATGAAAGCCCAGTGTCTCTGGCTATACGCATGGATAGACACCTGAGAGAGAGATCTAGAGGCCTCCACTCTCAGGACGGACTATCACATAACATATCCTCTGACACTTTGGGTGAAGCTACTCCTAGGTTTATGTCTGGGGACGAACCCATGCAATTTGGGGGAGCTACTCCTGGATCCCCTTTTAAGCATACTGGTAATAGGAAGGGAGTGTGTTTTTTCTGTGTACAAAAGGGACATTTTATCAGAGTATGTCCATACATGTAACGTCAAAAAGAAAAAAGAGCGACATTTAATTCCCATCTGACTCTTGAAAATGTCAGAAAATGTGCATTTGTCTTTTACTGGTAGTACTCGATTTCTCCTGGCTGCTGAGGTGGCACTAGAGTAAAAAACTGTGGGGATTGAGGTGTTTATCGACAGCAGGGCTGGGGTGGACCTGACTGATGTTCAGTTCGTCCATATGCACAGGATGTCACCGAATGCATTAGAAAAGAAACATTTCCACTTTTGCTATTGATTCTGCACCTCTAGCTCAGAAGTGTTTATCTCAAGTGGTGCATGATATCCGATTAAGAGTGAGTGACTTTCATCAAGAATTCATCTCGTGTTTTGTGTTGGAGGGTCTCCCTGCACAGGTGGTTCTGGGTTTACCATGGTTAAGCAAGCACAATCCAACCATCGATTGGCAAACTAGACAGATTCTGGATTGGGGTGATTATTGCATTGACAAATGTCTGAATACGTCTTTTTCTGTTTTAACTACTAAGACATTCCCCTCTTTTATATTTGATTTTGCTGACGTGTTTTCTGAGAGTGGATGCCAGGATTTTACTCTGCATCGGGAATATAATTGTCCTATGAATCTTATTCCCGGAGCTAAATTGCCAAAATCTAGGTTGCATAACCTTTCTGACCCTGAAAGGCTGGCCATGAGGGAGTATATTATCGAGAGTTTGGCTAAAGCACACATAGACCTTCCAAATCTCCTGTGGCAGCAGGGTTTTTCTTTGTTAAAAAAAAGGACGGAGGTCTTCGGCCACATCTGGATTTCCGTGAACTCAATCGGATTACTGTCCGTGATCCTTACCCTCTTCCTTTGATTTCCGATTTGTTTAACCAGATTATGCCAAGGTGTTCTCCAAGTTGGACTTAAGGGGGGCATATAATCTGGTTAGGATCAAGGAAGGGAATGAATGGAAGACGGCTTTTTATACTCCTGAGGGGCACTTTGAGAACCTGGTCATGCCTTTTGGGTTGACCAATGCTCCTGCGGTTTTCCAGCATTTTGTGAATTACCGTATTTTTCGCCCTATAAGACGCACCGGCCTATAAGACGCACCTGGGTTTTTGGGGAGAAAAATAAGAAAAAAAATATTTTTAACCAAAAGGTGTGCTTTTGGAGTAATGGTGGTCTGTGCATGACAGTATTATGGGGGGGATCTGTGGATGGCACTGTTATGTGGGGGAGATGTGGATGGCACTGTTATGGGGGATCTGTGGATGACACTGTGATGGGGGATCTGTGGATAGCACTGTGATGGGGGATCTGTGGATAGCACTGTGATGGGGGATCTGTGGATAGCACTGTGATGGGGGATCTGTGGATAGCACTGTGATGGGGGGATCTGTGGATAGCACTGTGATGGGGGATCTGTGGATAGCACTGTGATGGGGGATCTGTGGATGGCACTGTGATGGGGGATCTGTGGATAGCACTGTGATGGGGGGATCTGTGGATAGCACTGTGATGGGGGCATTTATGAATGACACTGTAATGGATTGGATCTGTGGATGACACATATATAGCATCTTATGCTATATGTGTCATCCACAGATCACCCCAATTACAGTGTCATCCAAAGATGCCCCCTTTTCTAAAACATCTGGCCCATAGTGACTGCTTAGGGGGTGGAGCCTGGCAAGACATGGCGGGCGGCCGCGCTAACAGCGTGACTGCTTTCATACCATTTATAATCTTTAATCATGTCCCTTATTCTCTATAAGCCCAGTACAGGAGCGCTCTGCTAACCTGCTATACGGATCCTCTAGCAGGCAGAGCGGTGCGGCGGCAGGCTGCTGTGTAACGTCCTCACTGACGTCACCTGCCTGCTCCTTTCACTTTATGAATGAAGCAGGAGGAGCAGGCAGATGACGTCAGTGAGGACGTTACACAGCAGCCTGCCGCCGCACCGCTCTGCCTGCTAGAGGATCGGTATAGCAGGTTAGCAGAGCGCTACTGTACTGGGCTTATAGGGAATAAGGGGACATGATTAAAGATTATAAATGTTATGAAAGCAGTCACGCTGTTAGCGGCGGGCCGCCCGCCATGTGTTGCCAGGCTCCGCCCCCTCCTCCTTCCATGCTGATACATCGCAGGCTGTGCGATGTATCAGCTTTAACTATAGGAAAATAGTAGCATTCGCCATATAAGACGCACTGCCATTTTCCCCCTCTTTTGGGGGGGAAAAAGTGCGTCTTATATGACGAAAAATACGGTACATTTTTTTTATCAAAGGTTTGTAGTCGTGTATTTGGATGATACTAATTTATTCTCCAGGCGTGGAGACACATCAGGATCACGTTAGACAAGTGTAACAAAGGGCAAAAAATTGTACACAAAATTAGAGAAGTGTGTTTTTGCTGTACACGAGGTGCAGTTTTTGGGCTACCTGCTGTCATCTTCAGGTTTTTGAATGTATCCAGAGAAAGTCCATGCTGTATTGGATTCGACCCGAAAATCTCTTATGCGGTTTTGGGGGTTCACCAACTATTACCGAAAATGTATTCAAAACTATTCGACAATAGTAAAACCCTTAACTGACATGACTAAGAAAGGGACGGATGTCTCATGGTGGTCTGATTCGGCGTTGCAAGCCTTTTCTGCGATTAAGGAGTGCTTCTCTTCTGCTCCTATATTGGTGCAGCCGGATGTATCACAACCTTTCATTGTGGAGGTTGACGCATCCGAGGTGGGGGGTAGGAGCAGGGCCCGTCATCTGGTTAATGGCATCCATGTGCCTTCTTCTCTAAAAAACTCTCTTCCGCAGAGAGAAATTACGATGTGGGTAACAGACAGTTGCTGGCCATTAAGTTGGCTTTTGAGGAATGGCGTCATTGGTTGGAAGGGGCGTTTCATCGGATCATGGTGTTCATAGATCACAAAAACCTGGTTTACCTGGAATCGGCTAAACGACTGAACCCGAGGCAGGCCAGATGGTCTTTGTTTTTCACCAGATTCAAATATCGTCCTAGGGGGGCCACTGGCCTCACCCAAGAAAGCCACACCTCACCGACCACGCCCCCAAATGATAAACCACGCCCCACATCTATGAAGCCACGCCCACACATGAATACACACCCTCACATCCATAAAGCCACGCCCACGCCTCCATCGCCGGCCTGAGAGGAGAGGGAAGAAGTTTCCGCATGGAAGGTGAGCTGGGGGCAGCTCGGGTGCTTCTCTCCCCCTCAGTCAGCCACATCTGTGGCTCTAGTGACTGACTGGGGGTGAGAGAAGCCTCAGCAGTGGTGTTGCCAGGGCTGGTGTAACCCAGTGCGGTAGAAAATGGTCTGTCCGTCCCCTGGGAGGAGTCACGTAGGGAAAGTCCATCAAGCTCCGCCCTGCCGCCGCTGACATCCCTTCCCGTCACTGAGCCTGCTGACCGACCAAAGTGGTAACGGGGGGAGGGGGGGATGGGGGGGGTCGTTTGAAATTAGACCGCTGACGTGGGGGGTCTAAGCAGACAGATCACCGATGGGGAAGGGGGGTTGGGGGTGCTAGCAGACAGATCGCTGAAAGTTGCTGAGCCTCAGTAAGTTGCTGCAGCTCACGCTCCCACAGCACAATGCGCGAGCTACTGAAAGGGAGGACATCCCTGTGTCCTTTCAGGCCCTGCACCGGACGGAGGGCAGGGCGCCTAAAACCGTACATCTGGCCACCTAAGTTACTTAAGATGTTTTGTCTCGGAGAACCAGGAGGAGTGGTCTTGGTTTTTGTCTTTGGCAGAGTTTGCCATAAACAATCGTAGACAGGAGTCCACTGATAAGTCGCCATTTTTTTGGGCATATGGGTTTCACCCGCAGTTTGGCACATTTTCTGGTTCAGATACTTCTGGTATTCTTGAGGAGGAACGTTTTTCGTCAGCATTGACATCTATATGGTGGAAAATTCAAAAAAACTTGAAGAATATGGGCAACAAGTATAAACGTATGGCTGACAGGACATGTATGAATGGTCCGGACCTGAGAGTGGGTGATTCTGTGTGGCTGTCCACATGAAACATTAAGCTGAAGGTACCTTCTTGGAAGTTGGGTCCAAGGTTTATTGGTCCATATAAGATCACTGCCATTATTAGTCAGGTAGCCTTTCGACTTGAGGCTCTGAAAATTTATAATGTGTTTCATAAATCTTTGTTGAAGAGATATGTTGAACCTTTGGAGCCGTCTTCCTTGCCGCCAGCTCCTGTCATGGTGGACGGCAGTTTGGAATTTCAGATCGCCAAGATAATTGACTCTCGAGTTCTCCATAGATCTCTTCAGTATCTTGTTCACTGGAAGGGTTATGGACCAGAGGAGAGGATGTGGGTACCGGCATCTGACGTGAATGCCAGTAGTTTGGTGAAAGCTTTTCACAGGTCTCATCTGGGTAAAGTCGGTCCTGGGTGCCCGGAGGTCACCCGTAGAAGGGGTGGTATTGTCACGGACGTTCCCGTGACAGAAGATTTGTTGAGACTGGAAACATGTTGTTTGATCTGACAGGTTTTCCTTGTGGATCAATAGGCGTCTGTGTTGTTTCAGGTAATGGCCACACCCCTTGCCTCAGGTGTTGCTTATGTGGTCATTTAACCTTCCTTATTTATTATTGCTTCTCCCACTATGCTGTGCGGTTTATAGCTTCAGTTTCAGTTGTGGATAGCTGGTGTGTGGATATCAGCGGAGTTCCTGGTGCTTTCATTGCTCCTTTGAAGTTAAGTCTTTCCTTTCCCTTTTTGTATTTTGTTGGGGTTCTGTGTGTTGCATTCCCTTATTGTTTGTATTAGGCCTTAGGGAGACTCCTGTTCGTCCTTCCTTTTGGAGAAACAGGTAGTCCCGTCCCTGCCATCAGTACCAGGGTCCTGAAGGGATAGATAGGACTCTAGGTGTTCCTACGTATGAAAACACCTACTTCTGGGGTTTGTTCTTACTGATAGTCAGTTAGGATTTTGGTTAGGGTTTTACTAGGAGATGTCCATCTTCCTTCCCTAGTTCTCAGGCCTGATTCCCTGTTCCTCCCTTCCCTCTTATGCTTTGTGTGGTGTTTCCCTCCCACACCGAAACGTGACAAGTGTTATAGTAGTTATATTCTTGTACATAGGAGGCAGTATTATAGTAGTTATATTCTTGTACACAGGAGGCAGTATTATAGTAGTTATATTATTGTATATAGGAGCAGTATTATAGTAGTTATATGCTTGTACATAGGAGGCAGTATTATAGCAGTTATATTCTTGTACATAAGAGCAGTATTATAGTAGTTATATTCTTGTACATAGGAGCAGTATTATAGTAGTTATATTCTTGTACATAGGAGCAGTATTATAGTAGTTATATTCTTGTACATAGGAGGCAGTATTATAGTAGTTATATTCTTGTACATAGGAGCAGTATTATAGTAGTTATATTCTTGTACATACGAGGCAGTATTATAGTAGTTATTTTTTGTACATCGGAGGCAGTATTATAGTAGTTATATTCTTGTACATAGGAGGCAGTATTATAGTAGTTATTTTTTGTACATAGGAGGCAGTATTATAGTAGTTATATTCTTGTACATAGGAGCAGTATTATAGTAGTTATATTCTTGTACAAAGAAGGCAGTATTATAGTAGTTATATTCTTGTACATAGGAGGCAGTATTATAGTACTTATATTCTTGTACATAGGAGGGAGTATTATAGTAGTTATATTCTTGTACATAGGAGCAGTATTATAGTAGTTATATTCTTATACATAGGAGCAGTATTATAGTAGTTATATTCTTGTACATAGGAGCAGTATTATAGTAGTTATATTCTTGTACATAGGAGCAGTATTATAGTAGTTATATTCTTGTACATAGGAAAAGTATTATAGTAGTTATATTCCTGTACATAGGAGGCAGTATTATAGTAGTTATATTCTTGTAGATAGGAGGCAGTATTATAGTAGTTATATTCTTGTAGATAGGAGGCAGTATTATAGTAGTTATATTCTTGTACATAGTAGCAGTATTATAGTAGTTATATTCTTGTACATAGGAGCAGTATTATAGTAGTTATATTCTTGTACATAGGAGCAGTATTATAGTAGTTATATTCTTGTACATAGGAGCAGTATTATAGTAGTTATATTCTTGTACATAGGAGGCAGTATTATAGTAGGTATATTCCTGTACATAGGAGCAGTATTATAGTACTTATATTCTTGTACATAGGAGCAGTATTATAGTAGTTATATTCTTGTACATAGGAGGAGTATTATAGTAGTTATATTCTTGTATATAGGAGGTAGTATTATAGTAGTTATATTCTTGTACATAGGAGGCAGTATTATAGTAGTTATATTTTTGCACATATTGGTCGGTATTATATAGTTATATTCTAAATCTGTGTGGATAATAGTTTCGCTGATACCTATATGGATAACTGCTGTGGAGTTAGGAATTATAAGAAGTTAGGTGTAAAGCAGAGGCTCCATCTCTTTTTGCCATATCTGCGGGCTCCTGGTATAGACTTACATTTGCCCAGAGATATTATCCCTGGATGGAGTAAACCTGACGCGGTGTTGAGTTGACAGGCAGCATCCAGTGACACATCTTTCCCTTCTGCATTGAAGGCAGCGAAGGTTTTTTTTACCCATCATTGGACTTGATATGAACTTCAAGTGACAAAAGCTTTAGCCCTTAATCCGATGATTTCACGGATTGTTATGACCGGGAAGGCAGAGTCCACATGATAAGAGGCGGTGCAGCGGTCATAGCACCGGGGATGATCTGAGACTACACAACGAGGGGTTACAGAGCACTGGTTGACAACTCCCTGCAAGCGGCACTGAAATCCAATCAGTCACTTAATTGCAGTCTCTCTTTACAGGGACTTTCAGGGTCATGCCCCATGTAGCGGGTGTTGCAGGGTCACTGCATAGCCAGGTCAGGCCCAAAATGTGGTCAAAGCCACAGCCCCCCACAGTCTACTAATAAACTCTGTGCCACCTTGTAGCTATTTGTTAATGGACACAGCTTTTGGGCATTGACAAACAGGAAGGAATGAAGGCTATGCTTATAAGAGATTTTTTATTACTGCGTCTAACATTAGATGCCCATTGATTATAATGGAAGTCCATAGTTTATACAACGCAGATTTTTTTTAATGCATTGATTTAGAATTGTGCAGAATGAGCATGTATGTTCTTGGCACAGTTTCCGCATGGACACAGCAATGCGTGGCTGCTTGCAGATTAGCCCCATAGAATTGAGCTAAATCTGCAGCATGTAAAATCTCTAATCTACACCGCCGAGCCCCAATATTATGACCAGCAGCTAATATCCAGAGTAACCGCCATGTGCAGCGTGGACAGCAGCTAGATGGGCTAGGGGGACTCGGTACGGTCCTGGTAGGTTGTCACACAGGGCCGGTGTTCCGTGAAATTTCCCTACCCTCGTCACTTCTTGTTGTGACGCAGCCGCACTGGACATGACGGTCCCAGGTTTGGAAGGAGGCGTGTCTCGCCGCGCAGGCGCACATAACGAGGTAGGGAAATTTCACTCAAGAGTTGTTGTGCGCATGTGCCAAGGGTAGGGAAAAATTACGGGCTAGTGCACAAGCGCGGTTAACTACTCCCCACTGTAAGAGATCAACCAAGAACCAGCACAGATGAGACTAGCTCCAGCAAAGACGCACAGTCGGGGAGTAGTTAGCCACGCTTGCGCACTGCATGCGCAGTGTCGGCTGGTGTCCAGCTGAGAGGTAAGGCACAAGCGCACTAGGTGCCCCGTTCTCAAAAACTCTGGTGTAAAATTTCTCTACCCCGTCATGTGCGCCTGCGCGGCGAGACACACCTCCTTCCAAACCTGGGAACGTCATGTCCGGTGCGGCTGCGTCACATCAGGAAGTGACGAGGGTAGGGAAGGTTCACAGGTAGGGAAATATAACCGGATATATCACCTGTGCAGCTGGTTCAGCTGCACAGGGGCCCAGGGAGGGAGGGGGCCCAGGGAGGGAGGGGGCCCAGGGAGGGAGGGGGCCCTTCCCAGTGCAAGCAGAGGTGTGTTTTTTTTTTTATTATTATTATTATTTTCCCTCGCTTCCTCTGCCAGGGTAACCTGGTCACCTTGGGGTGGAGGGGCTGATTGGGACTTACTGTGAATCTGCTGCATGTTCTGCCTTTACTCCAAAGCTGAAGGCCCTGCGATGACATCATAGTCATGTGACCTTTTTACCACTGGAAGTGGTGGTAGGACCTGTGATGAGGTCACCGTCATGTGACCATTGCAGTAAAAGGAAGCGCTGACCTGTGAGGCCATGTAAGTGCCAGAGAAATGCTGGGAGGTGTGGTGCTCCCCGGTATACCTCCTCCCTGCTTAGCGGGAGGGAAAGATGTTATTTACCTGGGACTGTATGTTAGAGGGGCTGAAGGGAGGGGATGGGTGTTAGTTACATGGGACTGGAGGGTAAGCGGTGATGTTATTTACATGGGACTATGTGGTCGAGGGGATTTAAGTTATTTACATGGGACTGTATGTTATAGAAGACTGTAAGGAAGAGAGGTTATTTACATGGGACTGTATCATATAGAAGACTGTAGGGAGCGGACAGGCATTATAATGTATGGGGGCACTACAGAGAAGATTATAACTCCAGGGGGTATGGCAGGGAACAATATAAATACTGTGGGCAGTGGTGGCGGCATTACTACTACCGAGGGCTCCATAGAAATGTCTTATAGATTGGCTTTATTTCTATTAGCGGTGCCTTATTAGTACTGAGGGCACTGTAGGGGTACTATAGGGGGGGGGGCATTACTGGCACTAATGAACGGGCATTAGCGCTCCCTTAGCCTGTAAAGCAACCCATCAGTGCCCACAGTATTTATAACTACGCGGGCCAAGGCAGAGCATCGGAGCATGAAATGTCAGAGGGGCTGAGTGGGGGGAGAACCCAGACAACTGCTTTAAAAGGCATCTGTCGGCAGATTTGTCCCTATGACACCGGCTGACCTGTTCCATGTGCGCTTGGCAGCTGAAGACACCTGCGTTGGTCCCATGTCCATATGTGCCCGCATTGCTGAGAAAAATTAAGTGAGCCTCTAGGAGCAACGGGGGCGTTACCATTACACCGAGAGGCTCTGGTTTCTTTGCATCTGCCGCTCCCTGTCTACTTTGACGGGCCCTGGCAGTGAAAATGTCATCACAACTGGCCATGTCAAAGTGCAGAGGGAGCGGCAGTTACAGGGATAGCGGAGCTTCTAGGTGTAATGGTAACACCCCCGTTAATAGTAACGCCCCCGTTTGCATATAATAAAACATCATTTTTCTCAGCAATGCGGCACATATGAGCATGGGACCAACACAGATGCCTTCAGCTGCCAAGCGCACATGGAACAGGTCAGCCCTTTAATTGTGCAAGCGTATGAGGGAGTCCTGAGGGTTAGCTAAAGGCCTAGGGAGTATTTTACCGTCAGCTATCTAAAAATATGGACTTCAGAGGAGGGACGGAAGCCGTGTTCTGTCAGAAAACCTTATCTCCTCAGATTCTCTTACCCCACGTTACTTCCGGGGGTGTGCGCCTCAGCGCAAGCGCAGTTCCAAGGCACGGCACCTCCGCGCAAGCACAGTACCAGGGCATGGGTAAGGTAAAATTACAGTGAGCGTTGACTCATGGACGCGCACATGGACACCACGCGTGCGCTCTCAGGGGTAAGAAGATCTGACAGTCTTTTGTCTTGTTAAATCTCCTTACCCTCACACTGCGCACACGCAGATTGTAAAATCTCCTTACCCTCACTACACAGCGTGCTTCAGATTCATTGCTGGCTGGCTTCGATCAGGATCAGGACAATCCGCGCCTGCGGAGGCGCCCTGCCCAAATGAAGAGTGGGACCAAAATAAAAAGTTTAAAAAAAAGTAAAAAAAAACATTGTTTTACATAAAAATAAAAAATAAAGTTTCAAGTAAAAAAAAAAAAAAGCCCCTTTCCCCAAAATAAAACACATAAAATTGTAAAAAAACAAAAACAAAAAACTGACATATTTGTATTGCCGCGTCCGTTATGACTGGCTCTATAAAAATATCACATGACCTAACCGCTCAGGTGAACACCGTCAAAAAAATAAAATAAAAACTGTGCTAAAAAAAAACATTTTTTGTCACCTTACATCACTAAAAGTGCAACACCAAGCAATCAAAAAGACTTATGCCCCCCAAAATAGTACCAGTCTAACCATCACCTCATCCAGCAAAAAATGAGCCCCTACCTAAGACAATCACCCAAAAAAAAAAAAAAACTATGGCTCTCAGACTATGGAGACACTAAAACATGATTTTTTTGTTTGTTTTAAAAATTATATTATTGTGTAAAACTTAAATAAATAGCAAAAAGTATACATATTTCGTATCGCTTCGTCCGTAACAACTCCTCAAATGAACACCGTAAAAAAAAGCCATTTTTTTGTCTCCTTATATCACAAAAAGTGTAATACCAACCGATCAAAAAGTCATACACACCCCAAAATCGTACCCAGGGCCGGCATCAGCACCCGGCATACCCGGGCAAGTGCCAGGGCCCACTACTCCTGGAGGGGGCCCACTGAGCTGCTATGAGCACTTCCATCAATAATGCTGTCATTTCACTTACACAGTACCCCTCTGGTGGGCCCTCTGATGAGGGACATGAGGCAGGCTGCTGCAGAGCTTCAAACACGCCCCCCCCCCCCCCTCCCTTCACTCCAGCAGAGCAGCAGCTTGAGACATGCCCCCTCTACACAAGATGTGCTGCCTGAGGAGAGAGACTGTAGGGCTGGAGCAGAAAGGTGAACACAGTCTGTGAGTCTGCACTATGACTGTCTCTTCTCTGCGGGACAGGAGGGGGGTCGGGGGCAGGGAACTTTTTGAGCTGCTGCTGGATGCTGTAGACCAGCAGCTTCATGCTATTTGGTTGTTTTACTGCCTCATTAAGCAGTTTGCCTCCATGACACCTTCCCTATCTCATCCTCATAGAGCCCCTGCTGTCTCCTTTTCTCCCTCATGTATACAGAGCTCCTATTCCACCCTCCTATCTCCTATTGCTGCCCTGCACAGATCTCCTGCCCCTACTTCTTGTATGAATCCCCCTCAGAGCCCCTTCCACCTAGTTGCTGTGTCCACCCCTCCTGTCCACCCATAGCCCAGGGCACCTGCCTCACTCCTCTGCCTCTCATTATGGTGGCGTCTTAACCGCATTCACCATAAGGACCTTCTAACGTCACAGGGTCATGTGACTGTGTGCCCCACCCCGTACTGTGCCCCCCATCCTGTACTGTGCCCCCTTATACCCTGCCTTGTGCCGTCTTGCCACACCCTGTACAGTGCCCCTAGTCATTCCCTGTACTGTGCCCCCTTATACCCTTTTATCCGGTCACTGTATGGCGGTGTTATCCGGTCACTGTATGGCGGTGTTATCCGGTCACTGTATGGCGGTGTTATCTGGTCACTGTATGGCGGTGTCATCCGGTCACTGTAGAGAGGTGTTATCTGGTCAATGTATGGCGGTGGTATACAATAACTGTATCCCTTTCCCTGCCCACGCCACCTTTTTTAGACTTGGCATGAGAGGGGAAGAGTTGCAGATTGCAGTGCTAAGGTCCTTTGCGCCACAATCCGTGTCAGAAATACGCCTAACATAGACATATTTCTATATAATAAATGACCACCTAATTGTATTATTATTCGGGGGTAGGGCTAATATCTTTATATTATATAGATTCTAGTGTATTATACTGTGCCATGTATTTCCTTGGGAGACACAGTCCTCACCCCTGACCACCAGGACCAGGCAGCGCTCTGTCAGTACATGACGGCCTCCCCAAATCTGCTCCGCTGTGTACTGGACTCTTCAAGATACAAAAACGTGGAGTACTGCACATTTGTATATATTAAAGCGATAGGAAAAACGTGATGTGAACCCACTGGGGGGAGGGGGACGTACTAAAATCTTTTGTGGGGCCCAGTCAGTTCTAGCTACATCACTGCACAGCTCCTTCTCTCCTCCAGGCCCGGGCCGGCGGTGACGCCATGACATGTGTCCCACTGCTGCAGCAGAGGAGAGAAGGAGCGCAGGGAGCTACGGTTAGTGAATGACATGACCACCGACTCCCCTGCGCTCCAGCAATGATAGGTATGTGATGGGGCCACTGGGGGGTCATTACACTGTGAGGGCCCCTTACACAGTATAATGACCCCCAGTGCCCCCCATTTAGTATAATGATGCCCAATGACCCTCCATTCAATATAATGACTCCCAGAGCCCCCATTCAATATAATGACCCCCAGTGACTACCATAAAGTATATTGACCCCCAGTGCTCCTCCATACAGTATAACCCACAGTGTGGGGGCCACTGGGGTCATTATTCTGAATGGGGGACGACTGGGGGTCATTTAAATAGAGGACCACTGTGGGGTAATTATACTGTGTGCGGGGGCCACTGGGGGTCATTATACTGTGTGGGGGGCATTGGGGGGGTCATTATACTGTGTGAAGGGCCACTAGTGGTCATTATACTGTATAGGGACCAGGGGGGGTCATTATACCATGTGGGAGCCACAGGGGGACATGTAAATGTACAAAAATACCTCAAGGGGGCCCACTGGGATTTATCGCCCACGGGCCCACATGAAACTGGGGCTGGCCCTGATCGTACCAATCAAACCGTCATCTCATCCCGCACAAAAAATGAGACCCTACCTAAGACAATCGCCCAAAAAATAAAAAAAACTATGGCTCTTAGATTATGGAGACACTAAAACATGTTTTTTTTTTTCAAAAATGCTGTTATTTAGTAAAACTTATATAAATAAAAAAGGATACATATTAGGTAGCGCTGCATCTGTAAGAACCTGCTGTATAAAAATATCACATGACAAAAAAAAATAAAATAAAATATAGCTTTCAGAATATGGAGTTTTGAAAAAAAATCTTTTTTTTTCAAAACTGCTTTATTATGTAAAACTGAAACAAACAACCAAAAAAAGTAGTCATATTTGGTATTGTCGCGTCCGTAACAACCTGCTCTATAAAAATACCACATGATCTAACCTGTCAGATGAACACTGTAAATAACAAAAAATAAAAACGGTGCCAAAATAGCTATTTTTTGTTACCTTGCCTCACAAAAAGTGTATTATAGAGCAACCAAAAATCAAGTTAACAAAGTTTGTAAAATCAGTTATGAATACCTTGAGGGGTGTAGTTTCTAAAATGGGCCATTTATGGGTGGTTTCTGTTATGTAGGCCTCACAAAGTGACTTCAGACCTGAACTGGTCCTCAAAAAGTGGGTTTTGGAAATTTTCGGAAAAATTTCAAGAATTGCTTCTAAACTTTTAAGCCTTCTAACGTCCCCCAAAAAATAAAATGTCATTTACAAAATGATCCAAGCATGAAGTAGACGTATGGACAATGTAAAGTAATAACTATATTAGGAGGTATCACTATCCGGTTTAAAAGCAGAGAAATTGAAATTTTTAAAATTGTGACTTTCCCAATTTTTGGTAAATTTTTTATTTTTTTTATAAATAAAAATGAAATATTTTGACTTAAATTTACCACTTTCATAAAGTAAAATATGTGACGAGAAAACAATCTCAGAATGGCCTGGATAAGTAAAAGCGTTTTAAAGTTATCACCACACAAAGTGATACTGGTCAGATTTGCAAAAAATGGCTGAGTCCTTAAGGTGAAAAATGGCAGGGTCCGGAAGGGGTTAACAAGATGTTTTCTATTTGTACGTATATGTTTATATCTGTATGTGGGGGGGGGGGGGTCCAGGTACGTTCCTTGCACAGGGGCCCTCTGCTGTCTGTGTCCGCCACTGTTGTCAAAGGTATATGAAGCCATGCTGATTGCAAATTTTACTATCTTAAAACTACAGTCCATCTCCAAGTATACTCAGGTTAATAAAATACTCCAGAGCTGCACTCACTATTTTGCTGTTGCAGTCACTGTGTACATACATTACATTACTTATCCTGTACTGATCCTGAGTTATATCCTGTATTATACTCCAGAGCTGCACTCACTATTCTGCTGGTGCAGTCACTGTGTACATACATTACTTATCCTGTACTGATCCTGAGTTACATCCTGTATTATACTCCAGAGCTGCACTCACTATTCTGCTGGTGCAGTCACTGTGTACATACATTACTTATCCTGTACTGATCCTGAGTTACATCCTGTATTATACTCCAGAGCTGCACTCACTATTCTGCTGGTGCAGTCACTGTGTACATACATTACTTATCCTGTACTGATCCTGAGTTACATCCTGTATTATACTCCAGAGCTGCACTCACTATTCTGCTGGTGCAGTCACTGTGTACATACATTACTTATCCTGTACTGATCCTGAGTTACATCCTGTATTATACCCCAGAGCTGCACTCACTATTCTGCTGGTGCAGTCACTGTGTACATACATTACTTATCCTGTACTGATCCTGAGTTACATCCTGTATTATACTCCAGAGCTGCACTCACTATTCTGCTGGTGTAGTCACTGTGTACATACATTACTTGTCCTGTACTAATCCTGAGTTACATCCTGTATTATACTCCAGAGCTGCACTCACTATTCTGCTTGTGGAGTCACTGTGTATATACATTACTTATCCTGTACTGATCCTGAGTTACATCCTGTATTATACTCCAGAGCTGCACTCACTATTCTGCTGGTGGAGTCACTGTGTACATACATTACTTATCCTGTACTGATCCTGAGTTACATCCTGTATTATACTCCAGAGCTGCACTCTCTATTCTGCTGGTGTACTAACTGTGTACATACATTACTTATCCTGTACTGATCCTGAGTTACATCCTGTATTATACTCCAGAGCTGCACTCTCTATTCTGCTGGTGTACTAACTGTGTACATACATTACTTATCCTGTACTGATCCTGAGTTACATCCTGTATTATACTCCAGAGCTGCACTCTCTATTCTGCTGGTGCAGTCACTGTGTACATACATTACATTACTAATCCTGTACTGATCCTGAGTTACATCCTGTATTATACTCCAGAGCTGCACTCACTATTCTGCTGGTGCAGTCACTGTGTACATACATTACATTACTAATCCTGTACTGATCCTGAGTTACATCCTGTATTATACTCCAGAGCTGCACTCACTATTCTGCTGGTGCAGTCACTGTGTACATACATTACATTACTATACTGATCCTGATCTCTGTTTTTGGATCTCTTCCTGGAGGTGGAGATGTCAGTTAAAAAAAAACTATTTTTCAGGTGTCCTGACTTGACAGTGTACGTTGCGGCACTGGAATTGTTGCGGCAGAGTTATGGTTGCCATCTGGTCAGTAAACCACCATCCCATCTGGTAGGTTTTTCACTGCCAGTAATGATTGTATGTGCAGTTATGGCCACATAATCATACCTAGCCAGGTCCTCAAGTCAAGGAACAGCATATCAAGGGCTCCAAGGAGGAGAAATCTGTGAGAGTGTAAGAGCGTGTTCACACTGCATTTTCATATGTATTTTGCCGCCAAAATACACGTGAAATCAATTAACGAAACATCTCCCATTGATTTTAATAGGAATTTTGCACCGTGGAATTATCTACACACAGATTTGAAATATGGGTCACAAAAAAAGTGTCATTACTTCCTGGCCGGCATTCTGCATGTATTATGTGCAGAAATTGCTGGGAGTAGCGCCAACCCCAGAATCCGCAGGGAATCCACTGCATGCAAACCTGAAATCTGCTGCAGAAATCCGAGTGTCACTGACAATACACAATATAGCGGTTTGTTGGGGTCAGTAGTTATATTGGGGTCTGCAGGAGCGTAGCTAACGGCTCATGGGCCCTGGTGCAAGAGTTCAGCTTGGGCCCCCCTTCCCTCAGTGCTTTGTGTGTCTTCTTATGTGGCACAAGGGTCTTTGGGCCCCCTCAGGCTCCGGGGCCCGGTAGCGACTGCTACCTCTGCACCCCCTATAGCTACGCCCATGGGGGTCTGTATAGTTAAAGGGATGAGGGATCTGCAGTCATTTATACGTCTGGGATCTGCAGCTGCGTTGGGTCCTGCTCTTGTATCAGTTTAGATGTCCGGTGTGAGGTCTATTTATTAAAGGATCTGTACTCATTCTGGGGTCTGGTCTAAGGTCTGCTCTGAAGTCTGTACTCATTCTGAGGTCTAAATTTATTATGGAGTCTGTATTTATTCTTGCGTCTGGTCTGGGGGTCTATTTAGTTTTGGGTCTGTATTCATTGTGAAGACTGCACTTATTTTGGGGTCTGGGATCTGTGTTTATTCTGGGGTCTGGTCTGGGGTGTGTATTTATTCTGGGGTCTGGTTTGGGGTCCGCATTTTCCTTGGGTCTGTATTTATTCTGGGTTCTGGTCTAGGGTCTGTATTTATTCTGGGGCCTGGTCTGGGGTGTGTATTTATTCTGGGGTCTGGTTTGGGGTCTGTATTTTCCTGCGGTCTGTATTCATTCAAGTCTCTGGTCTGGGGTCTATTTAGACTTGCGTATTTCTTTTGGAGACTGCACTTATTTTGGGATCTGAGTTCTGTGTTGATTCTGGGGTCTGTATTTATTCTGCGGTCTGGTTTAGGGTCTGTATTTATTCTGGGGTCTGTATTAATTCTTGGTCCGGGTCCAGGGTTTGTATTTATTCTAGCGTCTAGTCTGGGGTCTATTTAATCTTTTGTCTATATTTATATAAGTGCGTAAAATAAATAAATAAATTTATTCTAGGGTCTGATCTGGGGTCTGTATTTATTCTGGGTCCGGGGTCTGTATTTATTCTGGGGTCTGTTCTGGGGTTTATTTTTATTTAGAGCATCTGGAGTCTGTATTTGTTCTAGCGTCGAGTCTGGGGCCTATTTGGGTCTGTATATATTCTGGTGTCTGCATTTCTTCTGGGGTTTGTATTTCTTCTGGGATCTGTATTTATTCTGGGGTCTGGTCTGGGCCGGTCTGTATTAATTTTGGGGTTTGGGGCCTGTATATATTATGTGGTCTGTATTTATTCTGGGGTCTGTATTCTGGGGTGTGTATTTATTCTGGGGTCTGGTCTAGGGTCTGTATTTATCCTAGGATCTGGGGTCTATTTAGTCTTGGGTCTGTATTTCTTTTGGAGACTACACTTATTTAGTGGTCTTGGATCTGTGTTTATTCTGGGTGTGTATTTATTCTGGGGTCTGGTCTGGGGTTTGTTTTTATTTAGAGGGTCTGGTCTGGGGCCTGTATTTATTATAGTGTCTGGTCTGGAGTCTGTATTAATTTTGGAGTCTGCACTTGGGTCTGTATATATTCTGGTGTCTGCATTTATTCTGGGGTCTGTATTTATTCTGGGGTCTGTATTTATTCTGGGGTCTGTATTTATTCTGGGGTCTGTATTCATTCTGGGGTCTGTATTTATTCTGGGGTCTAGTTTAGGGTCAGTATTTATTCTGGGGTCTACGTTCTGTATATCTTTTTGGTGGATTAGAGTCTTTATTTATTTTGGGGTCTGTATTCTGGTATCTGTATTTATTTTTGGCTCTGGTCTGGGGTCTGTGTTTATTCTAGGGTCTTGTCTGGGGTCTGTAGTTATTTTGAGGTCTGTATATAGTCTGGGGCAAAAGCATCTGTGACATTACAGCAGCAGGACGTAGAAACCCTACACATAGCTAAGCTGTTAAAGGTGTCTGATGATGAGCTTGCTGACTGTTTCCAGTAACATCCAGCAGAATTATGAGTGCAGCTCTGGAGTATCTCTCCCTTCTATACTGTATTTCCTTGCAGACATTATGCTTGATGTTTTACTTACTGGTCCTAAGTCTTTCACCAGTATGGCAGCTCGCACTGGGCAACTTTCTTTTTTGCAACTTCCAGGCAGTTCCTGGGTCCCAATGCAAAACATGGCTACATCCTACATGCCTTTCAGGAATCTTGGAAAGCTGGATGATAAAGAAATGAATGCCACAAGCACTGACAGAGTTAACCCTGCCGCTGTTGTCTGCTGGGTAATCGGCACGGCACATGCTCGGGGTTTGATTCCGTATTATGTGAGATGATGAACATGTGGAATCAGTAATTAAGTTTCTGACACTGGAAATGAAAGCGAAGCGCAGGCTGGAGCTGTGCCCGCTGGTATCTGATCCGCCAAGCTCAGGAATCACTCTGCTTTCCCAGCAACAGACTGGAGCTGTACCCCCAGGTATCTGATCTGCTGAACTCAGGAATCACTCTGCTTTCCCAGCACCAGACTGGAGCCTCACCCATTGGTATCTGATCTGCTGAACTCAGGAATCACTCTGCTTTCCCAGCAACAGACTGGAGCCTCACCCATTGGTATCTGATCTGCTGAACTCAGGAATCACTCTGCTTTCTCAGCACCAGACTGGAGCCTCACCCACTGGTATCTGATCCGCCAAGCTCAGGAATCACTCTGCTTTCCCAGCAACAGACTGGAGCTGTACCCCCAGGTATCTGATCCATCAAGCTCAGGAATCACTCTGCTTTCCCAGCAACAGACTGGAGCTGTACCCCCAGGTATCTGATCCGCTGAACTCAGGAATCACTCTGCTTTCCCAGCACTAGACTAGAGTCGTACCCCCAGGTATCTGATCCGCTGAACTCAGGAATCACTCTGCTTTCCCAGCACCAGACTGATGCTGTGCCCCTTGGTATCTGATCCATCAAGATCAGGAATCACTCTGCTTTCCCAGCACCAGACTATAGTCGTGCCTGCTGGTATCTGGTCTGCTGAGTTCAGGAATCACTCTGCTTTCCCAGCAACAGACTGGAGCCTCACCCACTAGTATCTGATCCACCAAGCTCAGGAATCGTACTGCTTTCCAAGCACTAGACTGAAGCCATACCCACTGGTGTCTGATCCGCTGAACTCAGGAATCACTCTGCTTTCCCAGCACCAGACTGATGCTGTGCCCCCTGGTATCTGATCCACTGAACTCAGGAATCACTCTGCTTTCCCAGCACCAGACTGATGCTGTGCCCCCTGGTAGCTGATCCATCAAGCTCAGGAATCACTCTGCTTTCCCAGCACCAGACTAGAGTCGTGCCTGCTGGTATCTGGTCTGCTAAGTTCAGGGATCACTCTGCTTTCCCAACACCAGCCTGGAGCCATAACTGCTGTTATCTGATCCACTGACCACTGAATCACTCTGCTTTCCCAGAACCAGACTGGAGCCATGCGCTGGTATCTAATCTACTGAACTCAGGAGTCACTCTGCTTTCCCAGCACCAGACTGATGCTGTGCCCCCAGTATCTGATCCACAAGCTCAGGGATCACTCTGCTTTCCCAGAACCAGGCTGGAGCCATGCCGCTGGTATCTAATCTATTGAACTCAGGAATCACTCTGCTTTCCCAGCACCAGACGGCAGTACTAGAAATCTCATGTAAATCTGAACTAAACCTTTACCCAGCATGGCTATCCAGCTTTCCCAGAACCTTGAATGGCGAATCTCAATACTTAAAGAATAACCCTGCTTTGGATATCACTTCTTAATGAGGACCATCTGCCATTCTGGAGTCTGGGAAAGCAGGGTAATAAATTATAATTACTAGTATTAATATAATAATAAAATGTTACTAACAGTCCCTACATAGGTAAAGATTACCAGGCAGCTTTGCCATAACCAGGCAGGGCCAGTCGCACATATGGATGAAGTGAAGTAGTCATCATGGGGGACAGGGAGGTTTTTGCACTTACTGTCATTCATCCCACTGAAGCCTGACGCCTGCTGCAATGGCTGAAAACAGAGAACAATCGCCTGCTTTCAATTCTATTACACAAGGAAGGAAGATCACAGGAAATGGCGCAAATTACTCTGTTCAATCAGCCAATGGACAATGCTGAGTCTTTACCAAGTCCCTTAAGTGGTTGTGGTCCCTGTATAGTAGAGACAGCAGGCGGTCACATATGTAGGGATCTAGGAGCCACAATCTCCCATTGAAGACCTGACCATGCGTTGGGGGTCACCACTTCACTGAAGGGAGTGACCTTTATGATGGCCTCAGCAACATGACCTTCTGATGGATGCATGAAAAAATGAGGTCCTTCCCCTTTAAGAACTTCGAAACGAGGTCCATCATACCTGAATGAGCACTGATGAGGGTTGTACTCCACTGTACTCACCAGTAGATTAAGGACAGGCCGTCGAATCTCTCCAGCTCCTTCCCAGAAGGTTTAAGATAGGACATTTCATCCAAGACCCTGGGATCTCACCGTGTCCTGCCTGAGGACCCTTCAAACCAAGAGCGAGGGCAGTAAGCCCATGTCCCTACACTGTGCTCCTTCTTAATGCCCTATCATCTCCGCACGCCCTGCGCTAATCACACAGGATTTCAGTCACAGAGCGGCAGGCCTAATCTCAGCACCCCCACCCATCCTCTGCCTCCGTGCTCCTTGTCCCTCCCTGGACCAGCTGGCGCAGTGTCCTCTTCTCCTTGGCGGTCAGCGGACATAGTTTAATGGCCTCATTCAAGCAGCAGAAGGGTTAATAGTGACAAAAAGCCCCCAACACACAATACTGCCATATAGCAGTCAAATAAGGCTACATAATTCTACCACCACCATCCAAGAAGACATTCATCCTTCATAATTTCTCAGTTTCTAACCCTTTAAAACCAGTGAAAGTATAAAACATAAAAGGCTTTGCAACAACGTATCAGCGGTGAGCACATTCTAACTGCAGTGACTGGTTATAGGCCTCTAACTGCGTTACCGCTACGCTCCTGTCCCTGACTCTGCACTATGCTGCGAACAGATGTTACAACTAATCCCAGGTGCCAGAAGAACAAGGACAGAGCAGCTACCAAGGTCTCCGAGCGGCATTATCTCCAGACACAACATGCGCTCCATGTGACAGGTCATAGCCCGGAAGATGGCACAAAGGAGGGGGAACTATTCACGCCGTACAATACTACAGTAACTGCATCATAAAGGAGCAGTATTATAGTAGTTATATTCTTGTACATAGCAGCAGTATTATAGCAGTTATATTCATGTACATAGGAGGCAGTATTATAGTATTTATATTCTTGTACATAGGAGCAGTATTATAGTAGTTATATTCTTGTACATAGGAGCAGTATTATAGTAGTTATATTCTTGTACATAGGAGCAGTATTATAGTAGTTATATTCTTGTACATAGGAGCAGTATTATAGTAGTTATATTCTTGTACAAAGGGGCAGTATTATAGTAGTTATATTCTTGTACATAGGAGGCAGTATTATAGTAGTTATATTCTTGTACATAGGAGGCAGTATTATAGTAGTTATATTCTTATACATAGGAGGCAGTATTATAGTAGTTATATTCTTGTACATAGGAGCAGTATTATAGCAGTTATATTCTTGTACATAGGAGGCAGTATTATAGTAGTTATGTTCTTGTACATAGGAGCAGTATTATAGTAGTTATATTCTTGTACATAGGAGCAGTATTATAGTAGTTATATTCTTGTACATAGGAGCAGTATTATAGCAGTTATATTCTTGTACATAGGAGCAGTATTATAGTAGTTATATTCTTGTACATAGGAGGCAGTATTATAGTATTTATATTCTTGTACATAGGAGGCAGTATTATAGTATTTATTTTCTTGTACATAGGAGGCAGTATTATAGTAGTTATATTCTTGTACATAGGAGCAGTATTATAGTAGTTATATTCGTGTATATAGGAGCAGTATTATAGTAGTTATATTCTTGTACATAGGGGGCAGTATTGTAGTAGTTATATTCTTGTACATAGGAGCAGTATTATAGCAGTTATATTCTTGTACATAGGAGCAGTATTATAGTAGTTATATTCTTGTACATAGGAGCAGTATTATAGCAGTTATATTCTTGTACATAGGGGGCAGTATTGTAGTAGTTATATTCTTGTACATAGGAGCAGTATTATAGTAGTTATATTCTTGTATATAGGAGCAGTATTATAGCAGTTATATTCTTGTACATAGGGGGCAGTATTGTAGTAGTTATATTCTTGTACATAGGAGCAGTATTATAGTAGTTATATTCTTGTACATAGGAGCAGTATTATAGCAGTTATATTCTTGTACATAGGGGGCAGTATTGTAGTAGTTATATTCTTGTACATAGGAGCAGTATTATAGTAGTTATATTCTTGTACATAGGAGCAGTATTATAGTAGTTATATTCTTGTACATAGGAGGCAGTATTATAGTAGTTATATTCTTGTATATAGGAGGCAGTATTATAGTAGTTATATACTTGTATATAGGAGCAGTATTATAGTAGTTATTGTGTATATAGGAGCAGTATTATAGTAGTTATATTCTTGTACATAGGAGGCAGTATTAGAGTAGTTATATTCTTGTACATAGGAGGCAGTGTTATAGTAGTTATATTCTTGTACATAGGAGCAGTATTATAGTAGTTATATTCTTGTACATAGGAGCATTATTATAGTAGTTATATTCTTGTACATAGGAGGCAGTATTATAGTAGTTATATTCTTGTACATAGGAGCAGTATTATAGTAGTTATATTCTTGTACATTGGAGCAGTATTATAGTAGTTATATTCGTGTATATAGTAGCAGTATTATAGTAGTTATATTCTTGTACATAGTAGCAGTATTATAGTAGTTATATTCTTGTACATAGGAGCAGTATTATAGTAGTTATATTCTTGTACATAGGAGCAGTATTATAGTAGTTATATTCGTGTATATAGGAGCAGTATTATAGTAGTTATATTCTTGTACATAGGAGCAGTATTATAGTAGTTATATTCTTGTATATAGTAGCAGTATTATAGTAGTTATATTCTTGTACATAGGAGGCAGTATTATAGTAGTTATATTCTTGTACATAGGAGGCAGTATTATAGTAGTTATATTCTTCTATATAAGGGGTAGTATAATGACAGTTAGGCATAATGCTGCCAGTGTTATCCAATACATTCCTGAACTGTAAGGGTTACATAGCATCATAAATCAATATAATGCTATGTGAATCCCGTCAGTGCAGGAAGGTCAGGCCGGTAGCTCCGTTGCGGACTCGCTGCGTGAGGAACGCTTGTCTGCAAGGGACCTTAAAGTCCTGCATAAAAGTGGTGATTTTATAAAAAAAATGGATATTCAAATTTTTATATAATTTCTTGTTCTCTGCACTTCAAGTGCATTATTTATTATTTGACGTTGTAATAGCTTTTTTCAGCACTAGATGGCAGTAACACTCAACAATGTAAACAACAAAGAATATGTATATTTCTTGAGGGATGGGGACATTATTATGTCTAAAAATTATTGCCTTTACTTTTGTAGTCACGTGCCAATTAGTGTTGATCGAGCACCCATGTGCTCGGGCCGAACACATCGAGATGCTCAGTTGCTCTACAGAGGACCAGAGTATAAAGGAAGTCAATGGGGGAACCCGAGCATTTAACCAGGCACCCCCTGCTCTGAAGAGCGGAGGGTGTCTGGTTCATCGGAAAAGGTCATAAATTGATGGAAACACCACCAAAATGGTTCGGGAACAGCATGGGGAGGATGTATGGATGCATCTTGGACTCCCAGGTCACTGCTGGGAACGATGTTGTCCGAGTAGTACGCCACTTTAACAGACTGACAATAATGCGCACAAAACAAAAAGTAAAATCAATTTTAGAGGAAAAATTGTTAGGAAACTTTCGTTCCTGTATATTTACTTGTATATAAAGTGCAAGTGCTGCCAAAAATTACAAGGAAGAGTCACTCCGATACAACCTGTATATCACATAAAGGAGGGCCCCGTTCACACTCTGGTACAATTGTTCAGGTAGTGGGACACATACACTCATAAAGCCTATGCACTAAGTGATAGGGCTGCCAAAAAATACAGGGAACCGTCAGCCCAATACACCCTTTGTTACACGCCCTTGAAAAATTATGATTAATGGCCTGCTGGTGACCCTCAAAATCATTTGGAGCATGGGCCTTCTGATCTGACCATCTAAAACATTAGGGGTGAGGGTCTGCAGGTGAGCTGACCCTGTAAAAAATTATATGTGAGGGCCTGAAGGTGAGCTGACCCTCTAAAAAATTATATGCGAGGGCCTGCAGGTGAGCTGACCCTCTAAAAAAATTATATGCAAGGGCCTGCAGATGAGCTGACCCTCTAAAAAATTATATGCGAGGGCCTGCAGGTGAGCTGATCTTATAAAAGATTATATGTGAAGGCCTGCAGGTGAGCTGACCCTGTAAAGCATTATATGTGAGGGCCTGCAGGTGAGCTGACCCTGTAAAACATTATATGTGAGGGCCTGCAGGTGAGCTGATCTTATAAAAGATTATATGTGAAGGCCTGCAGGTGAGCTGACCCTGTAAAGCATTATATGTGAGGGCCTGCAGGTGAGCTGATCCTGTAAAACATTATATGCGAGGGCCTGCAGGTGAGCTGACCCTGTAAAACATTATATGCGAGGGCCTGCAGGTGAGCTGACCATGTAAAACATTATATGTGAGGGCCTGCAGGTGAGCTGATCTTATAAAAGATTATATGTGAAGGCCTGCAGGTGAGCTGACCCTGTAAAGCATTATATGTGAGGGCCTGCAGGTGAGCTGATCCTGTAAAACATTATATGCGAGGGCCTGCAGGTGAGCTGATCCTGTTAAACATTATATGTGAGGGCCTGCAGGTGAGCTGACCCTGTAAAAGATTATATGTGAGGGCCTGCAGGTGAGCTGACCCTGTAAAAGATTATATGTGAGGGCCTGCAGGTGAGCTGATCCTGTAGAACATTATATGTGAGGGCCTGCAGGTGAGCTGACCCTGTTAAACATTATATGTGAGGGCCTGCAGGTGAGCTGACCCTGTTAAACATTATATGTGAGGGCCTGCAGGTGAGCTGACCCTGTAAAAGATTATATGTCCCTTACTGCTCGCCTTCTTCATTTTTAATGTTATATATGCTTGAAAGTATGTCACACGTACAGTAGCGTAGGATTTGGAAGTGTATGCGCCAAAAAAATGTATTTATAAAGGTATTTGGGATGTGGAAACGTCACACAGGAGACATTCCGCAGATAATGTAATTGCTGTCACCAGTGGCTAATAAAAAATTACAGGGAATGTCACAGATATTTGGGATGAGGAAGCGTTATACAGGAGAGGTACCACCGGTAATGTCACTGTCCGCAGCATCTACGGAAAAAGTTCACTGGATGTCACAGATAAAAAATGTAAGCACACACGTAACGCAGATGTGGCACTGGAAATGTCACTGTCAGAAGCGCACACCGTCTACGGAAAAAGTTCACTGAATGTCACAGATACATTTTTTCAGCGCACACGTTACACTGCAGATGTGGCGCTGGTAATGTCACTGTCCGCAGTGGACACGTCTACGGAAAAGATTCACTGGATGTCACAGATATTTTTAGGGATGCGCACACCTTACACAGGAGATGTGGTGCAGATAATTAAACTGTCCGCAGCAGACACCGTCTACGGAAAAAAAGATTCACTGGATGTCACAGATATTTTTGGGATGCTCACGCTTTGCACAGGAGATGTGGTGCGGATAATTTAACTGTCCGCAGTGGACACCGTCTACAGAAGAAGTTCACTTGATTTGATGTCACAGATATTTTTGGGGATGTGCACACTTTACACTGCAGATGTGGCGCTGGTAATGTCACTGTCCGCAGTGGACACGTCTACGGAAAAGATTCACTGGATGTCACAGATATTTTTGGGATGCTCACTCTTTGCACAGGAGATGTGGCACAGATAATTTAACTGTCCGTAGTGGACACCGTCTATGGAAAAAGTTCACTGGATGTCACAGATATTTTTGGGGATGCACACTTTACACAGGAGATGTGGCGCTGGTAATGTCACTGTCCGCAGCAGCCTATCAGACGCTATTTAGCGCAGGATGTGCTAAAAATGTATATTGCTGCTGTCACACATAATGGTCCTTAAAAGGACTTTTGGGTCTCTGAAAAGTTTTTCTAATAAAAATAGTCCAATAACACTCCGTACACTGTCTGTCCCTTCCTATGCACAGCTCTCCCTGACTAAGACTGAGCCGAACACACGCCATCGGGTGCTACATAACCTCCGATGGCGCGTTCCGGCCAGCCAATCACTGTAATGTAACCAACATGGCTACGGCATTACAGTGAGGGTAGTACCTACCTGCACGTTTATTGGCTGCGTAGCAGCCAAGAAACGTGCGGGGAGGAGACTCGATCATTGCGCTCGAGCACATGTGGTCTTCGGCCGAGTACAGCCATGTGCCGAGCATAGCGATCCTGAAGCCGAACTGGTCGGGCCGAGCATGCTCGCTCATCACTAGTGCCAATCTATACCATATGTTATTAAAATGAGTAAGACGGACAACTGTGGATTTACACTGCCTGATATTTGGGCAGATTACCGGGAACGAACATTCCTGTGAACGTTCATTCCGAACAATCTGTCCGTGTGAATGTGCCGCTGATCACCCGATGAATGAGGAAAACGCTCATTCATTGGGTGATGCTGTCGTTCCTGCAGACACACCAATTATCGCTTCTGGGCAGCAGATTGTGCGGTCTAACCTGCGATCTGCGGTCCAGAAGCAATGATTCTGAATGCAATAGGGACCGCTCGTCCTCATACTGTGGAGGAGATCGCTGCGTGTAGATACAGCTTTCTCCTTCACGCTGCTCACTCCCTGACAACCGGCTGTACATTGAGGCGATATAACTAATAAACAGGAGTCTTTTATCTACGTTTATGATTGAATTGCCTCCTAGACATGGTTATAAGAGGTGATCATATCTCAAGGCTGTCTTCAACCACCTGCAGGACAACTTTTCTGCACGGCTGGAGTCATTTTCTTTTATAGACACCGGTACAACAGCCCCGCTACCACCTCCACCAGATATGTCAATCAAAACACTCTATTTGATAGGTTATAATAACGATATAATGAAGCTGCTCCAGGACGCGGTAGACCCAGCTTTCCACCATGACATGTCTTGGTCCACCAGACGGTGCGACCCTTCGATAAGTGGACTGGTGGGCAGCAGGGGGTGATCCCTGGCAGACAAGGCCGTCGTCATTGATTTGTTTCTCTTACTACGAGGCCTGCTGGTTTCGATAGAGATTTAGGAGCTGGCACACCCCAGGGAGAGGATGATGAGGTCCTCATGCCAGGGAGCTGGACAAACTGGTTTCCGATAGGGAGTAGCTGGTTATAAAGTGTTTGTCACCTCTCCTTGCATTAGCAGCCTTGATATAGACATCACGTAGGAGGCTTCTCCCTCTACATAAGACTATCCGGGTCACAAGGTCTAAAAAACATAATGAATAAGAATTCTACAAATCTCTCTATGACACAGATGGAGAAGAAGTCTGATAGAATGTAAACCACTAAACCCTCCCCGCCACGGAGGAGGCACGAGGACCACGGAGGACAATCCCTGTACTGTAGATCAGCGTAGAGAAGGAAGTCACATGACTAACATGGTCGCCTATCTATCTATCTATCTATCTATCTCCTATCTATCTATCTATCTATCTATCTATCTATCTATCTATCTATCTCCTATCTATCTATTATCTATCTATCTATCTCCTATTTATCTATCTATTTATCTCTCACTGTATCCTGTTGCTCAGGTAAATGGCAGCCAATAGACAGAGTCTTCTGCTTCAGGCTCTGTCTACTGTTTTCTTTCCACTGCCAGCAGCTGCCAAAAACAGCTGATCCATTGGGATGTCAGGTTTCGGACCTCCAGTAATCTATCTAACCTATCCTTATGATAAGTAATCAATATCTCTAGACATCTAGTGATATAACTGAACACATATTGCAGACAGCAATGCTCTGCAGACCTCATGGTCAGTAGCAGACAGAAGGGTGAGCTGAGAAGCTGCTGCTGCAGATAAAACCAGCATTTATCCTGCAAGTTACTAGCTACATGGTGTTGGTGATTGGCACTAGTAATATGGGAAAACATTTCAGGGATTAGCTATGGGCATCTTAAAACAAATATTACAGAGAAACTAAGGCTGGAGCTGAGGGGTAGAGAGAAGCCAACTTGTCTGTGCAACTATAAGCAGCTAAACCACGTCTAATAGTCAGGCCAGTGACCAGGACCAGCCATCCTGCAGTCTGTAGGGGCTGTGTGTAATACTGCCTGTAATGTGGATCAGGATACTGGAAGCACATTTTGCGGTACAGCCATCTTGATTTTTGCCACTGGGAGGACAGTGGAGCCTAAGTGTTGTCACCCAGGATGATGGGTGCAGTGCAAGCCAGAGAGAGAGAGTAGGAAGTTGGTGCATAAGAGGATGGTGTTATAGTTGTCTATTGCCAGACGAACCAAGCAGTAAGATTAAATTTCACTTGCTTGCGGATGCGATGCGATTTTCACGCGGCCCCATTCACTTGCAGAATATAGCACCTGCTGCGATTTTCACGCAGTGCACAAGTGATGCGTGAAAACCAACGCTCATGTACACAGCCCCATTGAAATGAATGGGTCCGGATTCCGTGCGGGTGCAATGCGTTCGCATCACGCATTGCACCGCCGCCGAATACTCGCTCGTCTGCGAGGGGCCTTAGTGTTTGCTTTGTGTTATAGTGACAAAGGCTCTTTGTGGGAGAAGTGTCTGCGGGTCACAGACCATAGACATCTGTAGAAGCCGCTGTTTATACACAGCACAATAGATCTCAACCACAGAGGCCTCCAGCTGATGTCAAAATATAACTCCAACATGATGGGAGTTGTGGTTTGGAAATAACCAATCTATGAGAACGTCTTAACAGAGGATGAAAAGTCTAAGGCAAACACGTAAAGCGCCTTGCCTGAAAGTTTGCCTAAATAATACCGTCCTATAGTCTCTGAATCAGTACAGTACAAAAAAGTAGTATACAGTATCCAAATAGTAGCATACAGTACTCACATCATAGTGCCATATAGTGCCCATATCATTGCACAGTACAATATTAGCATTAGGCCTCTTGCACACGACCGTTGTGGTTCCGTTCCGTGCATTGGGGACCGCAACATGCGGTCCCCAATGCACGGGCAATGTCCGTGCGGGGGCCGGGACGTCTCCAGAATCCAGACCCATTCAACGTGATCCGTCCATTCTGCAAAAAAATTAGAACAAGTTCTATTTTTTTGCGGAACGGAAGCAAAGATTGAAACCCCAGGGAAGCATTCCGTAATGCTTCCGTGGGGTTCCGTTCCGCACCGTATCTCCGGATTCAAGTGAATGGGTCGGCATCTGTGAATGGGTCGCAATACGGCCACGGTCGCGTGCAAGAGGCCTTACACTGCCATAGCATCCATACAATAGTACCAAACAATATCCAAATTATAGTACCGTCTTATGCCCAAACAAGCCCCACACTACACTGCCATACAGGGCAGTATCCAAATTATAATACCATTCTGTGCCCATATAATGGTACCATACAGTGTCAAATTTATACTGCTTAAGCATCCATATATTAGTACTAGATAGTGCCCATATAATAGTATCCCACATGGAGCTAAACCATACACATTACAGTGCTATAGAGTGCCCACATTATGATACTATAGAAAACTTGCATAATACAGTGCTCACATAATACTTCCATACCATGCCAATATAATATTGTCATGTTTTGCGTAAAATAGCACAGTACAGTATCATCTAGCACCCAAATGACACTACCATATAGAGCTCATGCCAAGGTGCCATAAGGTGCCCAAATAACACCAAAAATGGCGCGGCATAGGAGCCTTAAAGAGGAGCCGTCCCCTCTCCTGACTAGAGATGAGCGAATTTCATGTTATAAAATTTGTTCACGCTTCACGCAGACCGCACATTGCTGGCACTATATAGAGAATGCCTTTTCTTGTCCGCAATTGCGGACAAGAATAGGACATGTTCTATTTTTTTGCGGAAACGGAAACGCGGATGCGGAAACACGGATGCGGAAATGCGGATGCGGACATCACATAGTGTGCTGTCCACATCCATTCCTGCCCCTTTGAAATGAATGGGTCTGCAACCCTTCCGCAAAATTGCGGATGGGATGCGGATCCATTTTGCGGTCGTGTGAGGTTCTGCAGCAGCTGGGATGTGAGCTGCACAATACAATTTGGCAGCTGCTGCGGAGCCTGATTATACATTGAGGAGGTGCGGGGCACGAGCCAGTCAGTGGATAATATAAAAATCACACTTTCACAAGAAGTTCTGCAGCAGCTGAGGTTGTAACCTCTTCAACATTGTAAAGCAGGGATCAGCGACCTTCGGCACCCCAGCTTTGGTGAAACTACGGCTCCCAGCGTGCACACTTGCTTGGCTGTTCTCAGAACTCCCATAGAAGGGAATGGAGCACGCTGGGAGTTGTAGTTTCATAACAGCTGGAGTGCCGGAGGTTTCCGACCCCTGGCGTCATCTGGTCAGTGTATAACCTGCTCCACCAGGCATAGAGCTCTGCGGTGAGGTGGGACAGCCTCCAGCAGGGGGCACTCTACCCCCCAGCTACAGATGGCATGTTCCAGGTACTGAACAGGGGAGATTCCCAGTGATCAGAGGGAATACCATTCATCTGACTCACAGCGGCCGCCCCTGTAACTCCGCACAGCTGTGGCCTGTTTATCTGGCTGTGACACTTCTCATCCATGTTTCCATCGCAGCTTCCAGCGGCTCAGAACATGACACATCCATGTGCAGCGCGGGGGCTCAGCGGTGAGCGCGGGTGCCTTACAGCCCTGGGGTCCTGCAGATTTAGGGCTCATGCACACAAACCTGTGTGCCGGCCTTGTCAGTGCCGCGGACAGCAAACTGCAGTGGCGCAATGCACGGGCACCGACCGCGTGGCCGCCATCTGCGGACGTGGACCTATTCACTTGGAGGTGATCCGCATCCAACGGTCCGCACCGCAAAAAAGTAGTGCATGCACTGAGGTACAGAGTCACGGAAAAAAAAACACCAAAGCACTCTGTAGTGCCTCTGTTCTGCACTAAACCGTATTTCCCGGATTGCGGACCCATTCAGGTGAATGGATCCACATCCGTGATACGTTGTGCATACGGGCCGCAATACAGGCACTGCCGGGCAATGGAATCGTCCACTGTTCTTACTATTCGCAAATATTGTTTATTTGCGGCGTGTCAACACCACGTAATTACAATATTTTCATAATGCCCCTCTCTTAGGGCTCATTCACACAACCACATGGTCGTCATGGCCGTAGTGTGTGCAAATAGCGGTCCGCAATGCATGGGCACTAGCCGTGTGCACACCATTGACTTTAATGGGTCCGCGATCCGTAAGATGCAGCAAAAGATAGGACATGTGCTACCTTTTGCGGTGCGGAAGCACGGACCTGAATTCCCACGGAAACCCTTCCGATCCGTGCATCCGCTCCGCAGAAGATTATTACATGTCTTATCTTTTGCCACATCTTACGGATCGCGGACCCATTCAGGTCAATGGAGTGCTCACGGCCAGTGCCCGTATATCGAGGACCTGCCGTTTTTGGGCCGCAATACGGGCATGGAGCCCTTATGTTTGTCTGTCTTTACACATCCGATCCCATCTTCGCTGTGTATTTTCCGGCTGCGGCTGATTATTACCAGGTTGTGGTTTTGATTATTGCTTCGCCATCTGTCTCCGCTTTATCACATGACTCGGCCTCTCGCTGACGCTCTGTTTCTCATTTAACATTAGTTATGTGAAGAATCAGGAGAATTTCCTACGGTTCAGACACCACAAGTGGGCTTCACTGCGCTCGCTCAGACGTGGACGATAGGCTGGTGGTATATGAGGAGGCAATCTTAGTGGCGGTTTTCTCCATGACAGTCCGTACTGAAAAGCGTTAGCCGTCTGACATATATCCGGGGAATGGCCCTTTAACAGAATTCCAGAGATGGGGCAGAGCAGCTTGGAAACCCAAAGTCAGAGAAGCAATTAGTTATAATGAGAGAGGAAGAGATGAGTGGTTTATTATCTATGAATTAGATTTTGGGTGAAAACATGTCCATTTAAGCATAAGAAGCTGCTGGTATGTTAATTGCTGTGTAAAAACATTAAACCAGAATTTTTAAAGAGCACAGACTCAAGGAATGTAATTTTGGTTGCTACAAAACCTGAAAACGCAACTAAAGGTGAATTATTTGGTGTCTTCAGTTCTGGAATCCACTCCAACTAGAAAAACTGCTTGAGAAATGTATAGAACTGTGAAAGTTTAACTGCAATACTGGATTTATCCAGAAGGTGGCTCGCTATACTCTGCAGGAAAGAGAACTTTGTAGGCAAATTTATGTCAGGACTATAACACTGCCACCTATATACAAGAATATAACTACTATAATACTGCCACCTATATACAAGAATATAACTACTATAATACTGCCTCCTATATACAAGAATATAACTACTATAATACTGCCACCTATATACAAGAATATAACTACTATAATACTGCCACCTATATACAAGTATATAACTACTATAATACTGCTCCTATGTACAAGAATATAACTACTATAATACTGCCCCTATGTACAAGAATATAACTACTATAATACTGCTCCTATATACAAGAATATAACTACTATAATACTGCTCCTATGTACAATAATATAACTACTATAATACTGCCACCTATATACAAGTATATAACTACTATAATACTGCTCCTATGTACAAGAATATAACTACTATAATACTGCCCCTATGTACAAGAATATAACTACTATAATACTGCTCCTATATACAAGAATATAACTACTATATTACTGCTCCTATGTACAAGAATATAACTACTATAATACTGCCCCTATGTACAAGAATATAACTACTATAATACTGCTCCTATATACAAGAATATAACTACTATAATACTGCTCCTATGTATAAGAATATAACTACTATAATACTGCTCCTATGTACAAGAATATAACTACTATAATACTGCTCCTATGTACAAGAATATAACTACTATAATACTGCTCCTATGTACAAGAATATAACTACTGTAATACTGCTCCTATGTACAAGAATATAACTACTGTAATACTGCTCCTATGTACAAGAATATAACTACTATAATACTGCTCCTATGTACAAGAATATAACTACTATAATACTGCTCCTATGTACAAGAATATAACTACTATAATACTGCTCCTATGTACAAGAATATAACTACTATAATACTGCCTCCTATGTACAAGAATATAACTACTATAATACTGCTCCTATGTACAAGAATATAACTACTATAATACTGCTCCTATGTACAAGAATATAACTACTATAATACTGCTCCTATGTACAAGAATATAACTACTATAATACTGCTCCTATGTACAAGAATATAACTACTATAATACTGCTCCTATGTACAAGAATATAACTACTATAATACTGCTCCTATGTACAAGAATATAACTACTATAATACTGCTCCTATGTACAAGAATATAACTACTATAATACTGCTCCTATGTACAGGAATATAACTACTATAATACTGCTCCTATGTACAAGAATATAACTACTATAATACTGCCTCCTATGTACAAGAATATAACTACTATAATACTGCCTCCTATGTACAAGAATATAACTACTATAATACTGCCTCCTATGTACAAGAATATAACTACTATAATACTGCTCCTATGTACAAGAATATAACTACTATAATACTGCTCCTATGTACAAGAATATAACTACTATAATACTGCTCCTATGTATAAGAATATAACTACTATAATACTGCCTCCTATGTACAAGAATATAACTACTATAATACTGCTCCTATGTATAAGAATATAACTACTATAATACTGCCTCCTATGTACAAGAATATAACTACTATAATACTGCTCCTATGTACAAGAATATAACTACTATAATACTGATCCTATGTACAAGAATATAACTACTATAATACTACTCCTATGTACAATAATATAACTACTATAATACTGATCCTATGTACAAGAATATAACTACTATAATACTGCCTCCTATGTACTAGAATATAACTACTATAATACTGCTCCTATGTACAAGAATATAACTACTATAATACTGCTCCTATGTACAAGAATATAACTACTATAATACTGCCTCCTATGTACTAGAATATAACTACTATAATACTGCTCCTATGTACTAGAATATAACTGCTATATTACTGCCTCCTATGTACAAGAATATAACTACTATAATACTGCTCCCATGTACAAGAATATAACTACTTTAATACTGCCTCCTATGTACAAGAATATAACTACTATAATACTGCTCCTATGTACAAGAATATAACTACTATAATACTGCCCCCTATGTACAAGAATATAACTACTATAATACTGTTCCTATGTACAGGAATATAACTACTATAATACTGCCTCCTATGTACAGGAATATAACTACTATAATACTGCTCCTATGTACAGGAATATAACTACTATAATACTGCTCCTATATACAAGAATATAACTACTATAATACTGCTCCTATATACAAGAATATAACTACTATAATACTGCTCCTATGTATAAGAATATAACTACTATAATACTGCTCCTATGTACAAGAATATAACTACTATAATACTGCTCCCTATGTACAAGAATATTACTACTATAATACTGCCACCTATATACAAGAATATAACTACTATAATACTGCCTCCTATGTACAATAATATAACTACTATAATACTGCTCCTATGTACTAGAATATAACTACTATAATACTGCTCCTATGTACAAGAATATAACTACTATAATACTGCTCCTATGTATAAGAATATAACTACTATAATACTGCCTCCTATGTACAAGGATATAACTACTATAATACTGCTCCTATGTACAAGAATATAACTACTATAATACTGCTCCTATGTACAGGAATATAACTACTATAATACTGCTCCTATGTACAAGAATATAACTACTATAATACTGCCTCCTATGTATAAGAATATAACTACTATAATACTGCCTCCTATGTACAAGAATATAACTACTATAATACTGCTCCTATGTATAAGAATATAACTACTATAATACTGCCTCCTATGTACAAGAATATAACTACTATAATACTGCTCCTATGTACAAGAATATAACTACTATAATACTGATCCTATGTACAAGAATATAACTACTATAATACTACTCCTATGTACAATAATATAACTACTATAATACTGCCTCCTATGTACTAGAATATAACTACTATAATACTGCTCCTATGTACTAGAATTTAACTACTATAATACTGCTCCTATGTACTAGAATATAACTACTATAATACTGCCTCCTATGTACAAGAATATAACTACTATAATACTGCTCCTATGTACAAGAATATAACTACTATAATACTGCTCCTATGTACAAGAATATAACTACTATAATACTGCCTCCTATGTACAATAATATAACTACTATAATACTGCTCCTATGTACAAGAATATAACTACTATAATACTGCTCCTATGTACAAGAATATAACTACTATAATACTGCTCCTATGTATAAGAATATAACTACTATAATACTGCTCCTATGTATAAGAATATAACTACTATAATACTGCTCCTATGTACAAGAATATAACTACTATAATACTGCCTCCTATGTACAGGAATATAACTACTATAATACTGCTCCTATGTACAATACCATGCATAGAATTGCTGTATGAGAGTTTAGCTGCTCTACCGTTATATCGCGCAGTGCGTACTGTCGGTGTGTTTGGGTGATGTCACTTTATGGGTTCAGTTACTTTCCACAAAACAGGACAAGAAAACCTAAAAAATGCCAAGGCACAAGTAGAGACGGGAGGATATTGGGGTCACATTTGGGAGGACACCCACCCAAGCAGCACTAACCAGGGAGACCCGCACCTCAGCCCCTCAGCAGTGATTTCCTTGAAGATTTCTTCTCTGTTCACATCCAAAGCTGCACTTACATTTTATGTTAATAGTTACTGTGTGTCTTGGGGCGGGCACACAGGCAGGGCTACGCGGTATGACCATGTGCCTAGTGTTTGGGGGGCCCTGCAGAATGTTGAGCGCAGCTTCGGCTGTGACTGGAGTAGAACAGATCAGAGGTCGGGGTCCAGTCCGCGTCTTTCCATCCTTTTTATTGGGGTTTGTGTGTTTTTGGCCGCACACCCGGTGACTCATCCCACAAGGTGCCCGCCACCCACCCGCCCTCTCCACCTGTGTGGGCGGTTGTCAGATCTCTTCCTCTTAAAGGAGACTCACTGACAGCAAGAATAAAAGTGAGGTGGGAGAGACCGACCCCCCCCCATAGCAAAATAAGACCCCAAAAAGTGCCCTCTGCCCTTCCTGTGGCTGCGGATGCCCTTGGACCCATGAAGCCCTTTTGGTTCTGAGGCAGGTGGTGCCGAGGGAGCTTGCCATCTAATTGCGCCCTGCGTCCGCTCTATGCCATGCCTCTGCAGTATGTAGCATGTTATGTGGGCACCAAGGCTGGCGCTGATATAGAGGTGGAGTAGTTATGGGCATCTGAAAGGGCATGCGTGTGTGTGGCAGGCCCCACAGCCCCCAGAGCCTGCAGGTGCTGAGGACACACCCTGCATAGTGATCACGCCCCACCCGTGCCCTGCAGACCCCAGCGCCCCGGGCAGAATACAGCAGCTGATGATTGATCCCTATTGTACACCACTGCACCCGCCTGTGCCAGGCAGAGGGAAAGGTGGCGCTTGCTGTCAGTGAATGGGAAAATTCTAGCTTACAGTCAGAGGCTGAAAACCTGTACAAGCCTGATACTTCTCACAGCTGAGGGTCTGTTACAGTTGTAAGCAGCACACATCTGCCTCCTGTCCGTACAATGTATCAGGGCAGGTGACGTGTGTCCGTCTGGAGTCCAGAGGACTGTCTACACTGGATACAACTGTAACAAAACCCCAGCAGTATTAGGTCTGGATGGGATTGCATGCGCCGGATATAAAAAGGGCTATTCTTATTAGTCACGGACAGCAAGCAGAGATCTTGAAACAGAAACTGAAACATTGAGTTTTTGTAAAAAGTTGCATAACTATTCAACCCCTCTAGCTGTTTCCTGAACAGAATGCGAGAAGTGCAGTTTAGGCCTCATGCATACGAACGTATTTTCATTCCGTGTCCATTCCGTTTTTTTGGGGGACTGTATACGGAACCATTCATTTCAATGGGTCCGCCAAAAAAACGCATGCTACTCCGTTTGCATTCCGTTTCCGTATGTCCGTTCCGCAAAAAAATAGAACCTGTCCTATTATTGTCCGCATTACGGACAAGGATTGTACTGTTCTATTAGGGGCCGGCTGTTCCGTTCCGCAAAATATGGAATGCACACGGACGTCATCCGTATTTTTTGCGGATACTTTTTTTGCGGATCCCTTGGCAGGCACTTGGGAAAAATTGTCAGCCTGTCTTTTGGTAAAATCTTTTGGGTCATGTCCGCAAAAAAAAAAACGGAAGACACACGGAAACACAACGGAAGGCAAAAACGGACACGGATCACTGAACAACGGAACCCCTTTTTGCGGACAGCATAAAAAAACGGTCGTGTGCATGAGGCCTAAGCCATACGGATGCATTCCGTTTTTTTTACAGCCCTATTGACTTGAATGGAGCGACGGAACGCGATTTGCGGGCAATAATAGGACATGACTCAAAATGTAGTGGAACTGAAAAACGGAAATACGGAAACGGAATGCATACGGAGTACATTCCATTTTTCTTTGCGGACCCATTGAAATGAATAGATCCGTATACGGACGGTATACTGAACGCAAAAAACGAGCCCTTAGGGGCCAGCTGTTCCGTTCTGCAAAATACGGAATGCACACGGATGTCTTGCAGATTTTTTGCGGATCCGTTTTTTGCGGACCACACAATACATGCGGTCGTGTGAATTAGGCCTTAGACTGACACGCAGAGATCCTACAGATGCCCCCACAGCATTGTGCCGCGTCCTATAGGTCCGCTCCAGCAGTGTTGGAGGGCTTGGGAAGAAGTAGTACACCCATCATCCCACGTCATTGACCCGAAAGCTAAATCTTTCCTTCATGTGTCACGGGGAGGAATGAAGACTCCTCGGGGGCCACTCCCTCTAGCACAACACCGATTCTACAACCAAAAAGAATGTGGCTCTTCCACTCGCCGCCTCCGCTCCTTCAAGATTCAGAGCCAAACCTGGAAGCGGCCGGGGCGCCTCACTGTCCAGGGGCCAAGGCTCTGTCTGCTTAAAGGGATTGTCCATTTCTTGACATCCCCTTTAAAAAATCTGTTAATAACAGGCAATGATTGTTGGAGAAATACGACATCACAGCGTATAGGAAGTCCGTACAGCAAAGCATCACGGTCCGAAATTTCAGTGCGTGTGGCCCTTACAATAAAGTTGGGGGCCCAAGTATTCATAACTGCACCTAGATTTCCTAGAAATAGATAAAAATTAGATTTTCTGATTTCGCTATTGGGGGGTAGGGGAATGTTCAGTAACAATGGGGTGTGTATACTTTTGCAACTCACTTTTTATCTATTGCTCTAATGCCTTTAAATAAAAAGAGGAAGCAACTATGCAAACAGCCTGGATTCAGCTCCTATGTGTCTCCACGGTAACAGACTACAAGCGAGCCCTGTGGTAGTCTGAGCCTACAGTCGCGTCTTCTACAGGCGGCAGAAGGGCGCGTAACCCTCCGCCGCAGGATCCGACTACACGGGGCTTGTTTGTAGTCTGTTACCATGGAGACGCCTGGCTCTGGTTTAACTTTAGATGCACTGGAGGAGCATAAAAAGTTGGTTGCAAAAGTATTCATACCCTGTAAACAAATTTCTAGCCGGCGGTTTTCCAAGCTGACGTTTCGCAGATGGCAGTATAAGCAAACGCTATGTAAAACCTGCGGAGAAAGCGGCGCCGGCGGGAGGCCATGATGTCCGCCACAGAGTCTCCGCTAGATTTAAAGGGGAAGGACCAGGTTGGGGGTAGGCGGTGGTAAGTCATCACGCCAAGGTAAGTCCTTGAACCAATCAGATTTCACACATCGTTCCATAGAATCCCATCATGGAGACCAGACGAGGGGTGACCACCACTGAGGGGTGCCATGTTCTTAAAGGGATAGTCACAAACTAGCGTGTTATCAGCGCTACAGTCCCACCTCGACTCTCCACTCCTATTCGTCTCCTACCCCTGTGTCAGTCTTCACTGTGGCACTGGAATTATAGTCATGAGTCAGGTTCTTTTATAAAATGAGGAGTAAACCTGGAGACTTCTTTATTATTCCATACAGTTACACTGCACCTTCACTCTCTGTCCTGTCAGTGTGTCAGTGTTCACTGCAGTTTTGGCATTGTATTCCTGCGTCAGGGGAGGGGGGTTTCAGCGGTTTTGGGGTTTCAGCACAGAAGTAGTATTATTACCGGGCGTCCTGTCATTGGCGGGGACCTGGGAACTTCTGTCAGCAGGTGGGTGGGTGGGTAAGTGACATTAACACATTCCTAACCAGTGACTCAGGGCAGGCGCAGAGATACCTGCAAAGTACTTACTGTGAGAGAAGAATGTGGACTATGCTGTATCAGGATGCGGCAGGGTCCAGCCCTCAGAGCAGCACTCCCCGGAGTTAACCTCTTCACCACCACAGAAAGAAGAGGAAATCCTTCAGTCATATCAGTTCCTGGGAAAGCAGGGTGATGACATATGGCCGTCACTCTGCTTTCCCTGAGTCCTGAACGGCATATATATAATAATACCGCCCTCACTCCTTCAGTAAAGCTGGGTGACATCAGATACGACCGCCATCTCCCACCAGCCTCATCTCTGCAGAACAACGAACCCAGAGAGACCTGATGCGTCTCACAGCTGAGGGTTTGTTACAGTCTAGACATGTGGCACTATTATATAGGCTTTTTATGGCACTATTATGTAGGCATTAAAATGCGACTGTTATGTAGGCACTATATAAGAATATTAAATAGGTACTTTATGGCACTATTATATAATTGCCATATCGCATTATTATATGGATACTACTATATGGCATTATTATGTAGGCACTATATAGCACAATTATGTAGGTACTGTATGGCAGTATTATATGTGCCAGTACTATGTAGGCACTATATGACATTATTATGTAGGCACTCTATGGCACTGGTAGATGTGCTTGCTGCAGCTCTCGCAGGGTGTGCAGTGTCAGGTTGATGTGCTTGCTGCAGCTCTCGCAGGGTGTGCAGTGTCAGGTTTATGTGCTTGCTGCATCTCTGGCAGGGTGTGCAGTGTCAGGTTGATGTTCTGCTGCAGCTCTCGCAGGGTGTGCAGTATCAGGTTGGTGTGCTTGCTGCAGCTCTCGCAGGGTGTGCAGTGTCAGGTTGATGTGTTTGCTGCAGCTCTCGCAGGGTGTGCAGTGTCAGGTGGATGTGCTTGCTGCAGCTCTCGCAGGGTGTGCAGTGTCAGGTTGATGTGCTTGGTGCAGCTCTCGCAGGGTGTGCAGTGTCAGGTTGATGTGCTTGCTGCAGCTCTGGCAGGGTGTGCAGTGTCAGGTTGATGTGCTTGCTGCAGCTCTGGCAGGGTGTGCAGTGTCAGGTTGATGTGCTTGGTGCAGCTCTCGCAGGGTGTGCAGTGTCAGGTTGATGTGCTTGCTGAAGCTCTGGCAGGGTGTGCAATGTCAGGTTGATGTGCTTGCTGCAGCTCTGGCAGGGTGTGCAGTGTCAGGTTGATGTGCTTGCTGCAGCTCTTGCAGGGTGTGCAGTGTCAGGTTGGTGCTTGCTGCAGCTCTTGCAGGGTGTGCAGTGTCAGGTTGATGTGCTTGCTGCAGCTCTCGCAGGGTGTGCAGTGTCAGGTTGATGTGCTTGCTGCAGCTCTTGCAGGGTGTGCAGTGTCAGGTTGATGTGCTTGTTGCAGCTCTTGCAGGGTGTGCAGTGTCAGGTGGATGGGCTTGCTGCAGCTCTCGCAGGGTGTGCAGTGTCAGGTTGATGTGCTTGCTGCAGCTCTCGCAGGGTGTGCAGTGTCACTCAGGTTGATGTGGTTGCTGCAGCTCTCGCAGGGTGTGCAGTGTCAGGTTGATGTGCTTGCTGCAGCTCTCGCAGGGTGTGCAGTGTCAGGTTGGTGCTTGCTGCAGCTCTCGCAGGGTGTGCAGTGTCAGGTTGGTGCAGCTCTGGCAGGGTGTGCAGTGTCAGGTTGATGTGTTTGCTGCAGCTCTCGCAGGGTGTGCAGTGTCAGGTTGATGTGTTTGCTGCAGCTCTGGCAGGGTGTGCAGTGTCAGGTTGATGTGCTTGCTGCAGCTCTCGCAGGGTGTGCAGTGTCAGGTTGATGTGTTTGCTGCAGCTCTGGCAGGGTGTGCAGTGTCAGGTCGATGTGCTTGCTGCAGCTCTCGCAGGGTGTGCAGTGTCAGGTTGGTGCTTGCTGCAGCTCTCGCAGGGTGTGCAGTGTCAGGTTGGTGCAGCTCTGGCAGGGTGTGCAGTGTCAGGTTGATGTGTTTGCTGCAGCTCTGGCAGGGTGTGCAGTGTCAGGTTGGTGCAGCTCTTGCAGGGTGTGCAGTTTTAGGTTTATGTACTTGCTGCAGCTCTCGCAGGGTGTGCAGTGTCAGGTTCATGTGCTTGCTGCAGCTCTCGCAGGGTGTGCAGTGTCAGGTTGATGTGCTTGCTGCAGCTCTCGCAGGGTGTGCAGTGTCAGGTTGATGTGTTTGGTGCAGCTTTCACAGGGTGTGCAGTGTCAGGTTGATGTGCTTGCTGCAGCTCTGGCAGGGTGTGCAGTGTCAGGTTGGTGCAGCTCTGGCAGGGTGTGCAGTGTCAGGTTGGTGCTTGCTGCAGCTCTGGCAGGGTGTGCAGTGTCACTCAGGTTGATGGGTGGGTGCAGTCTGGGGCTGTCTCTCTGGTATGCAGCCCTCTCTCTCTCCCTGCCTGGAGCTGTCACTTTAGGCCACTCCCACCCTGCACTATAAACAGAACACACGGGATTAACCCCTCTCCTGCCAAAGGGCAGGCAATTAATGCAAATGTGCGGTGTTATAGTATCTAGTGCAGTGGTTTCCAACCTGTGGAGTCCCAGCCGCTGTGATACTACCAGCCCTAGCGTAGACTGTAATAGACTGTGGCTCTCAGGGCAGGATGGGAGTTGTAGTTTGACGGTGGATGCACTCCCCTCAGGGGTTAATGCGGTGGAGGAGGGGTGTACTCTGAGATCTGCTCCTCCTTCCAGGTAACGATCACCTGCCCAGCAGGGTCACTCCCCTTCCTACCTGTAGAGCAGGATCCCCGGCTCCTCACTGACTCCCTGCAACTCCCCAGCCAGGAGCCAACACCTCTCAGATCTGTGCAAAGGGACCTCAGCGGGGCCCCCAGTCTGCAGCAGCACCCCGAGGGCCAGGAACCATGAGCTCCCTGTTCAAGAAGAGAACCACTGCCAAGTACAGCCCCAACCCGGTGCAGCCTAAATTGTGAGTACCCTGCCTGTCACTATGGAGAGCACCCATTGCACCCTGTCACCTATGGAGAGCACCCATCATATGTACCCTGTCACCTATAGAGAGCACCCTTCATATGTAGCCTGTCACTATGGAGAGCACCCATTGCACCCTGTCACCTATGGAGAGCACCCATTGCACCCTGTCACCTATGGAGAGCACCCATCATATGTACCCTGTCACCTATGGAGAGCACCCATCATCTGTACCCTGTCACCTATGGAGAGCACCCATCATATGTAGCCTGTCACCTATAGAGAGCACCCTTAATATGTAGCCTGTCACTATGGAGAGCATCCATTGCACCCTGTCACCTATGGAGAGCACCCATCATCTGTACCATGTCACCTATGGAGAGCACACATCATATGTAGCCTGTCACCTATAGAGAGCACCCTTCATATGTAGCCTGTCACTATGGAGAGCATCCATTGCACCCTGTCACCTATGGAGAGCACCCATCATATGTAGCCTGTCACCTATGGAGAGCACCCATCATATGTAGCCTGTCACCTATGGAGAGCACCCATCATATGTACCCTGTCACCTATAGAGAGCACCCATTATCTGTACCCTGTCACCTATGGAGAGCACCCATCATCTGTACCCTGTCACCTATGGAGAGCACCCATCATCTGTACCCTGTCACCTATAGAGAGCACCCATTATCTGTACCCTGTCACCTATGGAGAGCACCCATCATCTGTACCCTGTCACCTATAGAGAGCACCCATTATCTGTAGCCTGTCACCTATAGAGAGCACCCATCATCTGTACCCTGTCACCTATAGAGAGCACCCATTATCTGTAGCCTGTCACCTATAGATAGGATCTGCTCCCCTGCACAAACTGTCACCTATTCTGACATTTAGCTTATGTGTATTCACTATTTCTATGCTGAGGTAGAGATCACTTGTACTGTGTCTACTGGGATCTAGAAGTGCCACACCGTATATACTGGGATCTAGAAGTGCCACACCGTATATACTGGGATCTAGAAGTGCCACACCGTATATACTGGGATCTAGAAGTGCCACACCGTATATACTGGGATCTAGAAGTGCCACACCGTATATACTGGGATCTAGAAGTGCCATGCTGTGTATACTTGGATCTAGAAGTGCCACACCGTGTATACTGTGATCTAGAAGTGCTACACTGTGTATACTGGGATCTAGAAGTGCCACACCGTGTATACTGGGATCTAGAAGTGCTACCACTGTGTATACTGGGATCTAAAAGTGCTACACTGTGTATACTGGGATCTAGAAGTGCCACACCGTGTATACTGTGATCTAGAAGTGCCACACCGTGTATACTGTGATCTAGAAGTGCCACACTGTGTATACTGGGATCTAGAAGTGCCACCCTGTGTATACTGGGATCTAGAAGTGCCACCCTGTGTATACTGGGATCTAGAAGTGCCACCCTGTGTATACTGGGATCTAGAAGTGCCACCCTGTGTATACTGGGATCTAGAAGTGCCACGCTCTGGGTTCTGCTGGTAATTCTGGGTTTAGTGTCTGCACCTTTGGTTATACTGGGATCTGACCATACTGGGTCTACTGGAGGGGACACTGAGTTCAAGTGTCTGTGCTGCTGGTCATACTGGATTCTAATACTGAATATACTGGGTTATAGTGCTGGCCTTACTGGGGTTCTCATACTGATTTTATTAGGTTCTACAGTCTGCTGTTATACTGGGTTCTAGTATTAGCATACTGGTTTCTGATGCTGGTAATATAGGTTCCAGTGCTGACATACTGGGTTCTAGATTGTGTCACACCAGGTCATAGTATTGGCAGGCTGGGTTCTAGAGCTGGACACACCAGTTTCTAGTTCTGGCATGCTGGGTTCTAGATGGTGTCACACCAGGTCATAGTACTGGCAGGCTGGGTTCTAGATGGTGTCACACCAGGTCATAGTACTGGCAGGCTGGGTTCTAGAGCTGGACACACCAGTTTCTAGTTCTGGCATGCTGGGTTCTAGATGGTGTCACACCAGGTCATAGTACTGGCAGGCTGGGTTCTAGGGCCAGATACATTGTGTTCTAGTGCTGACATACAGGGTTCTTAATTCTGTAGATTGTCACAGGTCCAGTTACACAGTCTCCATCCTTGTTTCCTCTCGGTTCTTGATTCCATTCTCCCTCTATAATCCCCGGTTCTGGTTACTCTGGGCCTAGTCTTATTTGGACTCTAGTCCTTGTATTAATGTAATGGAGGGAGGACTATGCAGGAATGAGGAGACCTCCACGCTGGACTCTAGGCCTCACCCAGCTTTCCTAGAATCAGGTAGAACACAGCTGAAGAGTGAGGGATGCAGCTTCTGTTGAAGGATCATCTTTGATGTCAGGAAACAGGTTTGTCCTTCATTGTTCTTCCGGTGACACAATGTGATTGATCCGAGTGAGTGTCAGCTCCGGAGGGACAATTATAGGGTTCTGCAGACTCACCCTGAGATTTATGGACAGTGCTCCACCATGGATATGACCCCTGCACCGGTCCTTTATCCTCCCCCTATAGCTCTGGCTGTCATTCCTACATATCCCCCCATAGCTCTTCCTGTCATTCCTACAGCCCCCCCCCCATAGCTCTGCCTGTCATTCCTTCAGCCTCCCCCCATAGCTCTGCCTGTCATTCCTTAAGCCTCCCCCTATAGCTCTGCATGTCATTCCTTCAGCCTCCCCCGATAGCTTGGCTTGTCACCCCCCCCCCCCCATAGCTCTGCCTGTCATTCCTTCAGCCTCCCCCAATAGCTCTGCCTGTCACCGCCCCCCCCATAGCTCTTCCTGTCATTTCTTCAGTCCCCCATAGCTCTGCCTGTCATTCCTTCAGCCTCCCCCCATAGCTCTGCCTGTCATTCCTTCAGCCTCCCCCCATAGCTCTGCCTGTCATTCCTTCAGCCTCCCCCCATAGCTTTAACTGTCATTTCTTCCGCCTCCCCCTATAGCTCTGCCTGTCATTCCTTCAGCCTCTCCCCATAGCTCTGCCTGTCTCCCCCCATAGCTCTGCCTGTCACCCCCCAATAGCTCTGCCTGTCATTCCTTCAGCCTCTCCCCATAGCTCTGCCTGTCACCCCCCCCCCCCCCCAATAGCTCTGCCTGTCATTGATCATGATAATAGCCCACTATAGATGCTGAGGGGCCCATGGATAGAGAGGCCGTATCCTCTTTTACCCCATGGCTCATGCTGTCCTCTCAACGGGAACCATAGTGTTAGCAAACAATATAGACTCCGGCCCTGAGATGATGGGAGGTGTAGTGGGGGATTTTGAGTTTTGCAATGTCGCTCCTGCTCTCTACGTATTACAGATTGATGTGTTTCTGGTGCACGGTGAATGGTGGCTGGGCGTGGAGGGGATGACACCAGAATGTGACAGGTTGTGTAACTGAGGTGTGGACATAATGTAGTCTGAGGATGATGAGGTAGTAGTTTGTCAGATACAATGGTAGTGTATCAGCAGCTACATGGGACAGTGGGCATGACTCCTGGGGAAAATAGGCTATGCTAGTTACTGCCTGCTGGCATCACCTTTGTGGTCCAAGATGTAAAACTACAACTCTCAGCATACTGTCCCTTAATAGTCTTTGGCTTTTCAGGCATGAAGGGAGTTGTAGTTTCACAACCTGTGACTCTTTTGATTATGCATTGCTCTCCCTGGTTGCCTGGGGTTCTCAGGGCATGCTGGGAGTTGTAGTATCATAACCTGTGACTCTCTTGAGTATGCATTGCTCTGTCTGGCTGCCTGGGGATGTCAGGGCATGCTGGGAGTTGTAGTTTCACAACCTGTGACTCTCTTAGGTAAGCATTGCTCTCCCTGGTTCCCTGGGGATGTCAGGGCATGCTGGGAGTTGTAGTTTCACAACCTGTGACTCTCCTAGGTAAGCATTGCTCTCCCTGGTTCCCTGGGGATGTCAGTGCATGCTGGGAGTTGTAGTATCATAACCTGTGACTCTATTGGGTAAGCATTGCTCTCCCTGGTTGCCTGGGGATGTCAGTGCATGCTGGGAGTTGTAGTTTCACAACGATGGGAGAACACTTTGCAGTTGCTGGGGGTTTTCCTTCACACCTTGCGCGGAGGAGAAGCCCGATGGTGGCAGCAGTCTCACCTAGGCGGTGACAATGACTGGCCTGGTGGGTGTGGGAGTAGTCCATCCCACGTCAAGAGACAGTGTGAATGATGAGAGTATAAAGGGAACGCCACCCGGCTGTGTGTGAGGATTAACCTTGGGGGGTGAGAATGTGATTCCAGGGAGGTGACATATAAAATGAGATGCTATCATTGTATAGAGGGTAACGAGAGACGACTCTCTTCACCAGCCTCCAGGATTCCCACCCAGCAAATATTATTCAGCACCCTGGGAAAGCTGGGTGACTCCCTAATGGGAGCTGTATGGATCCAAAAGAGAGTTAGACCAGCACCTCCAAATTATGTGAAAAAGGGAGTTCAGGCACGGGGGCTGTATGATGGGGGCTCTGTCGGTGTCACCCAGCTTTCCTAGAAACACAGAAGCCTAAATGTGCAGCAGGATGAGACCAGGGGTGTATCCCGAAACTTGGAAAAGCTGAGCGGTGAGAGCTGTCCTGCAAATCCATCTCCTGTCTTGATACAATGTATCGGTATTGCAGGTCAAATGTATCAACCAGAGGATTCTCTGGATACATTGTAACAAACCCCAATGTCTGGGTGAGCTATGTGGTCAGGGTGAGTTTTTCAGTCTCCGGGTGTAAACAAGAATGCAGCCATACATTGGGCAGCAAGCAGAGATCTTAAAAATGGTGAGAAATTGAAACAATCCATTGGGGCGTGACAGTGAATGTCTGTGATTTTTTTGGACTGGAGACACTCCTTTCGTAAGATCTGCGTACCCTTGTCTTGTTTGGCAAGGCTTTTAGTAGGTATTTCAAGAATGTGACCTTAGAGGGGGAAGAACCAGTATGTGGACATGTTTCTGACACACCAATCTGACTGGTTTTGGCCACAGAGCAATCACAACTGGACCCCGGAGATTGGAACGACCTCCTGTTACAAGATAAGGGGGGCACCATTCATTGGTCAACCCGATGCCCCAGGGTCCTTGATCTCCGGGTGTGACAGACGATGTCCTTGTCGATGTTTGTCTTCTATAGGGGCTAAGATGGCGCAAGATTAGCATCGACATGGCCCCTCTCCAAAGCTGCTGCACCGCGGGAGAGTCGCGTCCATATACTGCTGAGAGGCGCAGTTCTTTACCGCCTCTTACCCTACAGCCCCCTCCACGCCCATTAGCGTGGGGAAAGCCATGGGATCTCGCTTGGCCAATCAAGTTGGCTTCAATCCAGAGCGCCATGTTGGACGTGAGGCCCATGATGCCATAACTAGGTGTGTGACTAGAGGCTGTCTCTATTAGAAAGCCCCTTTAATGCCGCCCGGCGCGGGATGTCTCATGAGATCCTTGCCCTGGCGCGTTACTGGCACCTGCCTCCTGGTGGCTCTATTCCCAGTCACGACGCCTCCATTCACTGGATTAGAAAAAGGATCTTTTGTTTGCAAACAATGGAGGACGCCGCACGTTCCTGATCGTACCTGCCGCTGGATTAACCCGTGTTATGGTGCACCCATCGTCAGCCCAACAGGAGCGTGGGCAACAGAGTAGTACCCTCACCGCCAGAAAAATACTGCACCTCCATGCAGTGTCCCTCTAATACTGCTTTCTTTAAGCCAGGAAACCATCAGCCCAAATAATACCGCCATACATTGATTTAGTAATACTTCCATGTAATATCCGTATAATAAAACCATACTCACACAACACTGCCATATATTCCCAGTTTAGTCCTCCAGGTCCATTAGAAAATTGGGAGCCCTGGACGTCAGCCCTATTTGCCTCCCCTAAACTGGAACATCTTCAGCCCAAGTCATACCGCTATACAGTACCCACATAATACAGCACATATACTGTAATACCGCCGTAGAGTGTCCACACACTACAGCCCAAATAAAGCTGCTTTAGTAATGTAGTCAATAGAAAACTACCATATATTTCCAATTTAGTCCTCTACAAAACTGGGGTCCTGGACAATAGTCCTATTTGTCTCCCCTAAACCAGGAAACCATCAGACCAAATACCGTTATACAATGCCCACATAATACAGCTCAGACAACACCGTCAGGCACTACATTAATAATACCACCATAGAGTGTTCATATATTACTACCAAATAGTACTCACATAACGCTGCCATATATTTCAAGTTAATTCTCAAGGTTAATTACAAAAGTGAGAGCCCTGGACAACTGCCCTATTCGCCTCCCCCAAACGAGAAAACCAGCCAAGTAATACCGCTCTATAGTACCCACATAATACAGCCCAAGTACTGTCATACCGCTGTAGAATGTCCACACACTACTGCCCAAATACCATGGCAATACATTTCTAGTAATGTAGTCCATAAAATACTACCATATAGTGATCAAAAACACTGCCATATATTTCCAATGTAGTCCTCCAGGTCCTGGACAACAGTCCTATTTGCCTCCTTTAAACCAGGAAACCATCAGGCCAAATACTGTTATACAATGGCCACATAATATATCCCAAATACTGTAAAACCGCCATACAATGCCCACATGATACAGCCCAGTCATAGCTTGTCTACATAATAACTCCACGCAGTGTCCATAGAGTACTCCCATAGAGTACTCCCATAGAGTACTCCCATAGCACTGCCATATATTTCCAGTTTAGACTTTGCGGCCCTAGGCCAGGAATAGGCAAACTGCGGCTCTCCAGCTGTTGTAAAACTACAACTCCCACCATGTCCTGCTATAGGCTGATAGCTGCAGCCAGACTAAGCATGCTGGGAGTTGTAGTCTTACAACAGCTGGAGACCCGCAGTTTGCCCAGCCTTAGGCAATAGACCTGTACGCCTCCCCTAAACCAAGAAACCATCAGCTCAAATAATACCGCCGTACATCGCCTTAATAATACCTCCATGCAGTGTCCATATAGTACTCCCATATAGTACTCACATAGCACTGCCATATATTTCCAGTTTAGACCTTGGGGCCTACTAGAAAACGATGCCCTCCTAGGCAATAGACCTGTATGCCTCCCTTAAACCAAGAAACCATCAGCTCAAATAATACCGCCATACATCGCCTTAATAATACCTCCATGCAGTGTCCATATAGTACTCCCATATAGTACTCACATAGCACTGCCATATATTTCCAGTTTAGACCTTGGGGCCTACTAGAAAACGATGCCCTCCTAGGCAATAGACCTGTATGCCTCCCTTAAACCAAGAAACCATCAGCTTAAATAATACCGCCATACATCGCCTTAGTAATACCTCCATAATAATACTACCATATGGTGCCCACATGTCTCGGCCATGTACATCCATGAAAGTCCTTGGGGCCCTGAGCAATCGTGACCATTGAAACCCCGACCTGGGAGAGAAAAGTCATAGAACCTCGGTGACCATTTTTGGAAGACAAAAAGCCGCCGCCTGAAGAGCAAGTACCAGCGCTGACCAGTAGGGGCGCTCCAGTGACATGGGGACCTTCCGCTGTCACTATAATACAGTGTCATGTATACACTACACAGGTCAGAAATCTCTTAAAACAGGTCCACCATTTTTGCCGTTCATTGGAAGGATGGAAACCATCAGCAAGCTGCTGTTATTCTTCTGAGGTGTCTAACACAATGGGACGGGATGTCCTGTAAACTCACATATGGCATAATTATAACATAATTACACCCATCATAAGATCCGCCGCCGCGGCCGATCTGCATGTTGATGGTTTCCACTCGTATTAACCAAAACCGGACTCCCCAGGCCCACTCCTATGATTGAGGCATCGTTCTATTGTGCCGCTGCTTGCGTCTAAATTTAGCTCTTCCTGGAGAAGACAATGAATCTCCTTATCCTGCGTCTTATAAAGGTTGGACGGGGAGAAGATTCCAGAGAGTTTTTTCACTCGAGGGAGGAGTGCGATCACCGAATGTTATGTCAAATAAGAGAAGGGCGTGAGACTGACATAGCAGAGCCCGGGAGCAGGTTCAGCAAGAAGTTGGGGCAGGGGTGTGCCGCTGATACAGTTTCATTGCAATCGGTGTGAGATATCAGGGAAAAGGCGCTCCAGCGATACCGCGCCGGACAAACTCTGCTTCATCTGACGGCAACAGGATGCCGAAACGCGCCGCGTGCCTTATGTTTGTCAGCATAACACATACAGCTGCCGGGCAAATAGCTGAAGGGCGGTATAGGTAGCATTTGTACCCGGGCCCTAGCGCTTGTGGCCCCTCTGTCACATACAAAGACACCGGTGTTACAGATTTCGCATTAGAGCCCAGAGGTGCACTACCTGTCGTCACCATAGGTGGCGCGGCCTGTCACCAGGAGCTTGTACCCTTATTAAAAGTTCCCTAGTCCATTGGGCTGCAATCTACGATTCCCTGTTATCAGCCATTGTACGCTCCGTATATGTCACTGATATCAGCCACTCCTGTTATAACGCTCCCGCACTGATATTAAGGGTTACTGGCCCTTTAAATAGAGTAGCAAGAGGCCTACACTATCAGAATCATGGCCATTATTTACACTGCACAGAGCTCTGTATTCACCGCTTATCTCGGAAATTGCTAAGTAAATACAGAGCGTACAATGATACTCATCATCCATGAGATGATAGGAGAGGTATTCCGCTACACATCAGCGACAACATAAGAGGCTTAACATATGATGGTGGTGTATACCTGACAGGAGTGACGGATGCTGGGAGTTATACATCCTCCTGTATATAGTGATATGGAGCATGCGGGTATAACCTGGGTATCTCCTGTATATAATTATATATGTACAGCCGGTATAACCTGGGCATCTCCTGTATATAATTATATATGTACAGCTGGTATAACCTGGGTATCTCCTGTATATAGTTATATATGTACAGCTGGTATAACCTGGGTATCTCCTGTATATAGTTATATATGTACAGCTGGTATAAGTTATACATCTTCCTGTATATAGTGATATGGACCATGCTGGTATAACCTGGGCATCTCCTGTATATAATTATATATGTACAGCTGGTATAACCTGGGCATCTCCTGTATATAATTATATATGTACGGCTGGTATAAGTTATACATCTTCTGTATATAGTGATATGGACCATGCTGGTATAACCTGGGTATCTCCTGTATATAATTATATATGTACAGCTGGTATAAGTTATACATCCTCCTGTATATAGTGATATGGAGCATGCTGGTATAACCTGGGCATCTCCTGTATATAGTGATATGGAGCATGCTGGTATAACCTGGGTATCTTCTGTATATAATTATATATGTACAGCTGGTATAAGTTATACATCTCCCTGTATATAGTGATATGGAGCATGCTGGTATAACCTGGGTATCTCCTGTATATAATTATATATGTACAGCTGGTATAAGTTATATATCTTCTTGTACATAGTGATATGGACCATGCTGGTATAACCTGGGCATCTCCTGTATATAATTATATATGTACAGCTGGTATAAGTTATACATCTCCTGTATATAGTGATATGGACCATGCTGGTATAACCTGGGCATCTCCTGTATATAATTATATATGTACAGCTGGTATAAGTTATACATCTTCTTGTATATAGTGATATGGAGCATGCTGGTATAACCTGGGCATCTCCTGTATATAATTATATATGTACAGCTGGTATAAGTTATACATCTTCCTGTATATAGTGATATGGACCATGCTGGTATAACCTGGGCATCTTCTGTATATAATTATATATGTACAGCTGGTATAAGTTATATATCTTCTTGTACATAGTGATATGGACCATGCTGGTATAACCTGGGCATCTCCTGTATATAATTATATATGTACAGCTGGTATAAGTTATACATCTCCCTGTATATAGTGATATGGACCATGCTGGTATAACCTGGGCATCTCCTGTATATAATTATATATGTACGGCTGGTATAAGTTATACATCTTCTTGTATATAGTGATATGGAGCATGCTGGTATAACCTGGGCATCTTCTGTATATAATTATATATGTACAGCTGGTATAAGTTATACATCTTCTGTATATAGTGATATGGAGCATGCTGGTATAACCTGGGTATCTCCTGTATATAATTATATATGTACAGCTGGTATAATCTGGATATCTCCTGTATATAATTATATATGTACAGCTGGTATAAGTTATACATCTTCCTGTATATAGTGATATGGAGCATGCTGGTATAACCTGGGTATCTTCTGTATATAATTATATATGTACAGCTGGTATAAGTTATACATCTTCTTGTATACAGTGATATGGACCATGCTGGTATAACCTGGGCATCTCCTGTATATAATTATATATGTACAGCTGGTATAACCTGGGTATCTCCTGTATATAATTATATATGTACAGCTGGTATAAGTTATACATCTTCTGTATATAGTGATATGGAGCATGCTGGTATAACCTGGGCATCTCCTGTATATAATTATATATGTACAGCTGGTATAAGTTATACATCTTCCTGTATATAGTGATATGGAGCATGCTGGTATAACCTGGGTATCGCCTGTATATAATTATATATGTACAGCTGGTATAACCTGGGCATCTCCTGTATATAGTGATATGGAGCATACTGGTATAATCTGGGTATCTCCTGTATATAGTGATATGGAGCATACTGGTATAACCTGGGCATCTCCTGTATATAATTATATATGTACAGCTGGTATAAGTTATACATCTTCCTGTATATAGTGATATGGACCATGCTGGTATAACCTGGGCATCTCCTGTATATAATTATATATGTACAGCTGGTATAAGTTATACATCCTCCTGTATATAGTGATACGGAGCATGCTGGTATAACCTGGGTATCTCCTGTATATAATTATATATGTACAGCTGGTATAAGTTATACATCTTCTGTATATAGTGATATGGAGCATGCTGGTATAACCTGGGTATCTCCTGTATATAATGATATATGTACAGCTGGTATAACCTGGGCATCTCCTGTATATAATTATATATGTACAGCTGGTATAAGTTATACATCTTCTTGTATATAGTGATATGGAGCATGCTGGTATAACCTGGGTATCTCCTGTATATAATTATATATGTACAGCTGGTATAAGTTATACATCTTCCTGTATATAGTGATATGGACCATGCTGGTATAACCTGGGTATCTCCTGTATATAATTATATATGTACAGCTGGTATAAGTTATACATCTTCCTGTATATAGTGATATGGAGCATGCTGGTATAACCTGGGTATCTCCTGTATATAATTATATATGTACAGCTGGTATACGTGATACATGTTCGGTTGTGAATGTGATGTTACTCTGTGTACATCTCCGTGCCCCTATGACAGTTATTCCTGTACTATATGTAGGGGTGCACCTAGCCTTTCTGCTGCCTGAGGCAAAAACTGAAATGGCGCCGCCCCCAATGCCAATTATACATCGTTACGGGTGGTATACCTGGGTACTGTGACTGGCACTATGTGTAGTATTATATAGGAAGTATGGGCGACCGCACGTGAGCTACGGTGGGCCGATGAGGGTGGCAGTAGTTTTACCCACGGTTAGCAGAGCCTCCCTGGGCGGGCGTGCAGTGATAGGGAAGTCAGCACTGAATCCTCCGGGGCGCTCTCTAGTACAGGGATCACCAGCCAGATGGTGGAGGTGCCCTTGGTGGTATAGGTGTTTAGGGTGCTTTGGAGGCTGGGAACCTGGTTGTTCGTGACGCCAGCGCCGTAAAGGTGCAAAGGTTGGTGGTGGAAAAGATGAGGAATCAGTTGTAGTAAAACAGTTGAACTTTTGCTTAAATCACTTGACTCTGGGTCGCCAGTGATGGTGATATATGCCATAAAGATATGACTCAGATATTGGTTTAGCTGTAATCCTTGTCACAGGCTGGACAGTTGTCAGGTAAGGAGATTTCCTAAGACTTTAACGGGCAAGAAACGGGCTCTTTCTTATAGAAGTCTGCGCCAAGTCCACTCTCTAGCGCTCAGGTACTGGATATAATAAGCCTTAATGGTCGGTACAATCCACAGGGCGGCTTCCTAATGGCAGGCATCCGTCAGGGTACTCACTGAAGAATTACGGTCCACTGTGTCCACAGAGGCACGTGGTAAAGGAGAATTTTGCGCATTACAGGGGTTGTCCCATCTCAGACAATGGGAGCATATCGCTAGGATATGCCCCCATTATCTGATAGGTGCGGGTCCCACCTATTCGGTTTAAAGTGTCCCCATTTTCACACAGAGTGGGACACTGCAAATATAGGTACTGTAAGGCCTCATGCACACGAACGTTGTTTGGTTCCGCATCCGAGCCGCATATTTTGCGGCTAGGGTGAGGACCCATTCACTTCAATGGGGCCGCAAAAGATGCGGACAGCACTCCGTGTGCAGTCCGCATCCATTGCTCCGTTCCGTAGACCCGCCAAAAAAAAATAACATGGCCTATTCTTGTCCGTTTTGGCGGACAAGAATAGGCAGTTATATTAATGGCTGTCCGTGCCGTTCCGCAAATTGAAAGCACACGGACGCCATCCGTGTTTTGCAGATCCGTTCGTGTGCATGAGGCCTAATTGGTACTATTACACAGTCCCGTTATTCTGAGCAGCAGCTAATATCCAGAGTAATCGCCAATCCGTCTTTGTTGTCCATAGAAACCAATCACAGCGCAGCTCTCATTCCATATCCTGCTGTTGTAAAATGAAAGCTGGCCTGTGATTGGTTGCTATGGGCAACAGATCCGACTCTTCTTTTAACACAGGGGATTTTCAGTCTGCCAGAAATCCACAGACATGGATCCGCCTGTGACCACCCGGCCGTGGCTCTGGTGGATTTCAGGTTTCGTTTTTATGTCCGTGATGCATTGGAAGCCGTGTGACAAACATAAATCTGCCCCTTTTGTGTTTCAATTCTTTACCGTTTCACAATCTCTGCTTGCTGCCTGTGAATGAGAACACATCTGCCTAATACATCTCACAGCTGAGGGTTTGTTACACATGCAGATTGTCTGTTATTTACAGGCTCGGGTGAATCATTTCCCCCTCCGGTCTGGAGCCATTAGTGTGGGGGTAGGTAGGCCGCAGGGGGCAGAGCAGGAAGGAGGCTGCTTGTTTACCTGCCCATTCTGGAGTTTGGCATCAGGACTATTGTGGATGCAGCCAGGGGACGGGATGTGCTGCTGACTTGTACGCCCCCTTCCTATGCACAATGTGCGCTGGTCTCCAGGAGGGATGATCCCATCTCCGCGTCTTCTATGGATTTTAATTAGCTGATCGTTTCCTGAGCTGCAGTTTAATTCGCTTCCTGCCCAGAAAGTGAAATTCAGGTCCACGGGGACACCTGCAAAAAAAAATATCCTCAGTTTAGGACCTGTTCACACTGCGGACTTTGCCACCGCATTGGTAGGCAGCGCTGCCGTTCACGTGGTCATCAGTTTAAAGCCACAACCTTGCCAAGGTATTTTTGGTCTGCATTTTTTGCGGATCGGATGTGGCTCAGTCACTTCAATGGGACCGCAAAAGATGCGGACAGTGTGCGGAGTGCTGTCCGGATCCGTATGTCCGTCTGCGGCACCAGCAAAAAGAGATGGAACATATCCTATTCCCATTGTCTGTTTTGCAGAGAAGAGCCGGCATTGTTACAATGTACGTGTGGTCGTGTGTATGCAACATAAGGGACACGTCCCTTCTTTCTGTACAGGCGCCACTGGAAGCCGCTACGGGTTTCTGCTCGTGGTTCAGCTCCATTCAATGTGAAAAACCGCTATAGAAACCGCAGCTGCCTCTGCCGCCGAATACACGGCGGATGTTGACAGGCTAGTTTCACAACTGCAGTAAGCTATCCGGCAGAGTTCACCAGATCTGGCCTAGCCGGATACCACTGCGTTCACCACTGGCGCCCATCGACTATAATGGGATCCGGATTCCGGCAAAAGAGCCAGGTTTCGGCCGAATAGAATGCACCATTTTTTGTCTGGCCAAAACCCGTTTCTGTTCCGTTTTTTACAGGTCCGTATGTGGAACCATTCACTTCAATGGGTCTGCAAAAATAACGTAAAACGTATCCGTATGTCTGCAAGTCCGTACTGAAAAAAATTAGAACATGTCCTATCCTTGTCCGTTTTGTGAATAAGGATAGGCATTGTTACAATAGATCAGCAAGAAGAAAAAATGGCTGCAACATGGACGTCACACAAAGGTCATCCGTTTTTTTGGGGGGATCCCAGTTTTGCGAACCGCAGAATACATACGGTTGTGTGCATGAGCCCTTCTCCAGCTATGCCGGATACGGTGAACTGCGGCAGGCCGTTTCTCTGCAGGAACTGCTTACCGGATAGCTTACCGCAGGTGTGCAAGTCAACTTAGGCCGGCGTCAAACATTTTTTTTTTTTTGCTTTTTTACTGCTTTTTAGTAAAAAACAAAACAAAAAGCACTCAGACTTAAACACTATAAAAACAACACGCACACTGCAGAGCGATGTGCGGCAGCTTACGACGGACCGCATCCTGGGGATCAGGGCTCGGTGATTTCACGCCCTTGCTCAGAGGAATCCTTTGTGTCGCCCCCTTTTGCTCTCCAACGCCAAAGCTGATGAAGCAGCAAGGCTTTGGGTGGAGCTGAGGCCGCTCTGCCTGGGAGGACTCTCGCTGAAGCAGAAACCGTCCTCCGCTGGCTCCAGCTGGAAGCTTCATCCTGTGATATACCAGAGTTAGTGGCGAGATGATGTTGCAGGCTCCTAGAACATGCTGAGAGTTGTAGTTAGGGATGAGCGAAGCGAGGTTCGGATCCTAAGTGCGGGGCGTGTCCTAGAAGCGTGCAACATCCGCTCACTACTAAGTGTCTCGTATCACAAGATGACACAGCTTCCAGCTGGAGACAGTGGAGGAAGGTTCCTGCTGCCAGGAGGATTGGGGGGGGGGGTATGTGGTAAGGGGGTACCCCAACCCCGTACCTTCTACACAAACGTTCTGGGGGTGATCAGACATGAAGGGAAAGCGATAAGTGATCAAAATGTATAATACCGTATACTGAGAGGGGAGCAGCAGGAAGAGCTGAAAATAGCCTTCATTAATGCCAGCAACACCCGACAGTCACCTGAATTATGGATGAGTGACATTCACTGACAGGTAGCTGATTACTATTTCTATAAACCACAACAGTATATATACTGTATATACTGCACAACGTAACTCCGAGACCACCAGACATAGTACATAGGAGGCAGTATTATAGTAGTTATATTCTTGTACATAGGAGCAGTATTATAGTAGTTATATTCTTGTACATAGGAGCAGTATTATAGTAGTTATATTCTTGTACATACGAGCAGTATTATAGTAGTTATATTCCTGTACATAGGAGCAGTATTATAGTAGTTATATTCTTGTATATAGGAGGCAGTATTATAGTAGTTATATTCATGTATATAGGAGGCAGTATTATAGTAGTTATATTCTTGTACATAGGAGCAGTATTATAGTAGTTATATTCTTGTACATAGGAGCAGTATTATAGTAGTTATATTCTTGTACATAGGAGGCAGTATTATAGTAGTTATATTCTTGTACATAGGAGGCAGTATTATAGTATTTATATTCTTGTACATAGGAGCAGTATTATAGTAGTTATATTCTTGTACATAGGAGCAGTATTATAGTAGTTATATTCTTGTACATAGGAGCAGTATTATAGTAGTTATATCCCTGTACATAGGAGCACTATTATAGTAGTTATATTCTTGTACATAGGAGCAGTATTATAGTAGTTATATTCTTGTACATAGGAGCAGTATTATAGTAGTTATATTCTTGTACATAGGAGGCAGTATTATAGTAGTTATATTCTTGTACATAGGAGCAGTATTATAGTAGTTATATTCTTGTACATTGTGAGCAGTATTATAGTATTTATATTCTTGTACATTGTGAGCAGTATTATAGTATTTATATTCTTGTACATAGGAGGCAGTATTATAGTAGTTATATTCTTGTACATAGGAGCAGTATTATAGTAGTTATATTCTTGTACATAGGAGCAGTATTATAGTATTTATATTCTTGTACATAGGAGCAGTATTATAGTATTTATATTCTTGTACATTGTGAGCAGTATTATAGTATTTATATTCTTGTACATAGGAGGCAGTATTATAGTATTTATATTCTTGTACATTGTGAGCAGTATTATAGTAGTTATATTCTTGTACACAGGAGCAGTATTATAGTATTTATATTCTTGCACATTGTGAGCAGTAGTAGGGCGATTATATGCTGGAGATCTACACTTTGTAATAGGTCTTATGATTCTGGGTGTTGTGTAGACATGATGCTGCCAGGACCTTGGGAAATATTTCCTCCTTCCGTCTGTTTTCCATTGAAGATAATTAGTAAAGTAAATCCTTTATATGTAAAGAAGAATTCTGTGTTCAGGCTACAACTTGCTGGGTTAATGATGATGATGTTGCTCTGCAGTGTGGAGAACGCTTCCTCTCACGATGGCAGAGGTGTTCCCCTCATTTCCATGTCTTTGTGCTGGAGACATTGCACTTGTCAGTATCGGGCTGGTCCAGCACACATCAGAAGTTTAGGCTGTGCGCTCCTCGGGGGCAGGCAGTGAGAACATAAAGGTATCACATAGACTGCAGGTCTCCACAGTAGGGGAGCCACTACTATATTACTAGCCACTGAGGACACTGCAGGGCGAGGGCTTTTATACAGGACTTAAACTCCTCAACTCCCAGTAGAGAGGTTCTGCAGCAGCCGAGGTGTTTAATATGGGCCTCAGCAGAATCAGGTGCCGAATAACTGTGTAATACACACCACAGATGCTACAGAACCTCTTTGAGGAGTGGAAATAGACCTTAAAATAACTAATTTTGAAAAAAATGACAAGTGCCAAACTCTGTGGGTGCCACACTCTGAGGAGTAACAAGAAGCTCCTGGGCACCAAAAACCCGGCCCCATCTTTTATCTGCCATTTACTGATGTCCTCTTATTTGGCAGACAGGATTTTGGGCTCCCTCAGGCACCTGGGCCTCAGGGCAACTGCTACCTCGGCACCCGGTATAGCTACTCCATGGGCAACAGAGTAGTGCTTTTAGCCCCTTAAGGAACATTCACACATACAGAATTACTGCAGCATGCCTAATCCCTCCACTGCAGCATGCCTCATCCCTCCACTGCAGCATGCCTCATCCCTCCACTGCAGCATGCCTCATCCCTCCACTGCAGCATGCCTCATCCCTCCACTGCAGCATGCCTCATCCCTCGACTGCAGCATGCCTCATCCCTCGACTGCAGCATGCCTCATCCCTCGACTGCAGCATGCCTCATCCTCGACTGCAGCATGCCTCATCCCTCGACTGCAGCATGCCTCATCCCTCGACTGCAGCATGCCTCATCCCTCGACTGCAGCATGCCTCATCCCACCAATGCAGCATGCCTCACCCCTCCACTGCAGCATGCCTCATCCCTTCACTGCAGCATGCCTCATCCCTTCACTGCAGCATGCCTCATCCCTCCACTGCAGCATGCCTCATCCCTCCACTGCAGCATGCCTCATCCCTCCACTGCAGCATATCTCATCCCTCTACTGCAGCGTGCCTCATCCCTCTACTGCAGCGTGCCTCATCCCTCTACTGCAGCGTGCCTCATCCCTCTACTGCAGCGTGCCTCATCCCTCCACTGCAGCGTGCCTCATCCCTCCACTGCAGCGTGCCTCATCCCTCCACTGCAGCGTGCCTCATCCCTCCACTGCAGCGTGCCTCATCCCTCCACTGCAGCGTGCCTCATCCCTCCACTGCAGCGTGCCTCATCCCTCCACTGCAGCATATCTCATCCCTCCCCAGTGCTCACTATTTTCCTTACATTACTTCTTATCATGCAGTACACAGCAGAGCAGAATATTTGTGCGTCTTGTGTAGTCTAGTTATAGCCTTCAAGTCATTGGAAATTCTTCAACTAATCTTTCACTTTTTTTCCACATATATTAAAATGTATTCCCTGCAGCAAACCTGATCTCACATTCTGTGCTGGGACAGGTTCCTGCAGGTCCGGCTGTCACCTGACAGCATCTATTACGCGCTGCGCGCCGCAGTGGGTGACTCCACCTGGTGCTATGTCTCGCGCCTTTACTTCATGTTCGTAGGGCATGTTCACATGTTGCGGTTAAGGTGGGGCTGAGGACCACATGTGGTTTTACCATGAATTGACACCGTTTTACCGCAGATGGTTTTGCAATGAGGAGATGTGATGTGCGAAACGCAGTCGATCAGATGATTGGAATGATTACATAAGCAGGGGCGGGGTTATTAAATAGGTGGAGCTAGGACACTAAGCTTTAGCCAATCGGATCATGGAAAACTTCAGGATACCAGTGAGTGGGGTAAACACCGCTGCAAAATATGAAGCTCACATGAGGTGAAGTGGGCGAGCTGCGGCCCTGTAAGTCAGTGTTTGGTTATGATGTCATCACTTGTTGATGATGTCATCAATGTAGAAATCACTGTATACATCTTATACCCACCATTCTGTAAATTATAAGTGACAATATAAATGATAGTATATAGGGTTGAAAGGCGGTGCCCATCTTAATATATTATTACAAAAATCTGATTACTACTGCAAGCAGAGATAAAGGAAGGTCTGGTCTAGGCGGTCCTGGCTCCTTCTCTGCTAGTTTGGTCTTGAGCTGAAAACCTAGGTAGTTTAGACAGACTGGTTGCTAGGGAAGCACTGCCTGACAACTGAATGTGAAAGCTAACTATGTATCCATAGCAACTAGTAATGTGCTCAGCCTCATTCCCTATCTCAGCCTGCATTATTAATCAGATTTTTTTTTTTCTTAGAAAAAACCTTCAGTCTGGAATTAATGGGATTTGTCAGGTGTCTGTTGGATAGCTATAGGGTGAACCGTGAAATGTATCCAGGAGGCGGTCCACAATACAATAGCGCTATGACATCATTACTGACTGGTTCCCCTCTGGTGAGGCTGTTGATTACAGTGTACTGAAGGAGTTTCTGGTCTATTGGATGACAGATTAATTAGTTATCATTGCGGCATACAATCATTATCTGCAGATATTTCCCCATGTACATTCCTGGGTGCTGAGTAACGCCACTGATACTCCGGCCGGACATCCAGACTTCTCCCAGATATCGGTCAAAGATGGAGGCTCCGAAAACATGGGTACATCAAAGAGCGATCCTGCTCAGGGCACCTTCACACGTGGCAGATTTTGTGGCAGAAAATTCCACGACTGAAAATCAGTTCAATTCATTTGAATGCAGAGGCAAGCAGATGGGTTTCTGTGAGCCTCATTCAGGTGAATGCAACCGATTTTCAGTCGCAGAATTTTCTGACACTAAATCTGCCGTGTGTGAAGGCGACCCTAATCCAGCCGAACAAATTATGTTTGTGTGTCGCATATTGTAAATCCGAGGTGTATCTGACAAGATCTACATCAGAAGCGGTATAATCATGGCGTGGATATGCTGTAGATTTTGTACGGATGTGCTGTATGTGCTATGGATATGCTGTGGATGTGACATGGTTTTCCCGTGGATGCACTGTGAATTTGCTTTCGATGTGTCATGAATATGTGGTGGATGTGCCGTAGATATGCTGTGGATGGCTGTAGATTTGCTGTGGAGTTTCTGTGGATTTGCCGTGGATGTGCCGTAGATTTGCCGTGGATGTGCCGTAGATTTGCTGTGGAGTTTCTGTGGATTTGCTGTGGATGTGCCGTAGATTTGCTGTGGAGTTTCTGTGGATTTGCTGTGGATGGCCGTTGATTTGCTGTGGAGTTTCTGTGGATTTGCTGTGGATGTGCAGTAGATTTGCTTTGGATGGCCGTAGATTTGCTGTGGATGGCCGTAGATTTGCTGTGGAGTTTCTGTGGATTTGCTGTGGATGGCCGTAGATTTGCCGTGGATGTGCCGTAGATTTGCTGTGGAGTTTCTGTGGATTTGCTGTGGATGGCCGTAGATTTGCTTTTGATGTGCCGTAGATTTGCTGTGGAGTTTCTGTGGATTTGCTGTGGATGTGCCATAGATTTGCTGTGGATGTGCCATAGATTTGTTGTGGATGTGCTGTAGATTTGTTGTGGATGTGCCGTAGATTTGCTGTGGATGTGCCGTAGATTTGCTGTGGATGTGCCGTAGATTTGCTGTGGATGTGCCGTAGATTTGCTGTGGATGTGCCGTAGATTTGCTGTGGATGTGCCATAGATTTGCTGTGGATGTGCCGTAGATTTGCTGTGGATGTGCCGTAGATTTGCTTTGGATGTGCCGTAGATTTGCTGTGGATGTGCCGTAGATTTGCTGTGGAGTTTCTGTGGATTTGCTGTGGAGTTTCTGTGGATTTGCCGTGGATGTGCAGCAGATCCACAAAGATTGGCCTCATTGTCATGTAATGGCTCTTATCCTGCACGAGATAAAGAGCCGCTACTTATCTCTGCAAATGATTTTTCTTTCACCGTCGCCGAAAATCCATCTGGAATTTTCCATTGTGGAAACCCCATTCACATTTCTATAATCCAGAAATTGTATTATTCAGGCATATTTCCACCAAAAATGTGCAACACTTTCAAATTATTCTAGAATCTTATTAACAGCAGGACAATCAGTAGAGGCATCTGACACCGGAGCGTTTTATCAAAACAAAATGTAACTTTTCTGATAATCCAGAATATCCAATAATCCAGCACTTTGTCCCGTCCCATGAATAGGTTACTGCAGTTCTTAGAGAATTGATTGAAGGATATTAGACCGGACGGGTGCATTGTGGGAGGTGGGCTCGGAGATGCCGGACAGAACATTCCTGAGATATCGGTGTCAGGAAGGGAGAGATTTATAAGGATGGGCTGAGCTGGAGATGAGGTGGTCACAGGAGGCTCTGGATAGCCCCTGCATTTCGGGGGGCGACTGCTCGCTGCAATGCATCATGGTCAGAGACTCCCTGGTGACTACCCTGATCCCCCATGTCACAGGCAGCTCAGAAGTCTACAGTTGGAAGACCTTACAAACAGCCCCTCGTATCTCAGCTTCCTGGGCTCCTGTGGGTGTGATATGGCAGGAGGGGGATATGGGGGTTAGCAGCACTCCCTCCTGACTGTTTAGGTTTTTGGTGGAGTTACCCTTTAAGTTCAGCAGTGCACTCGTCTCTCCTGTCCTGATAGCTTGTCACAATGTATCAGCGCAGGACCCATGTACTCAGGCCGTTCAGCTCACAGAGCATTGTCTAGACTGGATACAATCGTAACAGTATTTTCTTAGCCTCTGCCTGTAAATATCAATGCTCCCATTCCTTGACAGCAAGCAGAGATATTGAAAAACAAACTGAAAACCTCTGTTATTCCTTTTGCTATTTGTACCAGTAAGTATGGGGCCAGTGTCCACGTATTTCATGGGCCACCATGAAAGTGTATAGCAATGGTTATGAGGCACCATGTGCCTCCTGCCTCACTGATGTCACTGCCACCTACTGACTGTGACTGCAGTCACTGGGTCCGAGACATGATGATTGCTCTGCCTGCCCCTGCAGTGACGGACTAGCCGGTGAGCCTGTAGATTGTAAGCTCTTGTGACCGGTCACATCATGCACTGGCTATAGGAGCAATGCAATCAAGGCTCATTTTGACTTTGCTATGGGGTGAAGCTTTGGGGCCCTAGGCCCCCCATATAATATGTGGTATACATGCAGTATCATCTGTCTATATGGCAGGGTGTACAGCGTGTTTGTGGCCCTTAAAGAGAAGGGGGCCCAGTCCATGTTGGCACTCACTCTGGCCGTAGCCGTGTTGGGTGGGGTAAGCCTGGGATTGCACGTTCAGATCTTTGGACAGTGTTACCCTGTGGGGCCCTGGATGAGGTAGTGACAATGGAGGGGCTCATTTCCCCCGGACTATATTGAGTGCAGCTCTGCAGCCCACATGCTATACAGTTATTGCGCTGCTGCCCTTATGTATGCCAGGGGGTGTTGCAGGTTTTAGGGCACAGGTGCGACCTCTGCAACCTCTATAGCCACATTACTGCACCTACGGCGGCGGCAGCCCCATGTAAACAGCAGTCCGAGTAGAGAGCAGGGCTGCACACGCCTGATCCCTTGGCTTAGATGCACACATAGTTTGGAAAGTAATACAAAAGGCCGAATGAGTCACCAGCTAATGAGCTGGCAGTGTGCCCTCCAGTGCGCCCCCTTGGCACACGGCTTCTCGTAGCTGGAGCTCGGCCGGCCCAGGGGTGTGAACCGGAGGGAGAGGAGTGAAGGCTGGGACTGCTGAGCGAGGACTATGCTGTGCCTGGCTGACACTGTCTCTTCTTACAGGGTCTCCAGCAAGGAACTGACCGAGCTCATCGAGCAGCTCCAGAAGAATGCCGACCAGGTGGAGCGCAACGTGGTGGACACCGACTCCAAGCTGCAGAAGGTACGAGGGGAGGGGGGTACATGTGCACCCATCATATAGGTACCCATCCTATAGACATCCACCAATTATACGCTCATTATTTATGGACCCATTATATAAACTATATATGTGAGCACTAATAACGTGTAGTGCCTATGTGAATTCAGGAACCCTTCTCGTGCCCACCTACCCACTATTATCATCATCAGCTCCCCAGCGGTCCTGATCAGAATTATGCTATATCCATTATAATTGACAGTCCCTGCTATAGACCTGCAGCGTTATACAAATTTACATTTGTGGCAACCCATCATTTTAGAGTTTTGCTCATGCCTGGCTGTTCTAGCCACCACTAGGGGGAGCCTACTGCATACAGATTATACATAGAAGCCACAAATCACACAGTATGCAGTCAGTTCCTGAGCTCCCTCTAGTGGTGGCTGTATATACCTGTATGTAGTGAGCTCCCCCTAGTGGTGGATGTATATACCTGTAAAAAGTGAGCTGCCTCTAGTGGTGGCTGTATATACCTTTATGTAGAGAGCTCCCTCTGGTGGTGGATGTATATACCTGTATGTAGTGAGCTCCCTCTGGTGGTGGATGTATATATCTATATGTAGTGAGCTGCCACAAGTGGTGACAGTATAATCTGTATGTAGTGAGCTGCTACAAGTGGTGACAGTATAATCTGTATGTAGTGAGCTGCTACAAGTGGTGACAGTATAATCTGTATGTAGTGATCTCTCTCTAGTGGTGGCTGTATAATATGTATGTAGTAAGCTCCCGCTAGTGGTGGCTGTATAATATGTATGTAGTGAGCTCCCCCTAGTGGTGGCTGTATAGTCTGTATGTAATGAGCTCCCTCTAGTGGTGGCTGTATAATCTGTATGTAGTGAGCTCCATCTAGTGGTGGCTGTATAATCTGTATATAATGAGCTCCCCCTAGTGGTGGCTGTATAATCTGTATGTAGTGAGCTCCCCCTAGTGATGTCTGTATAATCAGTATGTAGTGAGCTCCTGCCAGTGATGGCTGTATAATCTGTATGCAGTGAGCTCCCCCTAGTGATGGCTGTATAATCTGTATGTAGTGAGCTCCCCCTAGTAATGGCTGTATAATATGTATGTAGTGAGCTCCCGCTAGTGGTGGCTTTATAATCTGTATGTAGTGAGCCCCCCCTAGTGATGGCTGTATAATCTGTATGTAGTGAGCTCCCCCTAGTGATGGCTGTATAATCTGTATACAGTGACCGCCCTCTAGTGATGGCTGTATAATATGTATGTAGTGAGGTCCCTCTAGTGGTGGCTGTATAATCTTTATCTAGTGAGCTCCCTCTAGTGGTGGCTGTATAATCTGTATGCAGTGAGCTCCCTCTAGTGGTGGCTGTATAATCTGTATGTAGTGAGGTCCTCCTAGTGGTGGCTGTATAATCTGTACACAGTGACCGCCATCTAGTGGTGGCTGTATAATATGTATGTAGTGAGCTCCCTCTAGTGGTGGCTGTATAATATGTATGTAGTGAGCTCCTCCTAGTGGTGGCTGTATAATCTGTATGTAGTGAGCTCCCTCTAGTGGTGGCTGTATAATCTCTATGTAGTGAGCTCCCTCTAGTGGTGGCTGTATAATCTGTATGTAGTGAGCTCCCTCTAGTGGTGGCTGTATAATCTGTATGTAGTGAGCTCCCTCTAGTGGTGGCTGTATAATCTGTATGTAGTGAGCTCCCTCTAGTGGTGGCTGTATAGTCTGTATGTAGTGAGCTCCCTCTAGTGGTGGCTGTATAATCTGTATGTAGTGAGCTCCCTCTAGTGGTGGCTGTATAGTCTGTATGTAGTGAGCTCCCTCTAGTGGTGGCTGTATAATCTGTATGTAGTGAGCTCCTCCTAGTGGTGGCTGTATAATCTGTACACAGTGACCGCCCTCTAGTGGTGGCTGTATAGTCTGTATGTAGTGAGCTCCTCCTAGTGGTGGCTGTATAATCTGTACACAGTGACCGCCCTCTAGTGGTGGCTGTATAATCTGTGTGTAGTGAGCTCCCTCTAGTGGTGGCTGCAGGGAGATATAATGTATCATTTATTTCTGTGACTATGCAGGGGATTTGGAGCTCTGTATCAGGAAAATGGAGACATATTAAGAAATAACTACACAATGTTGCACCTAATAATGACCTGGAGGTCCGCAGCTGACATTTGTAGGTCACCCCACAGCCAAACTGAGAATTCAGCAGGTCCCCTGTTATCAGACCGCAGTGCATTGTGGGATTTCAGCAGACAGTTACACAGCTATTGGGCCACTTGTCTGACCGCCGGGTGGTGCTGAGCTAATGCCTGCTTTAAGGGGAAACCTGCAGAATTTTGTCAGCAGCTTTGGATCTGACTGGAGAGTAACACGTACAATCATTGAAAACTGATGCAAAGCAAAGTGAATAAAAGTTACTGAACTTTTGGTGCAGGTTTTGACTGTGGGCTGGTGATAAAAGTGGAATCCATGTTTTGAAAACACCAATAAAGAGGTCCTCCGCTCATAAATCACTTTTTATGGCTTTTTGTAAGGAAACATAGCAGGAAACGGGCTGGAAGTGAAGTGGAAACACATCACAAGGAGAGAGCAGAGCTGCTGGCAGTCTCTCCCTGACTCGTATCTCCTCCCTGTTTACACAGGGCTGCGGAGGTCAATCTGCAGGCTCTCTGGATAAAAGACATGTTTTGCAGCTTCTCATGCATTCTTACATTTCATCCCCAGGGGGCGGTGTTTTTACCCTGTGCATGAGACTGTTTCTATTACAATGCATTTGAATGGTGCCACCGGGTGGTCATAGCTGGTACTGCAGTTAACGCTTTACATTACTTAGGAGCTGCATACATGAACTATTCATTTTAACCCATTATTTTTCATCCAGGATGTGGAGAATATTCGCACCCAGCAGCCTGTGATGTACAAGGACTCCACAGCCAACACCATGTCCGAGACAGAGAAGATCATAGTGGTCCTGGAAACCGATGCCCTCCTGGCTCGCCAACGCAATCACCCACAGGGTGACATGATACAAGAGGAGTGAGTGTTGGGTGTAGATGGGGAACCAAAATATGAGATGCAGTCAGATACCGGCTCCCTAAGCTAAATGGGTCCGTCTATCATGTCCCAGTTCTTGAATGGGTCCTTGAGTGTACGGTTGGCCCCTCGCCCCTCTCAGACCCTCCTCCTGATCTCTTTCCATGTCTTGTTATTTACGAGGATCAGAGCTTATTACAAACCAACAGAAATAGCCGAGCGCCGATACTGGATCCCTGACAGGTGGTCAGAGCAGAGCCAGCAACATTCCTTTAAGGGGCGTCACACACGCGGATCCCAGGGGTCTGGGAAGGGTTAAATAATATTATTTGGATGGGCTGTCCAAGAGTGGAAATATTGTTCTATCCAAAGTCAAGTATAATATTATTTTCCTATCCCGACCCAGGTCAGGAATAATATTATAGTACTATACGGGCTCAGGTCAGATATATTATGTTATTATACCTTCCTCGTTCATGTATATTAAGTTACTGTCCCGGTGGGATCGGGTATAATATGTTGCTATCCTGGGTCAGGTATAATATGTTGCTATCCTGGGTCAGGTATAATATGTTCCTATCCTGGGTCAGGTATAATATGTTCCTATCCTGGGTCAGGTATAATATGTTGCTATCCTGGGTCAGGTATAATATGTTGCTATCCTGGGTCAGGTATAATATGTTCCTATCCTGGGTCAGGTAGATTATGTTGCTATCCTGGGTCAGGTATAATATGTTGCTATCCTGGGTCAGGTATAATATGTTGCTATCCTGGGTCAGGTATAATATGTTGCTATCCTGGGTCAGGTATAATATGTTGCTATCCTGGGTCAGGTATAATATGTTGCTATCCTGGGTCAGGTATAATATGTTGCTATCCTGGGTCAGGTATAATATGTTGCTATCCTGGGTCAGGTATAATATGTTGCTATCCTGGGTCAGGTATAATATGTTGCTATCCTGGGTCAGGTATAATATGTTGCTGTCCTGGGTCAGGTATAATATGTTGCTGTCCTGGGTCAGGTATAATATGTTGCTGTCCTGGGTCAGGTATAATATGTTGCTATCCTGGGTCAGGTATAATATGTTGCTATCCTGGGTCAGGTATAATATGTTGCTATCCTGGGTCAGGTATAATATGTTGCTATCCTGGGTCAGGTATAATATGTTGCTATCCTGGGTCAGGTATAATATGTTGCTATCCTGGGTCAGGTATAATATGTTGCTATCCTGGGTCAGGTATAATATGTTGCTATCCTGGCCTGTTTCAGGTATAATATGTTGCTATCCTGGGTCGGGTATAATATGTTCCTATCCTGGCCTGGGTCAGGTATAATATGTTGCTATCCTGGGTCAGGTATACTATCATTTTACTCTACCGTCCCGGCTCATGTATAATAAGATGCGTCCCGGCTGAGTCAAGTATATTATGTAACCATACTAGACCGGGTGACGTGTAATATGTTACTATCCCGACCCAGGTCATACATACTGTTATGTTACTACCCTGACCTCAGTGCAGTATATTATTATTTTGCTGTCTCTGGGCAGGGCACGTATGATGTCGTGCTACTACAGGGGTCAAATATAATATTATGAAACTATCCTGACCCAGGTCAAGTATAATGTTATATTCCTATTCTGTACTGGGTCAAGTATACCATTATGTTATTAGCTTGGCCTGTCTCAAGTATAACCAGTTACTATCCTGCCCCATGACAAGAATGCTACTAGCACAACCTGGGTCAAGTATAATATTGTATAATACTAACAAATACTAAAAGGACCACAAGTTAAAATGATATGAGTGTATAATATCATGTTACTATCCCGACCTATAGTGTATAATATCATGTTACTATCCCGACCTATAATGTATAATATCATGTTACTATCCCGACCTATAATGCATAATATCATGTTACTATCCCGACCTATAATGTATAATATCATGTTACTATCCCGACCTATAATGCATAATATCATGTTACTATCCCGACCTATAATGTATAATATCATGTTACTATCCCGACCTATAATGCATAATATCATGTTACTATCCCGACCTATAATGTATAATATCATGTTACTATCCCGACCTATAGTGTATAATATCATGTTGCTATCCAGACCTATAGAGTATAATATCATGTTACTATCCCGACCTATAATGCATAATATCATGTTACTATCCCGACCTTTAGTGTATAATATAATGTTACTATCCCAACCTATAATGTATAATATCATGTTACTATCCAGACCTATAGAGTATAATATCATGTTACTATCCCGACCTATAGTGTATAATATCATCTTACTATTCCGACCTATAATGTATAATATCATGTTACTATCCCGACCTATAGAGTATAATATCATGTTACTATCCCGACCTATAATGTATGATATCATGTTACTATCCCGACCTATAATGTATAATATCATGTTACTATCCCGACCTATAGTGTATAATATCATGTTACTATCCCGAGCTATAGTGTATAATATCATGTTACTATCCCGACCTATAGTGTATAATATCATGTTACATCCCGACCTTTAGTGTATAATATAATGTTACTATCCCGACCTATAGTGTATAATATCATGTTACTATCCCGAGCTATAGTGTATAATATCATCTTACTATCCCAACCTATAATGTATAATATCATGTTACTATCCAGACCTATAGTGTATAATATCATGTTACTATCCCGACCTATAGTGTATAATATCATGTTACTATCCCGACCTATAGTGTATAATATCATGTTACTATCCCGACCTATAGTGTATAATATCATGTTACTATCCCGACCTATAGTGTATAATATCATGTTACTATCCCGACCTATAGTGTATAATATCATGTTACTATCCCGACCTATAGTGTATAATATCATGTTACTATCTCGACCTATAGTGTATAATATCATGTTACTATCCCGACCTATAGTGTATAATATCATGTTACTATCCCGACCTATAGTGTATAATATCATGTTACTATCCCGACCTATAGTGTATAATATCATGTTACTATCCCGACCTATAATGTATAATATCATGTTACTATCCCGACCTATAGTGTATAATATCATGTTACTATCCCGACCTATAGTGTATAATATCATGTTACTATCCCGACCTATAGTGTATAATATCATGTTACTATCCCGACCTAGAGAGAGTATTATAATCAGGCTATCGTGACCTGGGTGTGGTTTATGTCAATAGAAGGCCCGGCACTCAATCTTGATATCCACGTGACAGCCTCAGTGTTATGTAGCAATAAAGGAACACCTTTGCATGGATATCAGGATTGAGTGCCGGTCCTTCTGTTGACATCAGTGTGTGGGACGCCAACCCTGGGACACGGGCACCGCCGACCTCGAGCTGCAGTGCCGACTGCGTTTCTACAATATATATCTGGTGTGGTTTATATGATGCTCCTGTCCCGGCCTGGATCAAGTATTTTATGATATTTTGGATGAACTATAATCGCATTGTTTCTGTAAAACGTCTGAAAACCTCTACAGTAAAATTCCTTAAATCTGGAGTCGATAGGGCCCGATAGGCTCCGGCTGATACAATGGTCACAGAATGTACTGGATTCAATGTTTTTGTGCTATCCTTGTCTAGGGCTTGGCGATCTTGAAGGTCACGTATGATATATGACTGCTATTCAGAGTCAGGCGCCAGTTTTTGGAGACCCTCAGGTCAGGGTTGTTGCCGCTGTGCTGACTGCCACCTGTCTCTTCATTTTTACAGCATCCGGCAGCTGAAAGAACGTCTGGTAAGTCAAAGGAAGAAGCACGACCAGATCTACAACCAGAAGATCACAACAACGGATGTTCCAAAAGTCAACTGGGGCAAAGTGATCGATGATAAGATGGTGAGAGACGGAGATTATAAGAGTGAGGTCATAGGTTACCGGATATTACGCTACATGAACGTTTCTATATCGCTTCCAGGACCAGCTGAACAGCGCCACCTTCGCCACCGATTTACCCAACTTGGAGAACCAGATCATGGAGCACAACGTGTTCAACAACGAAGTGAAGGCCATCGGAAATCACATCAACAAGGACACCGACAAGGTAAGTGACCATCAGCAACATCCTCAGATGATGCACTGCATATGACATATGACTAGCACTCCCATCATCTCACGGGCTCTGCTTTGTCCGCAGGAATACATCAGTGGCTTGCAAGTGAAATATCAGAAGCTTTTGGTAAGGAATCTTTAGCTGCTGTTAGTGGTAATGGAAGTCATCTGATCCAATCAGTTCCTTTAGTGTCCCCATTCTACGCTCTTCTGCAGAACGCCTCCCAGAAGCGGCAGCGGGATCTGGGCACCCTGCAGGATTACATGCAGCGCTGCACCAACGAGCTCTACTGGCTGGATCAGCAAGAGAAGGAACGCATGGAGTATGACTGGAGCGACCGCAACACCGACTACATCAGCCGCAGGAGACAGTATGAGGTGACACTGCCAATACTCATCCACCTACAGCAATAGTCCTTTATACTCCACCCTCCTACCACAATAGTCCTCTATACTCCACCCACCTACAGCAATAGTCCTTTATACTCCACCCTCCTACCACAAAAGTCTTTTATACTCCACCCACCTACCGCAGTTGACCGCTATACTCCAGCCACCTACCACAATAGTCTTCTATACTCCACCCACCTACCACAATAGTCTTTTATACTCCACCCACCTACCGCAGAAGACCTATACTCCACCCACTTACCGCAGTAGACCTCTATACTCCACCCACCTACCACAATAGTCTTCTATACTCCACCCACCTACCGCAGTCACATACCACTATACTCCAGCCACCTACCACAATAATCTTCTATACTCCACCCACCTACCACAATAGTCTTCTATACCTCACTCACCTACCGCACCAGTCCTCTATACTCCGCCCACCTACCACAATACTCCTCTATCCTACATGTATCTCACAATACTCCATTAACCTCCATACCCTTTAATAGTCTTCTGTACTCCATCTATCTCAATACTCTTTAATAACTTCTTTACTCCACCTACCTCAAAACATTTCCCCTCTATACGCTACTTACCTCAACACACTTTATTACTCTTTTGTACTCTGTCAATACTCTTCAGTACTCCTCTGTACTCTGCTTACCTTCTTACATCCCAGGATCAATCCCACTATAATGTTATCTCTTTAACAGAACTTTATCCAAAGGAGTCTGGAAACCAAGGAACAGGAAATCAACAAACTTCAGGAGGAAGGAGATAAGCTCTTGGCGGATGGCCACCCAGCCAAAATCCCCATAGAGGTAAGTTATGATACACAGACCTTAGCTGTACGGCCCAGAAGATCAAGGTTTGGTGAAGGGCTAGGAAGCCAAAAGTTGAGGATGTCCAACAGGTTTCTGCTGCCTCAATATCTCACCTGTGACCAAAAACATTGTCATGAGGAAGCAAGTAGAGCTTTCTGGATGATACCTGGGTACCACGCCGAGTCAACCCGTAGCAGATAACCATTAGGATCACAACGATAAAGATCATGGGACATGACTACTAAGACGTGCTGCCATGACAGTGGTGTCTTGTCCGACCCTATCAAAGCCTTCAGATGTGGTCATAGATTTAGCAGGAAGATTAAGGAGTTGAGGAAGGACAGACTGGTTGACCACACCGTTGTACATAGAGTCCACCTATCATATAAATAGAGAATAAAGACTACTCCACCCATCTGCTCTATCTTTCCTCAGGCTCACATGGAGGCCGTGCACGCTGACTGGAAGGAATATCTTAACCTCTTGATCTGTGAGGAAAGTCACCTAAAATATATGGAGGATTACCACCAGGTAAGGAGAAGTGGGCTCCAAAATACTTGGGGCAACGAGAGTGAGGTAAAAGAAAACCTACACTCGGGTCAGCCCTATGGTCTCCAACATTGGTGGGTGCCTCTGTGGGGGGCATAATATTGGGGTACATTACAGAGGGGGCAATGAATCCATCTTCTCATCCAGTATTATCGAGATGCCAAGGATACTCAAGACCTCCTGAAGAAGGTGGACGGTGACCTGGAGCACAAGTACAACCCAGACTTCAAGGACAGCTACCAGATCGAAGCTCAGTTACGTGAACTGGAGGTAAGAAGAGGGTGAAGGGAATGAAGAGTGGAGGAATGAATGCAGCAAGAGAGGAATGACGAGTGGATTGGTGTGAATGACGGAGAAAGGAAGTCATGTAGGATATAAGGGAATGAAGAAGAAGAATGAATGAAGGGCAAGGATGTGGTATTGCAACATGAATGAATACAGGCTACAGAGAAATGGGGAAAAAAGTGTAAATAACACAAAGATGAATGAATGCTGGGTAGAGAAGTATATAAAATGAATGAATATGAATGAATATAGGGTAAAAACAAATGGAAAAAAGTGTTAATGAAACAAAAGATGAATGAATGCAGGGTAGAGAAGGAAGAATATAAAGTGAATGAATGAATGGCAAATGAATGAATACAAGAAAGACTAAGTAAATGACAGATGCGTGAAGAGAAAATAAAAATAATAAATGAATGAATGCTGATAGAGAACAAAGAAAAATGAATGTCAAATGAATAAAGGATAGAGACAAATGAAAAGATTTGTAAATAAAGATAAGTATGAATGAATGAACGCCCATAAGAGAAGTATGAAATATAGGGAAATGAATGACGTGTAGATGAATGAAGTGCTAGAAAACAAGGACAGAAAATGAAGGCAGAGCAAATAAATAAAAGGTAGAAATGAATGAAGATACAATGTGAATTATAGAATGGAGAGAAGTGAATGAAATATATAGGAGAAGGAAGTATATAGATCATTGTGCAATAGAAAGGAATGAAGGATATAGAATAATCTAATGTAGGGAAGTAAGAGCTGAGGTAAATGAATATAAGATATATAGAATAAAGATAGTGAATGAACTAAGCATGTAAATGAATGAAGGATATAACGGGGAACACTAAAAAGACTAAAAAGGAATTGTGCAGAGTTAAGCCTAAAGAAGAAAAAAACAAAAGAAGCATAAGAACGAATGTCGGATGAATGAAGGACGGTAGAGGAACCCAATATAGGAAAAATATGAAAAGATAACAGATGTGAAAGGGTAAAGGAGTTAAAGGGGTATTCCCATCTCAGACAATGGGGCATATCATCTAGGACATAGAAGTGAATGGAAGCGTACCGCGCATGCGCGGCCTATGCTCCCATTCATTTCTATGGGGCCGACGGAAATAGCCGAGCCAGCTCTCAGCTATATTCGCCGGACCCATAGAAAATGAATGGAGGGCGTCTGTGCATGTGCAGTGTGTCCTCCTTCACTTTTGGGGCTCCGTTCTCGATATAGGTGCGGGTCCCAGCGGTGGGACCCGCACCTACCAGACAATGGGGGCATATCCTTGCGATATGCCCTCATTCTCTGAGATGGGACAACCCCTTTAAGAATGAATGAATGTAGTAGATAAATAATGAATGCGTAAAGCAGAGATGAATGAATGTACGACGGTTTTTGGAATGAAGTGTGATGAATGCAATCAGAACATGGATGAAGAATTGCTATACTCCAGGGGTGTCAGTGTTGTCAGAGGGACCCCGACCCATAACATGAGGACTTTCATCCCTCTTAGGACCAGGACAAGGCTCTGGATAAATACGAGGAAGTAGTACGTTCCTTGCAAAAGCGCAGCCACCAGGTTGTACCATTGAAGTTTCGACGGGAGACGCCACTCAAACCCATCCCGGTGGAGGCGGTGTGCGACTTCTACTCAGACGAGGTGAGCAACGTCCATGTTATGTCTGTGGTCACAAATCACGAGAACTATGGGCGGATCCCATCCTGTCATCAGCAGTAGACCTCTACTGACATGTATGTCTTGTAGGGCGAGATTACCCGAGGGTCTCAATACACCCTAAAAGCGAACCGGGGTGAAAAGTGGGAGGTGACAGACAGCAATGGGAAGAAGCTGGTGGCTCCAGGAGTTTGCTTCACGATCCCCCCAACTGACCCCGAGGCCCTGACCGTGGCAGAAAGGTAAGAGGGTGGTGATACGGGTATACAAGGTGCGGTTATAATAGGGGAGGAGATATAGGGAGCGGTTATAATAGGGGAGGAGATATAGGGAGCGGTTGTAATAAGGGGTGGAGATAAGGGAGCGGTTATAATAGGCGAGGAGATATAGGGAGCAGTTATAATAGGGGAGGAGATATAGGGAGCGGTTATAATAGGGGAGGAGATATGGGAACGGTTATAATAGGGGAGGAGATATAGGGAGCGGTTATAATAAGGGGTGGAGATAAGGGAGCGGTTATAATAGGGGAGGAGATATAGGGAGCGGTTATAATAGGGGAGGAGATATAGGGAGCAGTGATAATAGGGGAGGAGATATAGGGAGCAGTTATAATAGGGGAGGAGATATAGGGAGCGGTTATAATAGGCGAGGAGATATAGGGAGCAGTTATAATAGGGGAGGAGATATAGGGAGCGGTTATAATAGGGGAGGAGATATAGGGAGCAGTTATAATAGGGGAGGAGATATAGGGAGCGGTTATAATAGGGGAGGAGATATAGGGAGCGTTTATAGGGGAGGAGATATGGGAACGGTTATAATAGGGGAGGAGATATAGGGAGCGGTTATAATAGGGGAGGAGATATAGGGAGCAGTTATAATAGGGGAGGAGATAAAGGGAGCGGTTATAATAGGTGAAGAGCTATTGGGGGGGGGGGGGGTTATAATAGGAAAAGAGATAAGGGAGTGGTTATAGGTGAATATATATGGAGGGGTTATAAAAGGGGAGGTGATAAGAGCATGGTCTTAAAAGGGGAGCGTTATAATAGGGGAGGGGCTATAGGTACTGACTATGATGGGGGTGGTTATAATGGGGCCGACTTTTCTGACATGTAACCCTAATATTTCCCTTTTGTCAGTACTTCCAACCAATACCGAGCCACGAAGCACAAGGCGTCAAACTGTAAGAACTCTTTAGTCCAGCGCAGCGAGGATCTCAAGAGAGAGTCCAAAGGTTTGTCAAGAGTGGCGATAACTTCTGATACTTGCACCCTGCTTTCTATTCCCGGTGTAGACATGGCGCCTGGTGCATCCAGTACTGAGCGCGGCGGCGGTTTCATTTAGTCCTTGGTATTAGGAGATGATCAGAATAATCTGCTAATGCACTTCGCCCTGACAGATGGCGCAGGGCCGCACGCCAGGTCGGCAGCTATTATGTAATATTATCTGTACTATACCGCAGACAGCCGCTGCCAGCACTTTCACTGAATCCCTGAGGAATGGGTGTTACGTGAGATGCCCCTTAGCGTGCCAGGCTACACAGAATGCTGAGAGTAGTAGTTTACAGACTGCTGAATCATGAGGGTGCCTATTTTCCATGCGTCCAATGCCTACCTTACTATAGACCAGGGCTGGTAATGTTTTGCTTCCAGTTTCGGCATTTGTGATATTTAATCTGGATGGTGGCTGGCACAGCCGACTGTAACTAATCCAAGGGCATCACAAGTTCACCACTGTACAAGTCCAAGTATGATCCCAGAAGATGTATCACCTTCAGGTCACTTTAACAGTTTTTGAGCGTCCTCCTACAACTTTAATTCTCTAAATTATGGGGCCATTTATTTAGAATAATGTGATATTGTTTGAAGTCAACAACCTACATTGACCCTAAACCTTCACCTATTTATGCCTGGTAAAGCCTTCAGAACAACTAAGTTGTTAGCTTTTTGCCCCCAATTAAAGGGATTTCTGTTCCATTACCCACAGCTACCACAAGCACCCAAGATACCCAGGGACGTCAGCTGCTTGCTGGGATGGACAGAATTATCACTGACCTAGACAGACAGGAGAAAGCCATCAGCTCCTACCTGCGTCCACCTCTGGAGCAGAGCCGTGCTGTGCAGGAATCTTCGGAAAGGCTGAAGGAACTGAAGGTGAGCACCATAAGACTGAAAGACATAGAGGAGTCCTGAGTAGGGAAGACTGAACTCTGGGAGTCCTTAGATATACTGAAATGGCGGCCTACAAAAACTGTCACGTTGAAATGGCTGGTTCCTAGGTCCAGCATCTCTGGTACCACCATACACTACAACAAAATATCACTGGGAAATTAATTCATTCGTTTTCTCCATCGTTTGTTCAGAACATTGCCAATAACGTGCGCCGTATAGAGCCCGAGAAATCTCAGCGGGCGCAGGAGTGCGAGGTCTATCTCTCCAAGGCTCCAACAGCCTCCAGTGCTCCAATCCTTCGAAGTAAAATCAATGAGACCAACAAGAAGTATGAACGGGTTAACGATCTCTTGACCTCCGCTCAGGACAAGTAAGTAGAAGCAAACCAGATGTCAATTACTTACCGGGTAACCTCATCATTTACTTTTCTACGGCATGGCAGTATCCCTCGTCGCCTAGTACTATCTGAAAAGTTTTAGCTCTTGCTGACATTTCTATGCTTTGCAGGATTGAGACATCCAATCACCTGGAGAACAGTTTGCAGAAAAGCAGGGACCTTCTCTCCACCTATGAGACCAAGCTGTGTCAAGATGACACTGTACCAGAAGACCCTCGAGCTGTGGATAGGAAGCTGCAAGAACTGACGGTAAGTGCCCAAGAAGTCCTAAACAATAGACATCAGACTTCTAATCCTATCACTGCGTCATAAAATGGTATCGAAGGAACGCATGATGGTCACCAAAACTGGGTTGACAATTTACCTTGTGGGACAAAGCAATTTCTGCTGACCAAACCCTAATTTCCAAGAATGCCTACTGTTTTATCATTATAGGTGCATAAACTATGACAGAATTCTTTACGATCATCTTCATCGTTGCAGGCAATGAGCTCAGAGCTCCAGCAGGGAAGAGGTGTCCTAGCGGAAGCCGAGCAGAACCTTCACAACAGTAAACTGAGCTGCCAAAGTCTGGCCAATCGTTTCCAGGAGCACTGTCCTGACATTGAGCGTCAGGAAGGGGAGGTGTCCAAACTCAACCAACGTTACTCCCAACTGGATCAACAGATTCAGAGCAGGTGAGCGACAGGGATGTATCAGCACTCCATTCATGGAAACTGTTAGATATCTACTGGGATGCCTTACAGGCTCTCTCTCATTTAGGTCTCAGGATTTGCAGAAAGCTAAAACTGCCTATACAAACTACCGCAACAGCTACGACCAGCTTGATGGCTGGCTACATAATTTGCCAAAGTATGAGCCCAAGGATACAGATAGCGTCAACCAAGTGGAAACCAAACTGAAAAACCAAAGGGTAAGTCATGTGGATCACTATAGTAAACTGTGACTAGTAAATAGTAAAAAATAACGCAAGCCCGGTATGTCAGGAAAGTCATTCCTTACGTTCTACTTGCAGCTTCTCTTGGCCGAGATAACCGATCGGGAGCAAGATTTAGAGCATGTGACTGGCAGTGCCCAACAGTACCAACAAGCAGTGAAGGTAAGTTCTCCTGGATCGTGATTTCATTCACACTATACTACCTTAATAGCCGGTTAGGTGGACACTGCTGCAATACTTTGTGGTCTTGGCTTGAGATACTTGGTCTTATGGGCATTAGATATCTAAAATTGCCAGAATGGAGTCAGACAAGACAATATAGGTGAAGATTTTAGTTACATAGTTATATACGTATGAGCGTGCAAATTTACACATTGCTTTTTTTTTTTTTGGATTATGTTAGGACTATGAGCTTGATTCCGAGAAGCTGAGGTCGGTTTTGGATATGGAGAACCGCAGGAATACCTACACCAGGAGGTCCAGGGTGCTGTCACCAGCAAACAAAGTGAAGGAAGAGGTGCGTTGAGATCTTAGGCACAAATATTTTCTTGGTTTGTCAGCCACTGGGTGGGGGGGCATCTGCAGGCTATGAGAAGATGCTATTGGACCCACATAGTCCACTCAGTCATATTAGGCTGATTCAAAAGGTTATTCGTGACGTTTTGGGGAGTCACGCCCCCTTAATCCTAGCCCGCGAAATGTCGCCCAGCATGAAGTAGCAATCAGTTCAGCACTCTCAGGATTACTATGCATTATAGCAATTTATTTATATGAATAAAAAGGACTGAAAAATACAAGCAAAGCTTCAAAATAGTGAGTTATTTATACCTCACGAATAACCTTTTCAATAAGACTAACACGATTGAGTGGATTATGTGGATATAATTGTAGAGCCTGAGTGAGGTTCTGAATCAGGTCGTGGTATACTACAGGTGGAGCATCGGTTGATGATTGAAGATGGTATTGGACCAATAAGGATTAATCCCAACTATTTTCTCGTTCTTGCAGGAGGCCGATTTATCTGCTAGATTCACAGAGGCCAGCGCCGTCAATAAACAGAGGCTGCAGACCCTGGAGTTTGCACAAAGCCTCTTACGCCAGGTAAGACGTGCAACAATTAAAACCATCTATGTTTCTCCATGACGTCTATGATGGTGGAAGAATTTAAGAAGATGCAATAAATGCCTTATCACTTACACTGCAATACATGTTGTATCCACAGCAACCTGAGGTGGAAGTGCAACAACAGTCAGTCCAGAACACCCGCTCAGAGAGGCCTGCTGAAGAGACCTGGAAAATCAAAAATATGTTGGATGATGAAGTCCAGCGTCGTCACCAATTGGAATCAGAGATCAGAAGCACTCAAGAAGAGATAATCTTCCTTCAGAATCAAAAACCTCAGGAGACCATAGTCAAGAAGGAGGTCCTGAAAAAGGTACCAGATCCCCAACTGGAAGAAGAGTACCACAAGGTCCTTGAAAAGGTTTCAGAAGAACAGCGCCAAAATAAGTCTTTGCAGGATGAATTGGACTCCTTGCGGATCAAGATACGATCGCTGGAATACGAGCAGAAGGAAGGTGGACAGCAATATATAGTAAAGGAAGTCTTGAGGATCGAAAAGGACAAAGAGCAGCAAGAAGAGTTCTTAAGACTCAAAGAAGAGTTGGAGGAGCTTAACAGGCAAAAAGGGACAAAGCAAAACGAGATAGCCAACTTGAGGGAGCGCATCCTCATCTTGACAGAAGAGAAGAACAAACCTCAAGAGAAAGTGACAGAGAAAGAAGTGGTTAAACTTCAAAACGATCCTCAGCTAGCCTCCGAATACAGGACACTTCAAGAGAACATGCAAAGAGAGAGTTCTCAGCGTCAGAAAGAAGAGGAGGAACTACAGTTGCTCCAAGAGAAACTGAAGCGCTTAGAAAAAGAGCGAGCCATGGCTGAAGGCAAAATCACAGTAAAGGAAGTGTTGAAGGTAGAAAAGGATCATGCCACTGAACGAGAGGTAGCTGATCTTCGCAGGCAGTATGAAGATGAGACATCAAAGATACGTACAGCCCAGCGTGAGAAGAATGAGTTGATTCGTAAGATAGGCACCTTAGAAGAAGAAAACTCTAAAGTTATTGTCCAGGAGAAAGTCCGTGAGATTGTTCGGCCAGATCCTAAGGCTGAGAGCGAGTTAGCCAGTTTACATCTTGAACTAATGGAGCAAGAAAGGAAGTACCGAGCTGCTGAAGAGCAAGTAAAAGTTCTCCAGAATGAGCTATCAGTCATAAAAGCACGTGGCCCACAAGTAACAGTGAAAGAAGTAACAAAAGAAGTCATTAAACACAAGACTGATCCAGAAATCATAGCAGAGCTGGAAAGACTTCGAGAGGAAATCTTGGAGAAGTCAAGGATAGTAGAACGATCAGAGCTAGAGATCACTCAATTAAAACAAGAGATACAGGGTTGGATTGATACCAAACCTCAAGTACAGATCAAAGAGGTAGTTCAGGAGGTTTTGCAATACCGTGAAGACTCTGCCACCAAGAATGAGGTAGAAACCTTGAGATCCAAGTTGGCTGAAGAGCAAAAGAAGCGCTTAGATCTTGAACGTGAAAAATGACTCAAGAAGACAAAATCAGACAGAAAGAAAGAGAGCTCTCACAGGTAAGGGAGAAGTTGGTACAACAGGAGGTTGTAAAATATGAAGAAGATCCAGTACTGAAGTCCGAGTTGAACAGTTTCTCAAAGAATATTAATAGCGAGTTGAAGCAAAAGGATCAACTACAAGAAGAGCTGCGGCAGTTGCAGTGGAGGAAATCTGAGCTTGAGCGTCAGCTGGAGGAACTGGAAAGAGAGAGACAGGCTAGACGTGAGGCAGAGCTAGAAATCAAACGTCTTAAAATCAGGCTGAATGAGCTGGAACAAAGGGAGATTGAAACCAAAGAAAAGGTAACTTTGAAGCAAAAGGTCGTCTTACAACAAGACCCCCAGCAAGAGAAGGAACACAATTTGCTGAAACTTCAAGTGGAAGAAGAAAAACACAGGAGGCAAATGCTTGAGACTGAGCTGGATGCACTCAAGAAGAAGATTGTAACCCTAGAGAAGATGGAGGTGAAGGAGAAAGTTGTTTTCTCAGAAAAAATAGAGGTCGAGAAGGACCCAGAAACAGAACAGGAAATAAAAAGACTGAAGGCCATGTTGGATGAAGAGGGCAAGCGCAGAATGGAATCTGAATCCAGTGCTGAACGTCTGCAGGCTCAGCTGTCCGAGGTAGAGTTCAGCAACTCCAAATCCAACAAGGAACTCGAATATCTGCGGGAAGAAGTCCACAAACTACAGATGGAGAAGCAAAGTCTTCAGCTGGAGACCCGCCACTTGCAGTCAGAGATTGAGATTACAATAAAAGAGGCACAGGGTCTGAGAAGCTTAACTCAGGTGGATAGTGGTATCAATCTAGACTCCCGCTTATCTGCCCTGGAAAACGAGCTGCAGGGACTGAAGAAAATCTCTCGGGATAAAGATGCAGAAATTGAACAGCTTCAGAAACGTATTGAAACCATGCAAATCAAGCGGGAACAGAGAGAGAACCATCTACGTCGATCCATTGTTGTCATCGATCCCGATACCGGTAGGGAGATGTCACCAGAAGAAGCTCGTAGGTTGGGTCTCATTGACTGGAAGATGTTTGTCAACTTACAAAGTCAAGAATGCGACTGGGAAGAAACCACCATCAAGGGGCCAAATGGTGACTCCTCTGTGATCCTCGACAGGAAGTCAGGCAGGAAGTTTGACATTGAAGATGCCTTGAAGAGTGGGCGTATCAGCAAACGTCAGTATGAAAGTTACCTCAACAAAGAGATGTCCATCCAGGAATTTGCAGCCTTGGTTTCTGGAAAGAAGTAATCTTTTGGGGATAGCTGAGGGGCCGCACTCTGCGGTCTTGATATAGACTTTGAACCAGTTATAGCTGCCCTTTTCCTTCATCAATAGCAGATCCTCTATGCTTCTGTTATCCTTGGTTGACCCACATGGAGGAGATAGTTTGCCATAAAGTCCATAATGCTCTCCAAACTTGAAGGCATGGTTGGGTCTCTTTACAAATCACACGAGTCATGTAGGACCTTCCATCTGTACGGGAGAAAACCATTCTACGAGAGCCACAGAGGTCTCTGTCCGATTGACCAGCACAACTTTATCGAAGGTATAAAACTTCTGCCCTGTCCAATATCAAAGCATTCTCTGTTGTAATAGGATATTCTCAAGCCAAAGCACCAACGAAAGCATTGTTAAAGGAACAAGCGCCGAAAAGTGGAGTTGGTAGTATAAAGCCAAACCTCAGAGGCGTTCTCCTTTATGCCGTAAAAGAGCAAATAGAAATCTATATATAGACGTCTCATGTCATTTGGTATATGGTTTATATTGTTACACATCTACTGTGGTGCCTTACTAACCCCCACCCTTCCCCGATACGAGGATGAGGTCCTCGGCCACCATTTAAATCCTGGTTTCTGTATGTCTTTCATATATTTCTGAGGGGGAAAGGGAAATATGGAAAATGTATTTTATTTATGATAACGCTAAATAAAGATGCGGTGGTTTTGAATGATTGGTCTGATTTGTTTGGATCCGAAAAAGGACTTAACAAAATTACCAACACCAAAAAAAGAGAACGTTTTTCAGAAAAAATGTAATTTATTTCCGCCCCCACCAGCTAGTTACATATAAAACTCCCCCGCCCCCCACAATCACATTTCTTACATCTTCACTTCAATCTCGTTAGGACAGGCAAGCAAAAATTCTGTTCCGAGCAATGGACTGGGTCGTGGAAAAACCCTGAGCTTCGGGGGTTCCCGTCCCAAACGTAACATTGCTAAAGGAAAAGTGACACGTGTGTGTGTGCGTTTTGCAGCAGCTGTAAAGCGATACCCTTGGCAATGACTACAGGTTCAGAAATCTTCCGCCATATCTGTAGGACAAGTCTGAAGCTGAAGGTGGAGTCCCCCTTTAAGCGAAATGTATGAGAATCACCAATTAGTGACACAAGCAAACCAAAGGCTACACTGGGTCATGCCTACTGTCAAATCCGAGGGGGCGGAGCATGACAAGATTCCTCGATGTGCTTTGAATCCTTGCCCCGTCCCTGAGGTCTTGCAGTAGATATAAGTAGAGTTGAGCGAACTTCTATTTTTAGTTCGGCGTCCAAAGTTCGGGTTATCGTAGCATCCCGTTATGGATTCCGCTACCGCGGACCATAACGGCATTTGGAATCCATAAGGGGCTGCTTCAATGAACCCGAACCTTGGGCAACCCTAAGGACCTGGGGTGATGTCCCAGTCATGTGATCAGTGCAGGGGGCGTGGCTCAGCACTGGATCACCTCTTATCCAATCCAGTACTGAGCCACGGCCCCTGCACTGATCACATGATGGTGACGTCACACCAGGTCCTTAGGCTTGTCCAAGGTTCGAGTTCATTGAAGCAGCCCCTTATGGATTCCAAATGCCGTTATGGTCCACGGTAGCGGAATCCATAACGGGATGCTAGGATAACCCGACGCCGAACTAAAATTAGAAGTTCGCTCAACTCTAGATATAAGACAATGAATCACCTTTGTGCAGACCATTCCTTTAAGTGATGAAATATCCAAGATGTTCATGACTATACACTGTACAGGCGGCCATACTGCTGGCTTATGTAACACTGCATTTGGACAGCAGACAACATGGCCGCCACCACCTTGTGAATGACTGATGTGTCTAAAAGTAACCAAAATGACGGTATATTTTAGTCTATCCTGCCTGCGGCTCTAAATGAAAATGGCATCAAAGACATCAAAACAATATTAAGACAGTAATAATGTTGGCAAAAATGTTTTTAAAAAATTTGGATAAGACTGATGGGATTATTACGTTACCTTCCTGTGTAGGCCGCACCCTGACCCTCATCACACAGGGAACAATGTAGGCATAAATGGGGGTGTATGTTGACACATCCTTTAATCCCGAAAGTATAAAAATCCAGACACAAAGCTGCCATATAATGTGCAATATGACAAGCAGCCGCGCGGCCCTTACATGTTACACGGAGCGTCTGATAATCCAGAATAGCCAAGAATCAAGCCCCAGTGATGCCGTATCAAAAGAATGTACACGTATATATGCAAGTACACACGCTCGCCCGTAATATATACGCAAGGAAACAAGGGTGGATAGAAGAGCTTTGCATTTTGGTTTACTTTTCACACGGTTGTGCTGATTTTTTTTAAATAAAAAAAGAATTAATAAAAAGTGGAATCGGTAGCAAACATCACAAATAACAGAAAATGGTGAAAAATACATGAAATGTACAGTAAAGTGAGCAGAATATACGCTTAAAGGGCTCCATTCAAATGGGGGAGGGGGGAGTGTCATACGACCTCCAGTCTCGTGATTGGGGGGGATCCAGACCCCTCCGATCAGACACTTCCTCTAAATAGGGGATTAAGTTTAAATCTTGGGACAACCACTCTGAGGGGTATGTAAACTTATACAACAGATACAATTTGAACTGCTGCATAGCATCTGAAACAGAAAAAGAAATCATTTTGCAAAAAATTTTCATAAAAAAAAAAAAAAATCTAGTTTCGTTTCTACAGCTGTTACGCAGGTCTATGCGTTTCCATGGTTACAGACTACAACAAACCCCGTGTGTAGTCTGAACCTGATTCATGGGGCTTGCAGAATTGAGTCGTTCGTGTAGAACACGTCTACTTTCAGCTGACCACTGCCAACCTGGTGGACAGCAGTCCACGGTCAGCGATTGTGAACAGTTGTTTGCCTTTTCGAGCAATGATCGCCTACAATACGTACAGGCAGCATTACGCCACGCTCTGCCTTGTCTTCTACTGTCCTGGAGCAATATAGAAAAAGGTTGCAAAAAAGTCAACATGCCCTTTAAAGAACAGCCCTGTATGCTGCGGTTTCCACATCAGAAAAATGGACGGGTTACGGCTTGTGTGGGGGGATGGTAAAAATGGCGCAGCCCTCGGCAGTAGAGCCCAGCACTGATGGAGTGTCCGATAAATAAAAATTGTATTTGCATTGGAACATGTGACCTTCACCTACTCTTAGAAAAAAATCTGATTACTAATGACCGGCAAAGGAAGGACTGCTGAAGCTTTTCTGCTTTCTGCTAATCCTGCCTTGAGCTGCAGACCAGAGTAATCCGAGACAGACTGGTTACTAGGGACTTGCTGCCTGTCAACCCTGTTGTAACTGCTAGGCCGCATATCCACAGCAACCAGACAGGAGTAGTTCACCTCAGAAGTGGATTGTCTCTGTGCTGCCAGCAGAGAAGGAGATTGATATCATCCCTTACCTCAGCTGGTATTAGTAATCAGATTTTTCTAAGAATACATACGTAAAGAGCTAGGAGCTCGAACCAAGAGACAAGTGGAGACATCTACTCATTTTAAACGGCTTGTCCAGGATTAGAAAAAAAAAATGGCTTCTCTCTTCCCAAAACAGTGCCACGTCAGTCCACAGGTTGTGTCTGGTACTGCAGCTGAGCTCCATTGAAATGAATGGGAGAAAGTTGTAATACCACACACATCCTGTGGACAGGTGTGGCGCTGTTTTTGGAAGAAAGCACCTATGCTTTTCTAATTTAATAAGAAACAACCCTGACCCCCAACAATCGGGACAGATCCTCGACCCCCAACAATCGGGACAGATCCTCGACCCCCAACAATCGGGACAGATCCTCGACCCCCAACAATCGGGACAGATCCTCGACCCCCTTAAAACAAGATTATATGAAGGAGTCGAAAAGAAGAACCCCGAAGAGCGAATATTAAAGGGTTCTGGGGCCTCACTCAAATGGAGCCCAATCGTAGTGTCACGTTTTCTGCTTTTCATTTCTTCACCAATTTCAAGATCTCTGCTAGCAGTCAGGAAATGGGAAGATTCTTGCTTACATTCAGGGACCAATAACCCCACTGACTTGGACCTGCCCGAAACAGCTGGAATTGTTACAGTGTATCAGTGTAGGAAATTCTCCCTCCTGTCCAGGCCTTCAGGCTGGTATACCTGCGCTGATACACTGTGACAAACTGCAGCTCATTTTCTATGAATGTAATAGCACATTCTGCTGCAATGTTTTTCGGGAGCTGGATCGCCTGATTGAGGGGGGTGGTCTCTGGTGAAACAGCTCCTTTAAGCTGAATTTACATAAAAGCTGGACAGCCCCTTTAAGTGCTCTCCAGTTTGAGGCTTAGACCCCCTCCCCCATAGAACTGCACTGCAGCGAGAAGCTCGGACGTACATTTCTACTATGAATCCAGTATCAAAACCACTATCAAATAGCTATAAAAACGCGTTGTGCCGCCACACACGCCATCAAGCCACCGTACGCAGCAAAAGCGCCAACACTCAGCAGAACGGTACAAAACTAGTGCAAGAGGCTGAGCTCAGAAATGCCCGGGCTCTATCAGAGTGCTAGAAACGAACGACAGGAGGAAACGGCGCCTCCCGCGACGACAGCGCTGTTCTGGTAAAACACAGAATTCTCAAATATTACAAAAAAAAAAACGGTTTTCGTCAGTGCCTCTAGGGGGTGAGCACATAGTGCATATCGTTCCAGCGTGGCCCCTGCCATTGATAACCGCCTCGTGGATGGTCAGGACATGGAAGACTTTGGTCCGTAACGCTCTCCCTCCCAGAATCCTTCGCTTCATATGCAATGGCCGCCATCCACTGATCTCAAATGGAGATTTTTTTTGCTACATAATTACAGATAATGTAACTGTTGGCGCCTCCCGTGTCTGTCCAGACTGTGATGCCCCCACGTGGAGGGGGGTGGGAGAGACGCCCACCTACCTGTACCTACTGCTCATGTCCCAAATGCCAACCGCAGGCAAGGTCAGGTCAGCTCTGCATATACCGGCCATCACCACAGAAATGTGTACAAAATAAGGAGCGGACGCGGCGGTATAAATCTCGTCTATTAAAAAAAAAAAAAAAAAAGAAGTAGTTCTCATTTCTACAAATATAAAAGCTGCAGCGTCCGTCCGCTGCCGCCCAGTAGAAAACAAGTGCGAGTTACGGAAAAGCTGCAAGTGCTCAGTTTGGGGGGGGAAGACGTCCCTCCGGTTCCTCAGGGGTTGTTCGGTCGGCCGGGTCTCATCTGGGAGGGCACAGTTCCCTTGCTGTGAGTGTGCGCGCCATCTGCTGGACAGAGAGAGAACTGCTAGTACAGTCATAAAAATACAAACCCCCCAAATCACATGTGACGACTCACAGGGGTTGGGATATGCGATGCCTGACCGGCGACTGAGACCCCCAACCGATCACAGGTGGCAGCAGCACTCACTGTACCCTGCCGATCCTTCAAGGCATATCCTAGCGCTATCATGATACAGCCTATTAATATCTTACGCGTCCTTCCCTATCCTGATGTGTGAATTCTGGCTTTTAAAAGGACGACAACCACAGCTCATTCAAGGCCTACCTGCTCTCCAGTCCCAAATACTCTGCCTGTGTCAGTCTTCACTGCCGTTCTGGCTTTCCACTCATTTACCAGGGCAGTGCTTCAGGTTCCGCACATACAGTAATGACTTTAAGGGGTTAGTCCATCTCATACATTGGGGGCATATCGCTAGGATATGCCCCCAATGTCTCATCTCTAGAACGAAGCCCATAAAGTAAAGGGCCGTATATGCCCGGCTGAAAATAGCGCAGCGGTGAATGGAGCGGTGGCAGCGCTTGTGCAGTGTCCTTCCCATTCATTTCTGTGGGACTTCTGAAAATAGCCGAGTGCGCCGCTCAGCTAACTTTAGGCACTCCTAATGAAATGATCGGAGGGTGGCGGGTCGTGCACAGGGTACTCTCATTCACGAAACCCACACCCTAGTGATATGCCCCCAATGTATGATTATCCTAACCCTGTTTGCGCGGCCTCCACGCGGCTCACCGAGCACAGCGCCGTACATTGTAAAGGGATGTGCTTGGTATTAAAGCTCAGATAAGTTCACTTGGATGGGACTGAGCTGCGCCTAGGCCACGGATCGATAAACGTGGTGTCACGTGGCCAAGAAAGTAGCCTAAGCGCTCATGGAATGCCACGGCCTCTTCAGATAGCCAGTTGGTGGAGTTGCAGAGTCGGAAGCGCCGCCTCACCAATGCGAGTCGGAAGCGCCGCCTCACACCAATGCGAGTCGGAAGAGCCGCCTCACCCCCATGAGAGTCGGAAGCGCCGCCTCACACCCATGAGAGTCGGAGGCGCCGCCTCACACCCATGAGAGTCGGAGGCGCCGCCTCACACCCATGAGAGTCGGAGGCGCCGCCTCACACCCATGAGAGTCGGAGGCGCCGCCTCACCCCCATGCGAGTCGGACGCGCCGCCTCACCCCCATGCGAGTCGGACGCGCCGCCTCACCCCCATGCGAGTCGGACGCGCCGCCTCACCCCCATGCGAGTCGGAAGCGCCGCCTCCCACCCATGCGAGTCGGAAGCGCCGCCTCCCCCATGCGAGTCGGAAGCGCCGCCTCCCACCCATGCGAATCGGACCTCTATCGATCTCATAGTGATGAGGACTGAGGATAGACCAGGGATGGGCAAACTGCGGCTCTCCAGCTATTGCAAAACTACAACTCCCAGCAACACCTTTAAATTATATGGTGGAAATATTTTCGCCTTCCGTTACCTGCAGGCGCTGCTGCACTAGGTGCAGGACTGCCACACAGTGGTGAAGAGGGGTACTGCAAATGTATGTACATGACCATAAAATAATCCCCTCCCCCCATATACAGGCCACGTGCAGGCCACTTTCCGCTCATATTAATGTATTTAAGCAGCAATTGTCTGTATCACAATGAGGTTTCTGTGCTCATTGCCCAGGAACGGCCCGCTGCCCGGCCCACCTCCCTACACAGAGGCCCGCATAATGCCGCTACCTGTCTGTGCTGGCTGCATGTGTCCGGATAAGGCCTGGTGAGGGATGGGGGTGGGAGGATGGCCTGTGCTGGTGTGTAGACCACCCAGGATACCTGGAAAGAGAGAGGGGGGCACATAGTCAGAGATCTCTGCAATCCCTGGGAGTTAACACAAACCTTCAGCAACTTTCAACGCACCAGCCCGCACCTCCTAGATCTGAAAAGGAATGTCCCCCATAAACTGACAGCAAGCAGAGCCTTTGAAAATGGTGAGGAATTGAAATGCAAAGCCTACTGGAAAGTTGCAGAACTTTTCGTAATGCAACGAGTAAACGGCCGAGGCCTTCTTCAAGAGCAGCATGAACCGGACGGCACTTCACCGGCTGCACGGTCGGCTATGGCTTCACACACGCCCATTGCACCATGTAAGAAGCTCCGTCCATTCCTGAGAAATAATTACTGCAATTCTTACGCCGTATAATGAGTGTACTTACTCCTTGGCAGTCCGTGGTGGAAGGTGCCCGGGGCCGGCCCGGTGACAATGGCATCTTTCGAAGCTCTGGCTTTTGGAGGAGGCTCAGTGGTAAAGGACACGACGTGCAAGGGAAAGGTGTTGATGGGGGAGAGGAGGCCGAGCGCGGCCGGTGCGGGCATCCTCACTCCGTTCTGTTTGTACGACGAGGTCAGAATGGTCAGCGGGGCTGGGCCTAGCAAGCCGGGAGCGGCACTGCCCTTCTGTGACTGCAAGGGATACAAGCCACATACACAACATTGAGTGCCTCACCTCGGCTACATGGGCAGGGGCATTAAAGGGGTTGTCTAGGATTAGAATAACATGGCCGCTTTCTTCCAGGAAGAGCACCACACGTAGCCAAAGGTTTTATGTGTCATTGCAGTTTGTCTTCATTGAATGAGACTGAGCTGCAATACCGGACACAACCTATGCATGTGCGTGGCGCCATTTCTGGTAGAAAGTGGACATGTTTTTTTTTAAACCTGTACAACCCCTTTAAAGGGGTTTTCTGAGTGTCATACTGATGACCTATCCTCCTGATCAATGGGGGTCTAACTCCCAGAGGGTAGGTCATCGGTATGAAAATCTCAGAAAACCCTTTCAATGAGGAAAAGTGAAAGTCATCATATTACTGGCCCCCCCGTAAACCAATGTCTTACTTACACTGACGTTCGATGTCGCATTTCCTCCTCCAGCCACCATTGAGGATGTCAGCAACTTGGCCACTCCTTGCGTTCCTCCAGAGGTTTGAGGAGCCATCAGGGTCAGTTTCTGGGGAGGGGGCTTTTTAGTGGGCATTGTGGTAGGGTTACGACTGGCGGATGCAGGGGGTTGGTTCAGGGTTGTGGTGGGGTTACGACTGGCAGATGTAGGGGGTTGGTTCAGGGTTGTGGTGGGGTTACGACTGGCGGATGTAGCGGGTTGGTTCACGGTTGTGGTGGGGTTACGACTGGCGGATGTAGCGGGTTGGTTCAGGGTTGTGGTGGGGTTACGACTGATGGATGTAGGGGGTTGGTTCAGGGTTGTGGTGGGGTTACGACCGGCAGATGTAGGGGGTTGGTTCAGGGTTGTGGTGGGGTTACGACTGGCGGATGTAGCGGGTTGGTTCAGGGTTGTGGTGGGGTTACGACTGGTGGATGTAGGGGGTTGGTTCAGGGTTGTGGTGGGGTTACGACTGGCAGATGTAGCGGGTTGGTTCAGGGTTGTGGTGGGGTTACGACCGGCAGATGTAGGGGGTTGGTTCAGGGTTGTGGTGGGGTTAAGACTGGCGGATGTAGGGGGTTGGTTCAGGGTTGTGGTGGGGTTACGACTGACGGATGTAGCGGGTTGGTTCGGAGTTGTGGTGGGGTTACGACTGACGAATGTAGCGGGTTGGTTCGGAGTTGTGGTGGGGTTACGACTGGTGGATGTAGGGGGTTGGTTCAGGGTTATGGGGGGGTTACGACTGGTGGATGTAGGGGGTTGGTTCAGGGTTGTGGTGGGGTTACGACTGGCGGATATAGGGGGTTGGTTCAGGGCTGTGGTGGGCTTTTGCCCACTAGTGTTACCAGGCGGAGGAGCGGGGAGTCTGTTGATAGCTCCTCTGTAGACCTGAGTTCCAACAAGGCCAGGGTTACTAGGAATGTTAACTATGAACGCCGAAGGAGCTACAGGCTTGTGACTGGCACCTGAAGGAGATGAGGAAGGAGGGATGCCCTGGGGTTTGACTGGTTTGGTCTGAGGGGTGAGAGGCTGCTGTGACGGTGAAGGGGTGGCGACCTTGGCGCCCCCACTCGGGATCGGATGAGTGAAGCTCCCCTTGGTGGCTTGGTTGGTCATTTGGTAGACATTCACTGAGGGCTGCACAACCGGGTTTGCAGCTTGAGTCTTGGCTGGCCCCAGTTGGTGCTGAGACGGAGCCTTCTGCTTCTGCTGGGTTTCAGACGCAGGTTTTGGGCTGGGCACCTGAGGCATCATCTTCTTCTCCGAGCCCACAGCCATAAACTTCTTATGGAAAACTGGCTGTGCTGATGGCTGTAAAGTGCTGGTGGCAGATGCAGGAGGGCATGGCTTCTTCTTCTCCTCCACCACCATGATGGGTTTTTCAGAACCAGAAGATTTCGAGAGGGCTGGAAACTCAAAAACCAGGCCTGAGGGTCTGCCCGAAAGAGCCGTCAGGTGTTCTGAAACGCCATCCAGGGAGGGAGGGTTGTGGATCAGATCTCCATCCAAGGAGTTGTCCTGAGTGTCAGCAGACAACGAGGACCCCCCAGCAGACGCAACAGAGGCAGGACTGTCCCTGGCGGTGGTGACCACAGGTCCTTGGGATTCCTTAGAGGGGCCGGGAGTGTTCTTGTCCTGCTTATTAGAAGATTCCTAAAATAAGAATGGAGGAGATAGCACAACATGACCACAAGCAGATGGACAGTCCTGTAGGATAACGATGACAAGCAGGTGACCATTTTTCAAAAGGATAAATCATCCTTAAAGGAACTACGTCTGGTCCCTTTAAATAATGACCACCTCTACGAGGTCCTAACATTGGGCTCCTCCTGACAGTGACTGGTCAGAAGAGACTATAGGAGCCGAGTGTGGATGTTTAAAGGCGCCCTCCCACAAATTACACAGGACTGCCGAGACCCCCACCAATCTCGAGAAGTTGGTCCCCCTGTCCCTTCTCACTGCACAACACGTTCTAGTGATTAGGGGGGGTCTCAGCAGTTGGGGCCCCTGTGATCACATTATCAATCATGTATCCCTACATGTAATTTATGGAAAAACATTTTTAAAAGGGGTTGTGTTACCTCTGGGACCCCCACCTATCTCCAGAACTGTACCCCGAAAGTAAAGGAGAGCGCACACGGCTTTTTTCAGAAGTCCCGTAGAAATGGTCACACAAGCACGGCTGCTCCGCTCACTTCGGGGGTCCCGTTCTAGAAAATAGGAGCAGGTCCTAGAGGTGGGACACTGGTGGCAGATCCTAGTGATATGTCTCAAAGTCTGAGATGAGACAACCCCTTTAAGGCAAAACAGACTAAAGCGCGATGTCAGGAGTCGGGGTACGGAAGGATCGGGCATTTCATCATTCCAGATCCTTCGTTCCCACCACCAGAAGAGGAGCAGCTTACTCCCATTTCTGAGAGTGTAAGGACATAGAGGTCAGGAGGCAAAAGCTACCGGCTGAACTACTGAAGGTGTACGACTGTATTTCTGGGTCAATTTTGCAGAACGGATGCAGATCCATTCATTTCAATGAGGCCGCAAAAGATGCGGACAGCACACCGTGTGCTGTCCGCATCCGTAGGTCCGTTCCACGGCCCCGCAAAAATATGTAGCATGTCCTATTCTTGGCCGCAATCTTGGACAAGAATAGGCATTTCTATCATAGGGCTGGTCGTGTGTGTTCTGCAAAATGCGGAACGCACAAGGCCGGTACCCGTGTTTTTCGGATCTGCAATTTACGGACTGCAAAACACTTATGCTCATGTGAGTGGACCCTTAAATGAGTCTTTCTAAAGCTGAACATAGACATCACGTGTACATCAGCTGGACCCTATGATAATGGCGGAGCGGACTCTGAAGCGCATGCGGGCTGCACACCCAAAGGCAGATGCTGAGTGACACAAAGCCGGGGTGGCTGGATTTCAAAATGGCCGTTCCTTTTGCTCTCAGGAAGATAAGCCGCTGCCAGAGCAGTCTGGAGGAGGTCAGAGATGTCTTCCCCTCTTCCTGGGCAGGACCCATGTCCACTGGGCTACGCACATAGGTGTATAGGGGTGGTCGGGAGAGAAAGGAGCGCTCAGATGAAAGCAATTTAATGAGCATGGCCGACCCTAGAGCTGGTAGGAGGCATCAGCCGGCACATCCCGCACACACCAGCTCATCGAGGCGTTAAAGCTGGCCATAGACATGAGATATTTATCTGCAGACCACCGGCAGATCCGGCTGATAGTCTGACAGTCTGATGCCTGTGGTGGACATAGAGGTTCCGGCCGACACCCCCCAGAGCCGGGATCTTTCCCTTGTATCTCTGGTCACTGAACGAATACACGTACACAACGTCTACACGAGAAAGCGTCACCAAATCACATTACCTTTGCTCTGATTTTCGGGGGAATGACAGTTTTGTTCTTTGCCCTGCAAACAGTAACAAAACCAAGGATATAATAAATGTACGGGGCCAGTTCACAGCCTCCGAATGTAAACATCATGTCTCCATTTGCCAGGAGCAAGCAGAGATCTTGCAAACAGTGGGGAATGGAAACACAAAGCACATGACAAATCTGCAGAAGCGTCATTCCGGTAATGTGACGTTACCCCCGATCCACAGGAAAACTCATCTCGATCCACCAAATATGTGTATATGGTACGTATACATATATAGAGTATATACACATACAGTATACACATGTATATACTACACAAAATGCAGTAATACAATATAATACACCTGTGATAATAATAACTAGTACGCTAGGATATATATCTAACATATTACATAACTTTTTTTTATCATTTTAATATGTAAGGCCGTTAAATTTTATTTATTTTTATTACCGTAATTAACTTATTTTTTTTTTTATTAATTGATAAACATATTTATTTAATTTTTTTTCTCTCCTCTCTCAGTCTGGGCTGGAGTGGGGGTTCAGTGATAAAGTAATGTTTTTTGATTACTAAAATTATTTTATATTGGTTTGTATTTAAAAAAATGTTAAATAAAGTTAACTACTTATTGATTTAAAAAAAAAAATAAAAATTATATATATATGTTATGCCTTTAATTCATATGTATGAAACTAAAGGGAATAAAAAAAAACTGAATGTTATGATTTATTGATAATTTGAAAATTTTAATAAAAAGAATAAAAAAAAAAGGATAAGGAAAACTATTAGATTGGTGGAGGTCTTACTGCTGGGATCCCGTACCCCGCGGAGACCGGTCAGACAAGCACACAGCCACGTACAGCGCCAGTACGATCACAGTAGGCGCATACCCATTTGGGGGTAACAGCTTATGGTCTAGACTGATAAACTGTAACAAATCCCCAGCTCTGAGCAGGTCTGCAATGAGTGCTCAGATCAAGAGCATTTCCATTCACTGACAGTAAGCAGCTCCTTTCCAGCACACTGATACTCACATCATTGAGCAGAGCTGGGGGTACACACGTCTGGTCTCCCTGAAGAGAGTCCTGCAAACGACAAAGTGCGAGGAAGAGTGTGAAACAACTGCGGCTCCGCCACCAATCACGTAGACCTCAGCCCCCGTACGGAGTCATGTACCAATCACAGCACGGCTTCCATTTCATAGAATGCCATTGCTCTTGAAAGCTGCGGTGTGATTGGCTGCTATGGTTTTCTCGGCTGACAATTTCCATAAATCTCGGACCGCACATGGCCGGCACTATGATAGAAATGCCTATTCTTGTCCGTGGCCGCGGACAAGAAGAGGACATGCTCCATCTTTTTTCCAGAGCCGCGGACCGGAACTTTCGGATGCGGACAGTACATGGGGTGATGTCAGCATCTTTTGCAGTCCCATTGAAATGAACGTGTCCGCACCCGTTCCGCAAAAACGCGGAACGGATGCGAACCCATTCATGCGGACGTGTGAATGGACCCTAATAGAGATCTATCCGGGTGAATGGCATTGTGGCACGCTCCCTGCTTAGCTGTGCCATGTGCATAGCTCAGCAGGGAGCTTCAGCAGCGTCCAGGCTGCCACGGTAACCGGCTGGAGCCTGCGGGGACTCCGATTGGAAGGCAGAGCCTGGCCTCACAAATGCCGCGATCAGCGTTGAACATGGCATCTGAGGGGTTAAATGACAGGGTTCGGTACGATCGCCCTTCCCTGTCATTGAGGCTGGGTGCCTTTTGCGTTAAGGGGTTAAAGAACAACTGCCCCCCCCCACCCCAAACAAAAAACACTATCCCGTAAAGAGCCCCAGCAGCTCGAGTTGTCCTCTTTGGCTGAGCCCTGGAAAAGCTGGGTGATGACCAATCTCGGCTGCCATTACATAGGGGTTGTCATGTCACCCAGATTTACCAGGCTCCAGAATCCTATGCTGGGTGGGTTTCCCCTCAGGAGTTTAGAAAAGCTGGGTGACCCCATTTCTCTGTACTTGACTTTTTCTCCCAACATACCGAGCCTGCATCCAACCGCGGGGCCACAAAGGCCGGACCTCCTCGTCCAGGAAGCTCTTTAAATAGTCCTCCAGGCCGGACGTGCCACATCCCCCGGGCTCATATATATCCACCTTCATTCGCACCAGCTGGCACAGCAGCTGCCTGCAGAGACAAGTGAGTGAGGGCACAGAAGAGGAGAAGCCGCCGGCGGGCACACAACGCCTGCTGGTCGGGAGGACCACCATTCTTTACTCCCGACCTTCCCGGAGCCATAACTTTTTGATTTTTCCGGTCACACAGCAGAGTGAGGGCTTGTTTTTTGCGGGACAAGTTATACTTTCTAATGGCACCATTTAATATTGCATACAGAGTAGTGGGTAGACGAAAAAAAATAAAAATAAAATTACAAATGGGAAGGAATTGGGAAAAAAAACAAAAACAATTCCATGGGTAATTTTTCTTACTGGGTTTCCTCTGTAGAACAAATGACCCAAGCCCTTCATTCTCCGGATCAGAACAATTACAACCACACCACATTTATAGAGTTTTTCTTGTGTTTTAATGCTGGAAAAAAAAACACCTTTTATTCAGTTTTTTGGGGGAGGCGATGCTACGTAATGAATATGCCGAGAATCGGCTGGTCAAATACCTCTGCAAGCGGCGGTGCTTGTCCGACCGATTCTCAGCATTTTTGCCGGATCTCAACCGGTTCCCATTATAGTTAATGGGGCCAGACAGCATCCAGGTCGCCTCTGGCAGTGCCGGTTACAGAGAGATCTGGCAGACTGTTCCCTGCCGGAGTAGCCTGCCGAATCGCACGCTAGCCTGACGTGATTTAATACATTAGTGTATTCTGTATACTTCGATGCAGTGCTGCCACCTGCAGTGAAATACACCCGTAATGGGCCTGGTCGCATCGCAGAGGCTCAGGACTATCATCACTAAGAAAAGCCTTCCCCGATCTCAGTGATCCAGCCTCGGGAGCGCAGCGATCCCGGGTTTTACCACTCTCAGATAGCATGGTCACACGGCATCGGAGGGGTTAAATCTCTGCGATCGGCATTATCGCCGATCACAGACATTAGCCCCAGTCGTCGGCGAGAGCCGACATCCACCGTACGTGTATTCCAGTTTCCTGTAAATAAATCTTAAAGAGGTCGTCCAGGATTTCGATACTGGTGATGAAAGGGTTATCAGGGTTATCTCCGGTGCCAGCCACCGATAGCACTGGTTCAGCTCCTTACCATTTATATTTCTCGCCCACTAATGGAGGGATGGATGACTACTTTCGAAGACGTCTTACCCATCCAGGTCTCTCCAGATATGTAGATGCTAGAATAATCATTTTTTTTCTGGTTTCACCCAAAAACTATTGGAGAGCATTACACAGCAGCCCCCCCCCCCCCCACCCCATAAATGGCCGGTAAACAGGATCCTCAAGTCCTCCTCTTCTGTCCTGTTCCATGTAAGAGACAACAAGTATGGCTGCCGTGACCGCTCGGACAGAGGTGGTCATCTGGCTTTCCCAGACCGCCACCAATTCCGTGAGGCCGGTTCATTATCATTGACCTAGACTGGTCGGCCGACCCCTGCTGCAGCGGTCACTGCAATCATGTTAGTGGTCACCCAGCTTTCCTGGTCACAGGTATGACATGAATCCGACTGACAGGAGAGGACGACTCCAGGACTGATATTTACTGGGGATTTTATATTTTCGGGAGGAATGGAGTGGATTTTCATGGTCATGTGACTTCACCGCCATTTTTACCAAATGAAATAGCGAGTGTGGTCACATACAGACCCCTCACCTGATCTCCTCCGTCCACTGGAACTTCTTCCGGGGTCCGGCTGATTTCTTGCTTCCCTTGTCCTCTTCCTCCTCCTCCGAGAGTGTCTTCTGCTCCTTCTCCTTGTCTTCAGACACCATCCTGACAGATTCAAGTTTTAATCAGGGGCGGCAGCGTACATTTTTTGGTAGGTTTAACCCTTTCATCACATTACCCCTCCCAAACAGGATATCTTCTGAGAGTAGACACCTGGCACATTACCAAGATACCGCTGTACCCTCAGGGGAGTCTATATCTGATTTTGCATCATTGAGATGTTTTGTAAGAAATGCATAAAAATTCACATTTTTGGCTAAAAGAACCTGCGACGCACAAAACCTACTCCTAATAATAATAATAAAAGTACAGGACGTGCGGAGCGCACAGCGGCCACCGACGTCTTCATGCACAAAATCACCAGAACTGACGAGATCAAATATATATCCAAGACGCAGATGTTCGTAAGTGTCGCAGTCCTGGAGGCAGCGAAAGTCCTGATTAGGTTTCGGGCGATCGTTTCAACTGGGACATTGATGGTATTTCGCTGGGATAGGGCATCAGAGTCACCTCTGGGACCCGCACCCATCTCTAAAACGGACCCCCGAAAGTGAAGGAGCGCTCTCCATGGGGGATGAGCGAACCCCAACTGCAAAGTCCGGAATCGTACCGAACTGAAGTCCGGGTGATTTTATTATTTTCCATTATAACAGGGTTATATCCGAAAATAATAGCAATCTTAAGACAGAATGCAAAACAATATGGCCATTTAGGGGTTAAAAAAACAAACAAAAACAAAAAACTTGCCTCATCCACTTCCTCTAACGTCACTGAACAGGACCTGCGATGATTAGTGTTGAGCGAATTTCTATTTTTAGTTCGGCATCCAAAGTTCGGGTTATCGAAGCATCCCGTTATGGATTCCGCTACCGCGGACCATAACGGCATTTGGAATCCATAAGGGGATTCTTCAATGAACCCGAACCTTGGACAACACGGAGGACCTGGGGTGACGTCACCGTCATGTGATCAGTGCAGGGGGCGTGGCTCAGCACTGGATTGGATAAGAGGTGACCCAGTACTGAGCCACGCCCCTGCACTGATCACATGACGGTGACGTCACCCCAGGTCCTCCGTGTTGTCCAAGGTTCGGGTTCAATGAAGAATCCCCTTATGGATTCCAAATGTAGTTATGGTCCGCGGTAGCGGAATCCATAATGGTGTTCTCCGATAACCCGAACCCGAACTTTGGACGCCGAACTTAAAACACAATTTCGCTCAACTCTAGCGATGACGTCAATGCGCTATCTCACGTGGTGACATCACAGGTCCTCTGGCGGGTCCTGCTCGGTGAAGATAGAAGAAGCTGCTGCAGCACAATCAAGTGGATGAGGCGAGGTGAGTTTTTTTGTTTGTTTTTTAACCCCTAAATGGCCATATTGTTTTGCATTCTGTCTTAAGATTGCTATTATTTTCCGATATAACCCTGTTATAATGGAAAATAATAAAATGAGGTTCGGGTCCAGAGCCCAAACTTTGACCTGACGTTTGGCCGAACCCGAACTTCCACGGGTTCGCTCATCCCTACTCTCCATTCATTTCTATGGGAGTTCAGCTATTTTCAGCAGTCCCACAGAAATGAGGGTGGGTGAGCACGCCAGGCTGTTCTCCGCTCACTTTGGGGGTCCCATTCTGGAAACAGGTGCCGGTCCCACATTTGGGACTAGCAAACTGCCACCAATGCCTCAGATGAGACAAACCGTTTAAACACAGAAGCAATCTCTTCCTCGAGTTTCAATACCTCTGCTTGCTGAGAGTAAATGGCCGAAGGACGCCGTCTTTGTGCTGTAAACGTCTTACGGTAAATTGCTGCGGTTTTGTAAGGCACTTTTCGGCTGCTCTCCTTCTACAAGTTAAAGGAGTGCATGGTTTTGCCACACAGCACAAGGACCCTCGGATTTGTCAGGTCGCAGAGGGGACTGTTGGTTACCCCGTTTAATGGACTGCAGCAGCATGAATGGCAGTACTACAATTCCCAGCTTGCCTACACTGGACAGGGAATTGAGGGATCTCTGCTGTAAACAACATGGCTACCTAGTCTGGGACTGGATGTAATCTTTCCCCACCCCACAACCGGGCAGAATTTTGACTGTGCACCAATGATAAGATGGACTCTCTTACTTGGCATATCTGGCTTCGTTATGCACCTTTAACTCTGCATGATACTTCACGATCTGTTCCGGCATCGCCTTCGCCACCGCTTCTTTCAGCTTTCGTAAAGGTTCCCGCAACCGCTCTCCCTACAGAGGAAAATGAAAAATGAGCTTACAGATCCTCCATCCGATCCCTGAGCAAGGGCAGCGTCACATGCAGAGGAGGGCGGCATGACTAGAAGTCGTAGTGATGTCACACCCATGCCGCCACGTGCTGTACGTTCCCTTGCGGATGTGAAGACGCCATAGCAGAAGGACGACATGAGCACACGATGATGCCAGATAAGGAGATTTTTGCGGACTCACCTGTAAAATCTCTTTCTCGCTCGTATTATTGGGGGACACAGGACCGTGGGTATGGCGGCTGCTGCCACTAGGAGGCGACTCTAGGCTATAAAAGTGTTAGCGCCTCCTGCCGGCTATACCGCCTCCAGCTGGAGAGAGCATACCAGGAGTGCACAAGCAGTAGGAGAACTCAGAAAAGAAATAACAGTACAACAACCAGTGTGAGGACCCCACCAGTCAAACAACCGCCGCCACATGCGGCAAAATCAGAGAACAAACAAATGGTGGGAGCGGTGTCCCCCAATGAAGTCAGCGAGAAAGAGATTCTACAGGCGAGTCCACAAAAATCTCGTTTTCTCACACGTATCATTGGGGACACAGGACCGTGGGACGTTCCGAAGCAGTACCATGGGGAGGGAACAAAAGAGCAGAACCAATCCAAGGCTGGCCACGAGATCCCGCATGGAACGTGGAAAAAGGATGCACAGGTACCCTTGATAGGACCGGAAAAGCATGAAAGCGTATAACACGCAGTGACAGGCTGGGAAGAAGAGGAAAAGCTCAGTCAAACGAAGCCAAAGGGCTGGAGATACTTCAGAAGAGGTGGACATCATCACTGAATATCCATCCAGTCTATCCAACTGAATTAAATCCGTGTATCCAGGAACGTATGAGACCTGGGGCCAAGCCTAGGGACAGGTAGACCCAGACAAAACCAGGAAGGGATATGTCAACAGAAATCTGCCATGAAAGCATCGAGCAAATGGCAGAAGACCAGTCCTGGAACGACCACCCGGGTGGATTAAGAAACAGAGATGGGCACAGGAGATGAAAACCCATCCGTGGCACTGACCAGAAAAAAAGCCACACGTGAATGGTAAGTAGTCTGGAAGGAAAAACAGTGTCCTCGAGGATCGGGAACACCCCATCCATGCTGCGGAGAGAAATGTCGTGTATGAGTACAATCCCTGGACAAAGGCAAGACTGACTGACGCTGGATCCAGGACAATGCCATGACTGGCGCTAGACAGGCTGAGGACGCGGAGCGAACACAGGGGAAATGCACTGAGAAATATCTTGAGACGTCGCTGTGAGTACACTCATGGAAGCGGAGTAAGAACCGCCGCGTACAGCTCTGCCAAAAAATAAAACTCCCTAAGGACAAGGTAATATGGTGGCGAATGCCCCCAGAGGCTCTTCAGAAGGTCTCTAACGAGAGAACCCCACGGACAATACTGCCTGGACCGGCGGTACTGCAATTACTCCGCCTGTAATGGAGGGTGATGTGACAGGGTGTACAGTATCCGGCGGTAGTGCAATTACTCCGCCTGTAATGGAGGGTGATGTGACAGGGTGTACAGTATCCGGCGGTAGTGCAATTACTCTGCCTGTAATGGAGGGTAATGTGACAGGCTGTACAGTATCCGGCGGTAGTGCAATTACTCCACCTGTAATGGAGGGTGATGTGACAGGCTGTACAGTATCCGGCAGTAGTGCAATTACTCGGCCTGTAATGGAGGGTGATGTGACAGGGTGTACAGTATCCGGCGGTAGTGCAATTACTCCGCCTGTAATGGAGGGTGATGTGACAGGCTGTACAGTATCCGGCGGTAGTGCAATTACTCGGCCTGTAATGAAGGGTGATGTGACAGGGTGTACAGTATCCGGCGGTACTGCAATTACTCCGCCTGTAATGGAGGGTGATGTGACAGGCTGTGCAGTATCCGGCGGTAGTGTAATTACTCCGCCTGTAATGGAGGGTGATGTGACAGGCTGTACAGTATCCGGCGGTAGTGCAATTACTCCACCTGTAATGGAGGGTCATGTGACAGGCTGTACAGTATCCGGCAGTAGTGCAATTACTCCACCTGTAATGGAGGGTGATGTGACAGGGTGTACAGTATCCGGCAGTACTGCAATTACTCTGCCTGTAATGGAGGGTAATGTGACAGGGTGTACAGTATCCGGCGGTACTGCAATTACTCCGCCTGTAATGGAGGGTGATGTGACAGGCTGTACAGTATCCGGCAGTAGTGCAATTACTCCGCCTGTAATGGAGGGTGATGTGACAGGCTGTACAGTATCCGGCGGTAGTGCAATTACTCCGCCTGTAATGGAGGGTGATGTGACAGGCTGTACAGTATCCGGCAGTAGTGCAATTACTCCGCCTGTAATGGAGGGTGATGTGACAGGCTGTACAGTATCCGGCGGTAGTGCAATTACTCTGCCTGTAATGGAGGGTGATGTGACAGGCTGTACAGTATCCGGCGGTACTGCAATTACTCCGCCTATAAAGCAGGGTAATGCTTCAGGACGTACTATATTCAGTGGTAGTGAAATTATTCCTTCTAAGGAAGGAGGGAAATGTGGCCGCTTGTACCGGACTCAGCGGTAGTGCAATTACTCTGCCTATGGAAGGCCAGATGTACAGTATCCGCCGGTAGTGCAATTACTCCGCCTGTGGGAGGACTTACTGTATGTACAGTATCCGGTAGGAAGGGAGTTATGCTGTGGGGCTAGAGTATGTAAAATATCCAGCCCCTATGGAAGCGAATCAAGACAATGCCAGCAGACTTGGTAAGGAGGAAGTGCGGTAAAATTACGCCACAGCCGACCACTGTACCACAAAGCTATAGCAATATGGCAAGCATAACACGTACTGCATTGGGCCGCACCAGGGACTAACTGGGCCCTTCTGTTTTGCATATTTTTTTTTTTATTAATTGATTTTATTCCCCCGAAGCATATCATCTTGAAACGGATTCATAGTCCATTGACAGTGAGCTCCTTAGCGTGCTCAAACCTTGTCAAGTTGAGCCCCAGCCCTAAATTAGGCTTCGGGGGCCAGTAAGCCAATAAAGTGTTTTTTTCCCTTTGGGGGCGGAGCTTCAGAAGGACGTCAGGGCGCGAAAATTGGGATCCGGGAACAAGTCTAACCCCCACTAACCCAGCATGGAAAGTGCGGACTACTAGGCCAGAAAGCCAGGGACTCACGTAGCACCTCCGGCCGGACCGGATGAAAAAAAACTGCGGAACCCCGAACCCTGTCACCAAGGAGGGCCTGGGACAGACATACACGATGCCCGGAGGTTAGATGCACGACCGCCACCTGAGGGGATGCCACCGCTGTAGAAACAGAAGCGCTGGGCCATGGAGGTAAGGAGTGGGGAGCGAGGTGGGGGCTAGGGGGCCGCAAGAACCCGGATAAATAAGAGAAGAATCCAGGCTGAAGACTGAGGATGGATGGAGGGGGGGAGAGAGTGGGGACGGTGGAGCGGATGGAGCGGGTTATACTCACCCCATTTTCATCCTCTTCTCTTCCGGGGTACCAGCAGGGTCACCTCTTCAGCCGCTGGCACGGAAGTGGCAGGGAGCTGGCATGGAGGGAGGGCCGGATCCAGGCGAGCGCGGGAGCTGGACAGAGAGGGAAACTGACCCAGGCCATGCTCCCCGGGGGAACATGGAGGCTAGACGGTCCTGTTCCCCATCCCTGTAAAAAGAGAGAGAAAAAAAAAAGGAAAAATATAGCAGAATCCTACAACACAAAGCTAAAAACTGGTATGCTCTCTCCAGGCTGGAGGCGGTATAGCCGGCAGGAGAAGCCAACACTTTTTAGCCTAGTGTCGCCTCCTAGTGGCAGCAGCAGCCATACCCACGGTCCTGTGTCCCCCAATAATACGAGCGAGAAAAAACATTTTGCAACTTTCTAACAGACTTTGTATTCCAATTTGTTACCGTTACCCAAATTTTTGCTTGCTGTCAGTGACTGGAAACACTCCTTTCATTCCATTCAAAAAATGAAATGCCTTTTCAGCCCAGCTCACAATGTGTCAGTGCAGGTATCTCTTCAGTCGTACAAGCTGTAGTCACTATGAAAATGCCAGGAATGAGGATGGCAGTGATGACCACCGCCCGCTGCCTACCTTTTTTTGTAAGTAGAGGCGGCTGGTCCACCTCACCAGCATATCCTTGCTGCAGGGGAGAATGGAAGAGAGATGGCTGAATACAGAAGCGCGCTGGCCGGAGCTCAGGTCCCGAGACTGCAGGTAAATGCTTCAATACAGAAATAGGTAACATTAGGGAGAGTGCAGGGAGTGTAATAGGTAACATTAGGGAGAGTGCAGGGGGTGTAATAGGTAACATTAGGGAGAGTGCAGGGAGTGTAATAGGTAACATTAGGGAGAGTGCAGGGGTGTAATAGGTAACATTAGGGAGAGTGCAGGGAGTGTAATAGGTAACATTAGGGAGAGTGCAGGGAGTGTAATAGGTAACATTAGGGAGAGTGCAGGGAGTGTAATAGGTAACATTAGGGAGAGTGCAGGGAGTGTAATAGGTAACATTAGGGAGAGTGCAGGGGGTGTAATAGGTAACATTAGGGAGAGTGCAGGGGGTGTAATAGGTAATATTAGGGAGAGTGCAGGGGGTGTAATAGGCAACATTAGGGAGAGTGCAGGAGGTGCAATAGGTAACATTAGGGAGAGTGCAGGGGGTGTAATAGGTAACATTAGGGAGAGTGCAGGGGGTGTAATAGGTAACATTAGGGAGAGTGCAGGAGTGTAATAGGTAATATTAGGAGAGTGCAGGGTGTAATAGGTAACATTAGAGAGAGTGCAGGAGTGTAATAGGTAACATTAGGAGAGTGCAGGGAGTGTAATAGAGCAACATTAGGAAAAGTGCAGGGGGTGTAATAGGTAACATTAGGGAGAGTGCAGGAGTGTAATAGGTAACATTAGGGAGAGTGCAGGGGGTGTAATAGGTAACATTAGGGAGAGTGCAGGGGGTGTAATAGGTAACATTAGGGAGAGTGCAGGGGGTGTAATAGGTAACATTAGAGAGAGTGCAGGGGGTGTAATAGGTAACATATTAGGAGAGTGCAGGGGAGTGTAATAGGGTAACATTAGAGAGAGTGCAGGGGGTGTAATAGGTAACATTAGGGAGAGTGCAGGGGGTGTAATAGGCAACATTGGGAATAGTGCAGGGGTGTAATAGGTAACAATGGGAATAGTGCAGGGGTGTAATAGGTAATATTGGGAATAGTGCAGGGGTGTAATAGGTAACATTAGGGAGAGTGCAGGGAGTGTAATAGGTAACATTAGGGAGAGTGCAGGGGGTGTAATAGGTAACATTAGGGAGTGTGCAGGGGGTGTAATAGGTAATATTAGAGAGAGTGCAGGGGGTGTAATAGGTAACATTAGAGAGAGTGCAGGGGGTGTAATAGGTAACATTAGGGAGAGTGCAGGGGGTGTAATAGGTAACATTAGGGAGTGTGCAGGGGGTGTAATAGGTAATATTAGAGAGAGTGCAGGGGGTGTAATAGGTAATATTAGAGAGAGTGCAGGGGGTGTAATAGGTAACATTAGGGAGAGTGCAGGGAGTGTAATAGGTAATATTAGAGAGAGAGTGCAGGAGGTGCAATAGGTAACATTAGGGAGTGTGCAGGGGGTGTAATAGGTAACATTAGGAAGAGTACAGGGGGTGTAATAGGTAACATTTGGAATAGTGCAGGGGGTGTAATAGGTAACAGAGAGCGTGCAGGGGGTGTAATAGGTAACATTAGGGAGAGTGCAGGGGGTGTAATAAGTAACATTAGGAATAGTGCAGGGTGTGCATACACCTCAGTTATAGAGTATAACAGGAGAGGAACATGTATAGGCTGAAGAGCGCTAGTCCCTGAGGGCACTCCGAATATCTCAGTCACCCAGCTGATCACAGACCTATAACTCTGCTCATGAAACAGCAGGCTCAGGCTGAACAGGCCTATGCATGGGAATATTTACATATGAAATTCGGACTGGAGGTAATACAGTCCACACATTGTACTCACTCTAGAAGAGCAGCGTTCATTTGCGGTGAAAACAGTTTTATCTTCTTGTCGCCATCAGGAACCTGGACCCACTGAAATAAGAGAAGAGCAATAATAACATGAAGGGGGCGTCCACGTGCTGAGGTCTGTCTACATCTGAGGAAAGTGGCAGCGAAGTGGGAACGAGAGTTGAACAAATCTCATCCGAATTCTGCAAGAAGTTTCCATACAAAATCTCACCAGTGGTGTGCACCCTACCTACATGTACCGTGGATGGCTGGTGTTTAGGGATAACGCCAATAGGTCGAAAGTGACCCTGGCACCTGAGAGCTGAAAACTAGAGATGAGCGAACTTTAAAAAAAAGTTTGGCGTTCGGGTTGTGGTAATCGCCGCATCCCGTTATGGATTCCACTTCCGCGGACTATCGCGGCATATGGAATCCATAAGAGGCGGCTTCCACGAACCCGCACTGTTGAACAGCCGAAGGACCTGGGGTGACGTCACAGTCATGTGATCAGTGCAGGGGGCGTGGCTCAGCACTGGATTTGATCCCGTGCTGAGCCACGCCCCCTGCACTGATCACGACGGTGACATCACCCCAGGTCCTTCGGCTGTTCAACAGTTCGGGTTGGTGGAAGCCGCCCCTTATGGATTCCATATGCCGCGATAGTGGAATCCATAACGGGATGCGGCGATTACCACAACCCGAACGCCGAACTTTTTTTTAAAGTTCGCTCATCTCTACTGAAAACCCATAAGTGCTGCTCTTCCAGGCCTGTAACAGCTCCCCCGCATGCAGATCGGGGGAGCCGTTCAATTGCTGTGAAAGGCCTGGGCCTGCTGGAGACTATCAGGCCTTTCACAGGTATATTCCAATGTAAGAAATGGTAATCTAATGATTGCATGTTGTAAGGCCCTTGGGGGCCTAAAAAAAAAAAATGCACATCATGGGCATCGTTGTGTCCAAAAACACCAAAGCTATTAAAATATAAAAATATTTATTCCATATGTCAGAGTAAAGGGAAAAAAATTAATAAAATGGCTGATTCACTATTTCTTCATCTTCACCTCCCCCCAAAAAAACAGTTTTTAAAAAAATTTACCAAAATGGTCAAACACACCAAAATATTTAAAAAAACTAAATATTTTTTACTTTTTTTCAGTATCAAAACACACCAAAAAAAACCAAAAAACTATATACATGTGGTATCACCGTAATCGTACGGACCCGGAGAACAAAGGGCGCGGGTCAGTTCTACCACTTAGCGAACACTATAAAACTGTGGCAGAATTGTTTTTTTTTTTTTTTTTTCCCCCAATTCCACCCCATTTGGAATTTTTTTCCAGCTTCCCACTACATTGCATGCAATATACATACAGTCCATTGGGGGAGGCAGAATCTGCAACTGGTGCAGATAACTCCACAGGAAGATCCTCAGGTTTTGGCGCAGATTTTTGGAGGTGGCCTCCAGATCGATCTCAGGGCCGTCATTTACCTTTGCCAGCTCCTTAATCTTCTTTTCAATCGCAGGAGGCAGCCCCTCGGGGACAGAAGGCGGCTTCTTAAACTCCTCCTTGACAGCTTCCCCTGGCGGGCTACCGCTTCTCTTTTCAGGAGTCGGGTCCGGGCTTTCCGGCTTCTTCTCTGTGAAGGCACTGGCCGCTTGGAGAAGCTTGCTCTCAGGCACCATGGTGGACAGCAGGGGATCAGGCGCCGGCTCAGCCTCTCGTGGGGGTGGCGGGGGGAGGCTCGGGGCAGTGGATGCAGACGTCTTAGGTGCAGTGGTGGTAGCGGTAAACGTGGGCGTCCACTTCTCGAAATCTTTCTTATCCCTTTCAAATCTTGCCAGCATCTCCTGGAGATTGGCCATCAGCTTTTTCTTCTTCTTGTCCTTGGTGCCATTCAGAGCTGTGAGCCTAAGGGAGGAGACAAGCTGGCTGTCTGGTAAGATGGCGGCAGCACTCTCACTTCTCAATGTTTTCCAGACGCTCTATGGCAGGGATCAGCAACCTTCGGCACTCCAGCTGTTGTGAAACTACAACTCCCAGCAGACATACTTACTCAACTGTTCTTGTAACTCCCATATAAGTGAAAGGAGGATTATGGGAGTTGTAGTTTCAGAACAGCCGGCGTGCCGGGGGTTCCTGATCCCTGCTCTAAAGGGAAACACTGAGGTTGTGACAATATCATCTTTTTTACACGGTGTCACCACATTGAACATCTTACCCGGGTTTTGAGTATTTGCTTTTCTTACTCTTTTCTTCCTCTCGTTTCTTCTTCTTCACTTTGTCTCCTCGCTCCTTCATTTTCTGCCAGGAGGAAAGAACAGTGTGTGGGGGGTGCTTAGGGCCCCGTTACAACCAGCATTGATGATATGTTTAGACCAGGGAGGGGCAAACTGCGGCTCTCCAGCTGTTGTAAAACTACAACTCCCACCATGCCCTGCTGTAGGCTGGTAGCTGTAAGCAGTCTTTGCATGCTGGGAGTTGTAGTTTTGCAACAGCTGGAGAGCCGCAGTTTGCTCATCCCTGGTTTAGGGTCCATTCAGAAGTCAGTGTGCGTTTTGCGGATCTGCAAAACACGGACACCACCGGCAATGTGCGTTCCGCATTTTGCGGACCGCACATTGCTGGCACGCTCATAGAAAATGCCTAATAGGACATGCTCTATTTTTTGGGGGAACGCAATTGCAGATGCAGGCGGGACATAGTGTGTCCCCATAGACATGAATGGGTCCGTAATTCTGTTCCGCAAAATGCGGAACAGAATTGCGGACGTGTGAATGGAGCCTAAGACGGACCTTTTCCCAAGGCAAAGTGCATGGAGGAGTAATGATTGTTCATCCCCCTAACACTTTGCGTCTCGTCAGCAGGTTACACGGGACGCTGGGCTGCCCGCATACGAAAAAATTTGGGAGCCGCATGAACGATGCGATTACCCGACAAACGAGGGCTTGCTCATTTGTTGGCCGATCAGCCGCACCAATTTCCAGGGACCGAACGTACAAACGTTTCTTCCCCCAATGATTGGCCCGATCCTTGGGCAGTATGAAAGGGACCTTAGACTCCTAGTGTCATAAAGGTGCACGCCTCTTAAAGGGGTCGTCTGAGACCAGAAACCCATCCTCATACAGCCAGGCTGACACCGGCGCTGCGGTTCTAGCTGCGAGCTCTCCTCATGTCCCCACAGGACTGGGAGTCACGTGCTGTCTACATGAATATCAATCGATGGCCCGGTATGTCGCCATTGATTGACCGGCGGTAGTGACATGGCACGTCACACTCCCGGTCCAGCAGGAGGAGTGGGGAGCTCAGTGTTTGACTGACGGGTGAGATTTTTTTTTTTTTGGCCCAGCATTAGAGAACCCCTTTAATAAATCCGATGCCTCTTTGCCTGTACACGTAGCAGTAACTGAAAGGATGTAGATCTGCGCCAGATTCTAACGGATATAATAGGAATCCGTCAGAGAGCAAGTGAGGAGATTTACCTTGGGAGATTTCTTCTTCTTCTCTCGGACAGATTCGTCTTCAGATTCGGACGCTTGTCTGAACTGCAACGTTCCCGTGTTGATATAAAATCCTCCGTACTTTGTGGTCAGGGAGGCCGGAACAAGCTCGTCGTACTGAGGAGAGATGGGGCAGAGGAGGGAATCGGGTAAAGAGGGGAGCATCCAAAATCTGCCGGCGGATTCACCTGGACCCGACACTTGCTGCCGGTGCAGACAGAAGGCTCGTGGGCTATACTGCGGCTAACCTCCAGCTATGTATGGGGGGCACAGAAAACATATACTGAAAAGGGGCTGTGTCACTTATCATGAAGAGAACGCTAAAACAAGGCACTTACTAATGTACTGTGATTCTCCATATTGCCTCCTTTGCTGGTTTGATTAGTTTTTCCATCACATTATACACTGCTGGTTTCCATGGTTACAGCCACCCTGCAATCCAGCCGCGGTGCTCGTGCTTGCACACTGTAAAGTACTGACGAGGGCCGTGGGAGCACACATAGGCTGGCGCTTTTTCCAACAGTGTGCGAGCACGACCACCGCTGCTGGATTACAGGGTGGTCGTAACCATGGAAACGATCAGTGTATAATGTGATGGAAAAATGAATCCGGATCGCCCTTGTGCATTGCATCGCCATTCATTCTCTATGGGACTGCTGGAGTACAGCGCTCAGCGACATCCGTCAGTCCCGTAGAAGTGAGTAAAGCCGCAGTCTCACATCCTCGCCACCGCTCCATTCTCATAGCGGTATCCAGGACTCCTGTTTTTGTGATCGCTGGTGTTCCCTGCAGTCAGAGACCCCCCTCATTTCCTGTTTGCTCTCGGGTTGAAGGACTATTGGTTTCACCGCCACCCCCTGCTGGCTTAGTATCTGCACAAAGCATTGTGGGAGATTTCTTAGATTCCAGAATGCAGACGATCAGACCAAGGCTGTTTTTTTCCTTTTTTTTGCCCCCCCCTACGCTAAACAAGCAGAGGATGCTGGGAGATTTCAGCTCCGCTTTCTGCAGAATTGTGCTCTTGTCAGGCATGCCCTACGGTCCGTATTCTGCCTGTACCGGTGACGTTGCCGTCCTCCTTGTCCTCTCCATATATTTTTTATCTTTATATATAATCCCCCTTGAAATCTCCGGAGACGGATTAGGATTCCGGAGTAATTATAGGCTCTCCAATCCCACGGGATACAATGGAGATGACTGCTCAGGGAGCAGCAGGATAACTGCACAGGTGTTCAGCGAACCTCAGGGGGAATCGAGACTCTGTGCCGCAAACAGGCGACTAACGAATGATGTGTGACCGCAGACTGGAAGCTGCGCCATGTAGTGCCCTGCGCAGCCGCCCATACAGGGGACTTCAGCTCCCTGACCGCTCACGGACTTTCCTCTTTGCTTTAGGGCTCATGCACATGAATGTATATTTTTTCCTGTGTCTGTTCCGTTTTATTGCAGCCCGTATGCAGAAACCATTCACTTCAATGGGGCCGAAAAAAAACGGAAATGACTGTGTGTGCATTCCGTTTCCGTATGTCCGTTCAACGAAAAAATATAGAACATGCCCTATTATTATCCGCATTACGGACAAGGATAGGACTGTTCTATTAGGGGCCGGCTGTTCTGTTCAGCCCTAAAGGTGCTGACAACTTACCGCCTCCGAGTTGTCGATGAATGAGTCGGACTCGTCGTAACCGTAGCCCATGTCAACGAGATCCTGCACGCGGTCCCTGCGCCGTTTCTTTCCCTATAGAAAAAGGAGAGCTTGAAGGGGAGGTCCGGGAATAGAAACGCATGGCTGCTTTGCTCCACGGGCTATGTATGTTATGGCAGCTCAGCTCCACGGACGTGAATGGGGCGGATCTGCAGTACCACACACAGGCTGTGGACAGGCGTGGGGCTGTTTCTGATAGGCAGCAGCCATGTTTTTCTAATCCTGGACGACCGCTTTGAAGGTATATGACGATCTACGACCAGCTGCACATGTGCTGAGGACAGGCATTATTAAAGGGGTGTTCAGGATTTTGATATGTTTGGTCTATCCTCAGGATTGGGAGTCGGACTCGCGGTATCCGCGGTGCTCACCTCTTCCTAGGCCAGTCACATGGTCTGGGTGCAGCTCCGTCCCATTCAACGGGATGGGCCTGGCTTGCAATATCAAGCATGGCCGCTATACAAAGATGGGGCTGTGCTTGGTAAGCAGTGAGAAGGCCCCAGCACCGCAGCCCCTTCAAACAGCAGAGGGGTGCGGGGTGTCGGACCCCCACGGATCTGATACTGATGAGATAGACTATCAATAGAAAAACCTTTCCCAACCCCTTTAACCTCCCTAGCGGTAATCCCGAGTGTGGCTCGGGGTTAACTTACACTGCAAGAAGAGGTAACCCCGAACCACACTCAGGATTACCATGGGTTAATGAGAACGGGGCAGGAACGGACAGTGTGCTGTCCGCAATTCGGAGCGTGGCGCGAACTTCCGGCCGCAGCTCCGGAAGAAATGTACCACTTTGGGTACGAAAATACTGCCGGATTTAGACCACCAGGGAGGTTAAACAATCTTTGCTGATGTCCGAGGGTTTAATACTACCCGCTTCCCCATGATGCGCTCCCAAAAAAGGCGCTTAATGGAGGGTCATGTGACCAGCCCTGTCCCTGTTCACTTACACTGGGACGTGCTGCACATGAATGGAGGCCCTCATTTGCCAGGCAGTTTTGGGGGCACAGCGCTGGGAAGGAGGTAAGTGGACCTGTGTCGATAGTTTAATAAGTACCAGACAGTGGCCTGTCCCTTTAAATGGGCCGTGTCATCCTGGACATTGGAGTCACAAAGTCCGATAGGTGCAGGTCCCACCTCTGGGACCCGCGCCTATACCTAGGACGGAGCCTGCAAAGTGCTGGAGGGGGCACTGCAACGGTGTGGCTGCCCTCCATTCGTTTCTATGGGCACGCCCGACTATTTTCGGAAGTCCCATGGAAATGAATGGGAAGCGCACTGCGGCCAGCACTCCATTCGCTTACAGAACTTGGCTGAGCGAGCGCTCAGAGGTGGGACCCGCACCTATCAGACATGGGGGGCATCTCCTAGCCAAATGCCCCCTCATGTCCAAGATGGGAATACCCCTTTAAATGAGGAATCTACAACAGCTCCATCCACAGAACATATGGAAGATCATAGTCAGTGATTGACCCGTCACCCTCAGAAGTGGGCGGAGCCAACAGGGAGCGGCTCTGCTAGCTGCGTTGCCCACATTGGAGGGGTGGCATCGGCTGGACCCCCACTTACCGGAGAGCGAAAGGAGTGTGAAGTGCGGAATAATAGTCACTTACGTATTTCTCCTCAAACTTCTTGGATAAGGCCTCCACTTCCTTCCTCTCGGCGTCATCATGGCTGAAGGGATCCAACGGCTTCTTATCGAGCTGAAATTCAAGAAGACGTTAGGCAGGTGATGAGCGACATCCTGGGGCTTCGGAAGACGCCCGTCTGCGCCCTCTCACCTTCTCCGCTCGCTTCTCGTTTCTCTGTAACTTCCGCATCAGTTCTGGATAGAAGAACTCGGGGCATTTCTTCTGATCCGGCTCGAAAAGCGTCAGCGCAATACGAACAGTGGCGGCCACTGACGTCTCCGAGTCCGGCTCCTCCATGCGAGGCTTCTTGGGAGATGGCGGCTGCAGACGCGCACTGGATGAAACACTGGAGAGCTGGACCCTCCGTGGCTCGGCCATGGTCTCCCCCGAAATCAGGAACAAGGGTTCAGCACCTCTATCCGATGGCTTGGGTGTACGGGGCCGGAGGTTTCTGCTCTTGTCTCATCACTGCGGACGGACCCTGTAAGGAAATAATCACAGCCATAGAGATTAGGAGGAAACCCACCTGCTGCTCGGTGCCTCCTCCATGATTTACACTGCAGCACTGCTTGTTCAGACTGCGTATTAAGAAGAAACATCCACACACTGAAGGCCTATCCCTATCAGGAGAGGAGAGAGCTTACTGTTGCTGATCTGTCCAGACTGGATTATACTGTAGCGAACACTCAGCTGTGAGAAATATTGTGGATTTTGCCCTCTTATGTACACACAACGGTCCTCATTCACTGACAGCAACCAGAGATTTCAAGACGGACTGGGGGGAGGGGGCGATCACTGGGACCCCCGGCCTCTGGGGGAGCACACGAGAATAGTGTGACTCAGGAGAGATTCCAGTCAGGGGATCTAGTATAGAGGATCTAGTAACATATGTGTCAGGGAATCTAGTATAGAGGATCTAGTAACATATGTGTCAGGGGGATCTAGTATAGAGGATCTAGGAACGTGTCAGGGGACCTAGTATACAGGATCTAGGAATGTTTGTGTAAGGAGATCTATTATAGATGATCAAGGAACACATGTCAGGGATCTAGTATAGAGGATCTGGGAATGTTTGAGCAAGGAATCTAGTATAGAGGACCTAGAAAAGTGTGAGGGGGATCTAGTTTTAGAAGATCTAGGAACATTTCTGCAAAGGATCTAGTATTAGAGGATCTAGGAACATTTGTGTCAGGGGGATCTAGTATCAGGAATTTTGGAAGGACTGTCAGGAGAGCTAATGTTGGACATTTTGGAAGAATTCTATCAGAGGACCCAGATTAGATTGTGTCAGTGGATCAGATATCCAGCATCCCAGAAGCATTGTGTCAAGGGATCCAGGAAGGATAGTGATCAAGAATCAGGGATCTTGGAATGACTGTAAGGAGATCTTAGGATGACTTTCTGGGGGTTTAATATTGCGGATCTAGGATAGATCGTGTCAGGGAATCTAGTACCAGGGAAGCACTGAGACCAGGGATCGAGCCCTTGGAAGGACTGTGTCAGGGGATCTAGTACCGGGGAAGCACCGAGTCCAGGGATCGAGCCCTTTGAAGGACTGTGTCAGGGGATCTAGTACCGGGAAGCACTGAGTCCAGGGATCGAGCCCTTGGAAGGACTGTGTCAGGGGATCTGGTACCGGGGAAGCACTGAGACCAGGGATCGAGCCCTTGGAAGGACTGTGCAGGGGATCTGGTATTAGGGACCGCGGTTTATAGTCCGTGTCACTGACTGACGAGTGCTCTGCCTCCGCCTCAGTCAGACTGCTCAGTGCCTTGCAGTCTCGGGGGCCCGGCTCCCCATTCTGGCAGTCCCAGGGGTCCCCATGGTCAGACCCCCACAATCTCTGTGAGTGTGAACACAGTCAGTCAAGTGGGGGCAGCACTGATAACGATGGCGCCCAGCCCTCAGGCTGCACATCAGGGACTGACAGGACGCACATGCAGCTAACGCACGGCTACCGTCCACTCTGCACGAGGCCCAACCCCTCCCTGAGCTCTGTCTTATATACGCGGGTCGCTCCATTATCAGCAGCATAGGGGGAGAGGAATAGCCCACATGTCCACACACAGGAGTTGACCCAAGTACCCGGAAGTGCTCGGGTCAGTAAAGCCAAGTGACTGCCCCCCTCGGCGCCGGCTTCTACCGCTCCCCGGTCAACTCACCGCGATGCTCTTCAGACTCACCGAGGTCGTCGGGCCAGTCACGTGCTCCGGTGAAACGGCAGATCGGGCCCCTCACTCCTCCCCTCTTTTACGTCACGTGACTACACCATCCAGGACGACGAGAAAAACAACAACAACCGCTGACAGCCGCACGCTGCCCCACGTGACGCCCCCCAGCCAATGATCGCCCCGATGGGTCACGTGGCCGCGCTTTGTTCTCTGACGGGACCTTGCGGCCAGTGAGTTGTCTTCCCGCCTTTTCCTATTGGTGGAGCCCGGAGAGTGGAGGAAGCCGTGGATTGGCTCTCGGCGCCCACGTGACTGCCGTCGTGTGACGAGCGTGTAGGCTGGTCGTTGCCGCTGCGTAGTGCGCGAGCACGGCGGGTGGGGGGTGTTTCCTGTTCTCCCGGCATCCTCTGCGCGGTCAGTATTCCTTCCTATCCCCACATCCTCCTCCTTCTCCCCGCTCTGCCCGTGTCGGTAAGATGGCGGCGACCGTGAGTCTGCGACAAGGAGACCTGGTGTGGTGAGTGCTGCTGCGGGTGGTGGCGGGCGGGCGCCCCGGGCTCACATGGAAGGCAGGGCCGGCGGGCTGAGCGCTCTGCAGGGTCCTGTGACAGAGCAGGGGGTCTTTATGTACGTGGTGTACGGGGGGCTGTGTCAGGTGCTGGTCTGGAGCCTCCAGCACATGATGCGACACCTGCCGTAGAGCACCTAGTATGGAGAGAAGCATCATGTGGGGGCTGCAGTGTCTGCTGCAAGAAAGGGTCCTGGAGGTTAGCTGGGATCCCAGGAGGAGCCTCTGACGATCTGAGATCCCGGGGGGATCCTCTGACGATCTGAGATCCCGGGGGGATCCTCTGACGATCTGAGATCCCGGGGGATCCTCTGACGATCTGAGATCCCGGGGGGATCCTCTGGCGATCTGAGATCCCGGGGGATCCTCTGGCGATCTGGATCCGGGGATCCTCTGGCGATCGCATCGGGAGGATCCTCTGGCGATCTGGCATCCCGGGAGGATCCTCTGGCGATCTGGCATCCCGGGAGGATCCTCTGGCGACCTGGCATCCCGGGAGGATCCTCTGGCGACCTGGCATCCCGGGAGGATCCTCTGGCGACCTGGCATCCCGGGAGGATCCTCTGGCGACCTGGCATCCCGGGAGGATCCTCTGGCGACCTGGCATCCCGGGAGGATCCTCTGGCGACCTGGCATCCCGGGAGGATCCTCTGGCGACGTAGTTTTGGGCATCTGAGAAGGATCTTTTCCAGATCTCACGTCAGAGTTCTGAGGAGGTTTGTTTTTTAAGAGCTAGTGTTGGAGATCTGAGATGGATCGTTTTGAGATCTAGCGTTGGGGAAATAAAAGGGGTTGTTTCAGGATATAGTGTACAGGATCTAAGTAGGTTCGTGTCGAGATCTAGCGTCAGAGATCTGAGAGAAATCACTTTGAAATCTAGAATTGTCTGTGTGAGAAGGATCATTTCGAGATCTAGTATCGGGGAGCCAGGAAAGATTGTTTCAGAGGAATCAGGTCAGGGGATCTAGTATAAGGGAAGAGGTCTATCACAGGATCTAGTTTGGAGTCTCAAAAGAAAATTGTCTTAAGGAATCAGGAGGATCCAATATCAGGAATCTCGTCTGGGGATATAGTGTTATTGGATTTAGTATTGGAAGGATCCCTTCAGAGGGTCTAGCAATAGAGATCCAGGAGAGATTCTGTCCAGGAATCTAGTATTGGGGGCTGGAGATGGACTAATGTTGATCTCGGTGGATCTGGCGTCAGGACAGGATTCAGTGGCAAGGATCTGTTGAGATTTAGCGCCTGTGATCCTCGCCCTGATGAGGGTTGTTGTAGATCACCTTGATCTGATCCCCTTGGATGTCACGCTCACATTTTTCCATTTCTTCTCTTTAGGGGGAAACTGGGTCGGTATCCGCCGTGGCCTGGAAAGGTGAGTGTAACACGTGGGATCCCACTAAGGGTTAAATTGGGTGTATACTGGACGTGTGGGCGGGTCGTGGTAAGCGCGGTCAGCTGAGGTCGGCCAATCGCTTCAGAGATTTTCGTTCTTTGCCCCGCCCCTTCACAATCAGTGAGATTCAGGGGTCCCGCGTACCGTCCCGGGATCCGCCTGCCTCAGATTCCTTTCTTCTCGTCCGCAGATCGTCAATGCGCCCAAAGATTTAAAGAAGCCACGCGGCAAGAAATGCTTGTTTGTGAAATTTTTTGGAACTGAAGATCAGTAAGTACGAGCGCAGGACGCAGGGCTCCTCCTGATTGGCTGTGAATGATCACATGATGTAGTGATCGGAGTCATTATACTGCCGTTAAAGCCATACGTGTGTTTTTCAGTGGGTGTGAGGCTTGATGGGGGTTGTAGTTCTCTAATCTTCAGCATCTGAGTCAGCACCAGATTCACTGACATGAGCTTGTTTCAGTTTTCTGCTTGCTGTCAGTGAACAGAAACATCTTAGGTGCCTGAGGCTGGTGACACCATGACAGAGCACATGGTAGTGTTTAGTGCACAAAAGGTAGAATTGTAACAAACCCTCTGCTGTGAAAGGTAAAAGGTCTCTATTGGGTGTAAGCAGTTTTGCAGGCTTCAGAGGAGAAATCTCTCTACATCCCCTGCTTATTCAGTGTCTGCACCGAGCTTTGTTCTGACACCAAATAACATCCGCTGCATTATAATGTATGTACCAGGGTGTGACTGAGGACACCTGCTTACTGTATCCTGTAAGAACCTGCAGAACAGTGAGTGCAGCTCTGAAGTATAATACAGGATGTAACTCAGGATCAGTACAGGATAAGTAATGTATGTACACAGTGACTCCACCAGCAGAATAGTGAGTGCAGCTCTGGAGTATAATACAGGGTGTAACTCAGGATCAGTACAGGATATGTAATGTATGTACACAGTGACTGCACCAGCAGAATAGTGAGTGCAGCTCTGGAGTATAATACAGGATGTAACTCAGGGTTAGTACAGGATAAGTAATGTATGTACACAGTGACTGCACCAGCAGAATAGTGAGTGCAGCTCTGGGGTATAATACAGGATGTAACTCAGGATCAGTACAGGATAAGTAATGTATGTACACAGTGACTCCACCAGCAGAATAGTGAGTGCAGCTCTGGAGTATAATACAGGATGTAACTCAGGATCAGTACAGGATAAGTAAAGTAATGTATGTACACAGTGACTGCACCAGCAGAATAGTGAGTGCAGCTCTGGAGTATAATACAGGATGTAACTCAGGATCAGTACAGGATAAGTAATGTATGTACACAGTGACTGCACCAGCAGAATAGTGAGTGCAGCTCTGGAGTATAATACAGGATGTAACTCAGGATCAGTACAGGATAAGTAATGTATGTACACAGTGACTGCACCAGCAGAATAGTGAGTGCAGCTCTGGAGTATAATACAGGATGTAACTCAGGATCAGTACAGGATAAGTAATGTATGTACACAGTGACTGCACCAGCAGAATAGTGAGTGCAGCTCTGGAGTATAATACAGGATGTAACTCAGGATCAGTACAGGATAAGTAATGTATGTACACAGTGACTGCACCAGCAGAATAGTGAGTGCAGCTCTGGAGTATAATATAGGATGGACCTCGGGATCAGTACAGGATAAGTAATGTATGTACACAGCGACTCTGCTTCTTAGGGTGCGTTCACATCACAGTTTCTGTCCGTTTAAGGTACACGTTGGGGAAAAAAAATACTAAAGTGTAGCACACAGTCCAGTGAAAAAAAAACCTATATGTGGAGATACTTTTTAGGCTACTTTCACACTTGCGTTCGTGTGATCCGGCAGGTAGTTCCGTCTTCGGAGCTGCCTGCCGGATCTGCTGTTCAGTGTGACAACTGACAGCATTTGTAGACGGATCCGGGTGCGGATCCGTCTACAAATGCATTGCAAGAACGGATCCGTCCCTCCGCTTGTCATGCGGATGGACGGATCCGTTCTTCAGTTTTTTCGGCACTAATACAAGTCAATGTAAATTAATGCCGGATCAGGCATTTTGGACGGACATAATACCGCACCATGCTGCGGTATTATGTCCGGCCAAAACGCCTGACAGTGACTGAACGGGCGGCATACTGATGCAGACTGAATGGACTTCTATCCATTCAGATTGCATGGGGATATGCTGATCAGTTCTTTTCCGGCAGAGAGCCCTTTTGACGGAACTCTATGTGGAAAAGAATAACGCAAGTGTGAAAGTGACCTTATTCCCTGCACCTCTGTAGTGAGCGCTACCACTGTATCGCATCTGCCTGAGGCGTTCGTGAACATATACCGGGAAAAATGTGATGTGAAGCCGTTTTTCTATAGATCCTGTGTGTAACTTGCGGTATAATTGCACGCTGCCGCCCGCGTTCTCACACTTCTCATCCTGCCTTCTTATCAGCGCCTGGATCAAGGTGGAGCAGCTGAAGCCGTATCATGCCCACAAGGAGGAGATGATCAAAGCAAACAAAGGCAAGCGCTTCCAGCAAGCAGTGGACGCAGTGGAGGAGTTCCTGAAGAAAGTGAAGGCAAAGCAGGAACAGGTCGGTGGTAAATGATGTGCGACGTGTCCGGCAGCTAATGACGTGGTCGATTCGTGGGCGACGTCACGTGCAGCCTCTCTGGGGTCATTCCGGCTTGTGAGGGGGCGCTCGCCTCATGGTCCTGCCGTGTGTTTCTGCTCTCTGCTCCCCGCTGCTGATGTTTAGTTACTCATCTGCCCGGTACCTACTGCCTATAGGCCTGAGGGATGGCATTTTACCCCCCTAACAGTCACATTAAAATTAGAAAAACCCTCCCAAAAATGTAATTATTTTTTTAAATTGTAGATTTTTAATCTGTCTGCGGTAATTCTTGTTGGCTCACAACTCAGGGGACACTATTGCATTTTCAACCCCCTAGCGATATTTTTCATTTTAGCCTTAAGTTTAAAATTAGTTTTTTAGGAACTATTTTGGGGTATATACAGGGTATTAAATTATTTTTATCATTTTATTTTTATGGGGAAAGATTAAAAAAAAAAAACAGCAATTTTTATATTTTGTGGAATTTATATACGACATTCACTGTGCGGTAAAAAAACATAACTTTATTATGCGGGTCCATACAATGCTGATAATGCCACATTTCTATATAGTTTTACTATTTTTTTCTTTCCTCCTTCATCCTGTCAGCTCTACAACTGCTCCTTCATTCTCCTCCAGACTGAAGGGGGGGCGAATTAGCTGACCATATCTCTGGTTTGGTAGCAGCTAGAGATATGACAGCATTATCATGGGAGGATAGAAATCGGGCGGCTGTGAATACAGCTGAAAGTGAACGTAAAAGCAGGTTTAACCTGCGATTGTTCCTGACTCGATTTCTAACAGTGATATCTCCTGTTTAGCTTGGACTAAAGCTACTTTCACACTAGCGTTTTTGCTGGATCTGGCAGGGTTCAGCAAAAACGTTTCCGTTGCTGATAATACAACCACCTGCGTCCGTTCTTAACTGATCCGGTTGTATTATTATCTTTAACATAGCCAAGACGGATCCGTCATGAACTCCATTGAAAGTCAATGGGGGAAGGGTCCGTTTTAGATTGTGTCGGAGAAAACTAATCTGTCCCCATTGACTTGCACTGTGGGTCATTACAGATCCGTCTTGCATTTAACATGTATGCAGATGGGCAGTTAAAGGGGTATTTCCATATGCCCCCGTTGTCCTGTAGGTGCGGTTCCCACCTCTGGGACCCGCACCTATATCGAGAACGGAGCGCCGAAAGTGTTAGAGGGTGCACTGCGCATGCGCAGCTGCTCTCCATTCATTTTCTATGGGGCTGGCGAAAATAGCAGAGCGCTGGCTCAGCTATTTCCGTCAGGCCCATAGAAGTGAATGGGAGCGGCGGCCGGTCATGCGTGGTGCGCTCCCATTCACACCTGTGGGGAGCTCCTAGCTTTCCTAGCGATATGCCCCCATTGTCTGCGGTGGGAAAACCCCCATACCTGCTCATCTGCAGACATGTTAAATGAAATTTTCTCCAGAATCAAGCAACAAATCCCGAAGTTGAAAAGTCTCCTCACGTTGAGCTGAGCGAGCCCTACGAGGCACTGTGCCTGGTGTAACCGACTCCCTTTACTCCGCGTATTGCTTTGCCGGTGACCGGCGCGGGCGATCGGATGCCGGATTCTGCACGTACTTTTACATTTGTAAGATCAGGCGACCTGAAGTCACTTTGTGTTTTCACAGAACTCGGGCGACGACAAAGGCAAGAAAGCAGAAGGTAAATCTAAGAAGCAGGCTGGAGAAAAGAAGAGGAAGGCCTCGGGGTCCGTGTCACCTACCAAGAAATCCCGCGAGCAGAGCCCACGTAAACGTGGACGGCCACCCAAGGAAGACAAGGTGACGCACGCAAATCAGCAGGGAGACCCCCGAGAGCTGCTTGGGTTTCTGTAGAGCCTGAGATTAAGGGGCTTTCTCAGAATTATATCAGATCCAGGAATAGCGTAGTGAGTAGGAGAGTGACGTGCAGTGACAGAGAGGACAGGATTTTCTATGTTGGACATACCGTAATCTTTGTTGATTATGTATATTCAATTCTAGATTTTTATTTTTATTTATTTTTTTAGAAAAAAAAAATTTGTGCAAACATTGCCGCATCAGTATTTTAGACTTTTTAGTCCCCCCACCATAACTCTGGCCCAAGAGAATGTTAAATTCCTCCTCTGTGTTCCAGTTCAGTTTTCAAGATCTCTGCTTGTTGTCAGACCTAAAGCTTCTCACATCTGGCGCTCAGTACTTCAGCGCCTCTTTTTTGCATTCTGAAACCTGTACAAGCCTAATGCTTCTGATAGCAGAGGGTTTGTTGCAGTTGGATGCACTCCAGACAATCCTCTGTGATCCCGGCTGATACATTGTAACAAATGATGGGGACAAGAGGCTGAAAGAAGATTGTCTAGCCTGGATACAACTGTAACAAACCCTCTGCTGTGAGATGCGTTGGGTTAGAATGGCTTTTGCATAAGGCCAGACCCTCATCGCCCGTCCTGTGAGGGGTAGTAGTGCTGCTGGGAGAGTGGTTGGGGTCCGTGTTGGCTTTGCTCTAACCCTCTTCATCCTGGTTATTCAGGACGCCACGTCCCCCCAGCCGAGCTCACTGAAGAAGCTGGCAATGAAGACTGTGTCTCGGTTCAGCTGGCCCCCACCCACGAGCGAGGTAAGAATAGATCAGCGGCGCGTCAGCTTCTGGTGCAGGGGTGTAACACTCGTCTGGCTGCTGTAACCCTTGTGCACCCACTGCTGCTACGGTAGCACCCAGGGTGGGCACCAGAGTGGCACACACCAGTTACCGTGGTAACAGTACATCTCTCTCTCTTGCTATGGGCGACTTGTCTCCGGATGTAGTCTTTCTTGTTAAAGGGGTTGTCCGAGATTTTCATATGGTGGCCTAACCTAATCATAGGCATCCGTATCTGATCGGACGGGGTCCGACCTCCAGTCCCCTCCCCCACTGAAATGCCGAGAACCGAACCACTGCCGATAGGTCCTCAATGTTAAAACAACCGGACAACCTCTTTAATAGAGTTAATGGAGCAACCCGGCAGCATTTCCAAGATCTCTGCCTGCTGCCAGTGAATGGGGATGATCTTTGTTACATCCAGAGGCTGAGAAACGTTACCTAACTTGACATTCATATCCCAGCTGGGAGTTTATTGCAATTTTTTGCCCAGTCTAGACAGCCCCCAGTGAGGCGCACAGAGGATCGAGTTGGTGTTGTATTAGTTCAGGGTTTCCTATTCACTGACCGCAAACAGAGATGGTGAGGAACTGGAACACAGAGTATATTAGACAGCTGGAGAGCTTTTACCGACATGCAGGTGCGGGGATGCCGATGCCTTCCTGAGTGCTGTATACACGGCCGAGCATGCAGGTGTAGTCAGTGGGCAGAGGGGAGAAAGCCTCTGGCAACCGCAGGTATCTGGAGATCCTAAGGTTGGGCCGGATCGGTGGCCAGATCTGCTGCGTCCTGTAACCGGGGCCAATATGTCGGCCTTTGTTTCTGGCAAAAAATATAATGCCCCCCCAGTTATTTTATAACCTTATGGGGGCTCGGTCTTTACTTAAAAAAAGAAAAAGCTTCTCAAGCTGCAGCCCGGCGACCGAAAACTACCCCCTGTCTATAGAAATGACCAGAAGACACAAATGGGTAGCACTGGGTGCTAGTCAGAAATAATGGATTTTTTACTGATTTTGTTTTTTCCCTCATCACCCACCAATATAAAAATAAAGCCCTATGTGTAACAAAGAAAAGAGGAGAAATAGCCTGGACTTTAACTGGTTAATTATAATGCAGGACCCCCCAGTGTCTTCCCCAGTTCTGTGTATTTGGGCTCTGGGTTTCCTGTAGTGACAGTGTCGGGATTGCTATTTAGTCAGTTGATTTGTACAGTGTCTCCGGGGTCAGGTGATCTGATCGGTGGGGGTCCGACACCCGGGGCCCCTCTGATCAGCTGTGTGAGAAGGCCCCGGTGCTCCTGTGTGCGCTGCTGCCCTCTCTGTGCTCGCTGCAGCGGTCGTGCTTGGCATCGCACTCGGCCACATTCACTTCTATGGGGCTGTGATTAATCAACGTGACCTCACGTGGCCTAGGGAAAGCTGAGAGAAGGCAGCAGCATCACTGCGACCACAGCTGACTGGCGGGGGTCCTGGCTGTTGGATCCCACCGACCAGACACTGAGGACCCATCTAGAGGATAGGTCGTCAGTAATAAAATCTCGGAAAACCCTTGTTGTTTTTGAGACCTCTCTTACGGGAGATTGAGGCTTAAAGGGAATGTAGCATTAAGAAAATGACCAGTTAAAGGGTTTTTCTGGGAATTTGATATTGCGGGCCTACCCTCAGGATACATCATCAGCATCCGATTAACAGGAGGTTCCAACTCCCAGCAGCCCTTCTGATCAGCTGTTCGAAGAGACCGCAGCGCTCCAGTGGGCTTCGTAGCCTCTTCTCAGGCCAGTGACTTCACCATGGGGCCGAGCTGCAATACCAGTCACAGCCACCATACAGTGTATGGCGCTGTACTCGGTGAGCTCAGAGACCTCCTAAAACAGCTGATCGGTAGGGCTAGGCCTAATAAAAGGCACCACTTTTTGGTCTGCACAGATCACTTTACTGCAGTTATCTGCTTATCATTACAAGCTAGATTAGTATGTAGATAACTGGATTCCCCCTGTTGTTCCCTTTTTTCTTTTTCTGCATTGGTCGCACACAGCAGCAAATATAAAGCGTGGGCAAGGTTGCAGCAAAGGACTCGTCCCCTTTGGACAACCCCTTACCATAAACCTACTCCTCACCGCGCCATTACAGGGCCTCCATTTCCCCCGATCATGTTCAGGAAATAGAATTTAAAAAAAATGACGTTTCATGCGCCCAGTTGCGGTGAGGTTTGACGGTGGCAGTGGCTTGCAGGCAAGGATAGCCCCAGAGGTCTGCAGCCAGTCGCTCTCAGGTGTTGTGGACTACCACTCCCAGCATGACCTGCAGACCAGTGGTAAAGCCTGTCTCTCCTGCAGAGGGAAGCCTCTCAGTTTCTCTCTCTGTTCGGTTGCAGCGTACCACGGACGACCCTCACTTCCACCACTTCCTGCTCAGCCAGACCGAGAAGGTAGGCCACGCCTGGCACGCAAGAGCAAGACCGGAGGCCACGTCTGGTCCTCTATTGCTTTTAGCATCAAACAGTTCTTCTCATAGCGCGGGGAGGACAATGCGTCACGGTTTACGGCTGAAGATGAAGCACCTTTGTTTAATCTGGAGCTTCATTGTATACTCCAGTCACATCCAAAGCTGCATCCGCATCCTTTAAGCCTCGCATCCTATCGCTGCCCCCTACTGGCTGATTACACAGCGCATGCTCTTCTGCTGTGCTTTGTGAAGATGTAGTGTTTCCACCAGCACTTTGTGATGAGATAACTGTGAATGCAGCTCTGGATGTAACTAGAGAACAAGGCGTGAGGAGGATAGAAACTGTTAAAGCCCCCGTGTTTTCTGCATTGGTCGCACACAGCAGCAAATATGAAGCGTGGGAAAGATTGCAGCAAAGCACTCGTCCACTTTAGGCAACCCCTTACCATAAACCTACTCCTCACCGCGCCATTACCGCCCCTGCATTGAAGACACTGGAAGCGGCTTTATTGGTGACTGTTTGCCGGGGCTCACATGGGGGGTGTAGCAGGGTTTATGGTAGGAGCTTGTCTAAAACGGACAGGCGTAGATGATTGCTGAAAGGGAAAAGCCCGTTGCACGCGAGGTGACAATGCCGCAACCAGATGCTGAATATGTCGGGTGTCAGGGACCTTGGATCAGAAGTTTGTCCCAGGATCTACATGTGCCGGGCACCTAACATACATCCGGAAGGTTAGCAGAAAGGTCCGGGAAGGGAGAATGACTGCAGTCTGTAACCGTGGAGACACATAGATCTACATAGGATCGGTATACACAAAACGGCAGAAGATCTAGAATCAAGACTGTTTGCATGTTTAATGGATGCGGACGGATATCACGGGAAAATCCTCTCTTTTTACTCTCCCTGCAGGAGGACACAGCGGGTGACAGCTGGCTGCTACACGGGCACAGGACACTTGGCACAGAGATGGTGTTGAAAAAGGTACAAGATGTAGGCTGCCTGCTCCGTTCAGTCATCAGCATGGCTCCCACTGCGGTTATCCCTCCGCTTTCCCAGACTTCTGAGCAGTAAATCTCTCCAGTAATGATGTGCAAGGTCCTGGGGTTTAAAGGGAATCTGTCACCTGGATAATCAATATTAAAGGGGTTATCCAATTTCACAAACAGCCCCCACATATGCCGGGGCCCTCACAGGTAATATACTTACGCCGCTGCTGGTCCCCTCACCGTCGCTGCTGCTTCTCCCTGTAAACGGATATAAACATCCGGTGATGGGGGGTGATGCTGGGTAGGCTCGTCCCCGCCTGCCATTGGCTGCTCCGCCATTAACTTGCCTTTGTGATTCTGGGAAGGCTGGGTGGTGCCTGCGGTGAGCGACCGGATAGTGCTGAATGGTTTACTTTGAACAGTTCCTGAAGTTTCCAAAAATGTTTAAAGTGTCCTAGTGACATATATTGTGGTTGGTGAGGATAACCCACAGAGCACTGAAACCAATAGACAGAAGCGCTCTGCTGATGCTTGGAAAGGTAGCGGCCGAAAATAAAACGAAAATGGAAAAGCTAAACTTCAAATGCAGATACTATATTGAAATTAAAAATAAAATAATTTAATTTGCAATTTAATTTTTAACTGAAGCATTGATACTATGTGACAAATTAAAAAAGCCTTTTTTTTTTTTATTTTACTTTAATTTTTGTCATTTCATTTTCATCACTGGTATTTTATGGTAAAAAAAAAAAATCTAAATGGATAAAGGAAAGGCAAAGTAACATTTGAAGATTCCCTTTTCATCTCTGAAGGCAATCTCGGTGCCCAAATAACTTTTTGATTTTAGCACTGAAATTTCATTCAGGGATGAGAAATGAATCTTAAAATGTCGTTTTGCCATTTCCTAATCCCTTTTGAATTTTTTTTTACTATAAAATAACCGTATGAGTGATGAAAAAAGGACAACAATGAAAATTATTTTAAATTTTTTTTTTTAAGGGATATGGACACATTTAAGGCATTTTATTTTCTATGATTACATTTTACTCATTACTCGCAGGAGTGACGGTCTGCAAATAGACTAATTTTAACCCAATGTATCACAAAATCTGCTGAAAACTTTTAATAAAGACCAATTGAAAAAATGATTTTAGCCCAAAATTTGTAAAATATAATTAAAAAAAAAAAATTGCCCCTAGGGTGTCCATAGCCTTTCATTTTTGTTTAAATAATTGTAATATATTTTTTCATTTTGGCATGAAATGTTCACACCTGGGTGGCAAATTAAATGTTAAATAGGTATTTGCATTTCGGTTTCAGCTTTTCCATAGAACTTTTGGCCCCTGTTACTTCCCATAGGGTCAGCAGTGTACGGACCCCTAGAAAATATATTGGGCTGTGCACCGTTCTGCTCGCGGCAAAGCCGATTACAACCCTCGGCCAACCTACCCCTTATTTCAGCGCCACACCAAAGAAAACCGCGTCTGAAGTATTCCTCATCATACGCGTGGTCCCCTGATCTGCCCCAGGGGTTACTCTTAGTGGGATGAGGGGTCGGATCCTGTGTTTACAGATTTCTTCCATGACTGCTGATCGCTGCTTTCTGTCCTCAGCCCAGCGTCACGTACCAGGCCATCAGCAAACGGCTGAAAGTATCAGAAGAGGTGAGGACACATCCCACCCCCGTCACACATTTCTGGATTTGCTCCCTTCTCTTCCGGCCCTGACACCTGTCTCATTTATCCGCTCACAGGTCACAGGCTCAACCTCAATCCAGGCAGCAGACAGCACAGCTATCAACGGCAACATCACACCCACAGACAAGAAGTAGGTGTCCTGCCACGGGGTGCCCAGCACTGGCACAGCATTCACACACCATAACTTGTCACAGGACCTGAAAACCCACGGAAGGGCTTCTAAATGTTTCCGTGGGCTTCCGATCCGTGTCTCCGCACTGCAAAAAATAGGACATGTCCCATCTTTTGCCGCGTCTTGCAGATTGCGGACCCATTCAATTCAATGGGTTCGCATCCACAATGCAAAGTTCATGCGGCTGATGCCTGTGTTTTGCAGACCCCCTGTTTGCGGTCTGCAACATGGGCACGGGAACCATACTGTTATGTGAATGGTCCCTAACTTTTAGTCCCCTTAAGGGATATGAACACGCAATCTTATTGCTTTTCCCAGAGACTGCAATAAAAAACTATTGTGGTCAATGGGATTCTTACGCTCTGTCTGCTGAGCTGTGCCTCGTGCATGGTTTTACAGGCAGTTAACCATGACATGTCTGGCAACCTTCAGAAGGCCCCAAGCTGTCATGGTAACCAATAGGAGCCCTGGGACCTATCAGACAATGGTGGATATCGCTAGGACCACCGCTGGGACCCGCACCTACAATGAGAACGTAGTGGGGAAATGAACGGAGGGCGCACTGTGCACGCAGACGCCCTCCATTCAGTTCTATTGGGCCTGCCGAAAATAGCTGCGCGCCCGGCTATTTCAGTCTGCCCCATAGAAATGAATGGGAGCACGGGCTGCGCATGCGCGGTGTGCTCCCATTCACTTCTATGGGAGCAGCGCTTGGTGGTGGACGGACCTTGGGAAATCCAGGGTCCTCCAGCCGCAGCGCTCCCCGCTTCCTTCTCGTTCCCACCGCTGGGACCCGCACCTATCAGACAATGCGATATGCCCCCATTATCTGAGATGGAGACTACCCCTTTAAGGGGTTAACATACTCAGGTTCACGTCAGTGTAGGTTAGTCCATCCTTCCACAGACGGAGACCATTCATTGAGGCTCCCCTCCTGCTGGTTTCTCATCTTTCTCTGTTGCCTTGTTTAGGATCGGATTTCTCGGTTTGGGCTTAATGGGCAGCGGCATCGTATCCAACCTGCTAAAGATGGGGCACACGGTGACCGTATGGAACCGGACTGCGGAGAAGGTAACGGACTGAACCCCCGCACTGCGGCTGTTATTCATTGTGTATCGTTCAGTGCATCCGCCAGTCATGGAGGGGAGGGCGTCTCTATGATGGAGGATTGTAGTGTTCCACTGGAGACCGAGCTCCTCTGCATTTCTTGTTATGGCCGGTCCCTGGCGCCAATCATCATATGTGATCTCATACTTCATTGGAATCACTGCAGCGCCCCTTTGTGTGTTCAGACCCGTCAGGGCCGAGTCTGTTACCCTCAGCCCTGAGAATCTCCGTTATTTCTCTAAACTAGAACGCGTCTGGAGGAATTCACAGTGAAGTGTGGGATCCCGATGAGAACTGCAAGGTAAAGACGCTTCCTTTCATCTCCCAGCCGCCGAGTCGTCCGGCTCTGTTAAGGTTGTCGGCCATTTCCTGGTTTTGTCTTTTTCCTGGGAAAGCTGGGTGGCAGCCAACATGGCCAGTGTTGCAGCTCCCATAGCGGATGGCACCCGGGTTCTCTAGTCTTCTGGCGTCGTTATATGGGGATCTTAGTCATTTGCCGTTACGAAAATCTAGGAAAGCTGGACGACAACCCATGGAACCACCCAGTTGTCATCCTGTCCCAGTATTCCTCCATTGTTAGGAAGATTTACCGGTCACATATCTGGGAAAGCTGTGTGATAGCACCTTAAAGGGGCGTTCCCATTTCACACTGCTAAGTTATGTCTTGATCCTGCTTCAGGTCAGCATCCCCTGCACAGCCGCACCCCATGCAGGGAGCTGTAGTGAACCTCTGGGAGCGCTGCTCTGCAGCATGAAACAGTGAAGGGGGTGCAACCAACTGTTGATGGTCCCAGAGGTCTGACCCCCACCAACATCTCATTTAAAGGGTCGCTCATTAGTGGGTCATATCATTAGACTCTTCGATCATCGCTTAGCGCAGCACAAATCATTCCACGCTGTAATGGCAGCCATGTTGATTATCGCCCAGCTTTCTTGGAAACGGTAGAACTAAGAAATCACATTTTAAAACAATTTTGGCAACGAGGACGACCCGATGACTTTTTGGTTTTTAGACTGAAATGATCTATAAAGACTAGACTCCACTTTTAGGCTTAATTCACACAATTCACATTGATTTTTGAAGCAAAACCAGGAACGGAGCCTCCATGTCCTGTATAAGGTGGGATGGAAAGCTCTGGCAGCTGGCTTTGGCTGAAAATCGGTGACCAAACACTGAAGTGTGAACTAAGCAGGCATCCTCAAACTGCGGCCCTCCAGCTGTTGCAAAACTACAACTCCCAGCATGCCCGAACAGCCTACAGGTATCGGCCTACAGCAGGGCATGGTGGGAGTTGTAGTTTTACAACAGCTGGAGGGCCGCAGTTTGAGGACGCCTGCCTTATAGCGTGGAATGAGGCAGGAGAGGGAAATCGCATAGCGTTGTGTGGATACGGCCTCCCGGAGTCTGGACAAGGTCATTGGCGTTATACAGGGGCTCATTCACACTTCCATATCACAGATCTGCATTCAAAACACTGATGACATATTTCCACTGTCATACCTCTTTTTTAGAGGGTTAAAAAAAGGTACTGTGCTTGACCCTTTACATGAGTTGAATATAAAAACCCAAATTTGCAACGTTACCACACCAGCGAAAAATACAAACCTCAAAAAAACAGTTCAGAAACTGTAAAAGAAACGGCTCCGTACTGCACATCCAGATTTGATTTGTAGGCGTGATAGAGCCCTGAGGCCGACTGAATGACGGAGCCGCCATTATACCAGAGTCGCGACTAGAGCTCGCCTTCCAAAAGGAATGCTATCCTATTTTGCGACGTGGGTCACATGATATGTGTCGCACCCAAGTATTGCAGGGCTTCCATAGAAATGAATGGGCGCTTGCCCCAATTGCAGAAAATCTAAACCCCGCAGTTGTCCCAAATGTGTGAGGCACCCGGTGAACCCCGTTCATTTCTGCGGCTGCGCTGTGATACTTGGGCTCGACATTTGTCATGCAACCAACATCGCCAGGTAGCCCTCGTCTAAAATTGGGAAACGTATAAAGAAATCTTCTGTGCCCCAGGAGCACAGCCATGTCTCCCCTCCTCTTCACTATCCTTTGTCTTGCTGTAAGACAACTGGCTGCAGCAGGACCCCCCCCCCCCCCAATGTGTTCTCTGCAAGACTTTATTTCAAGAGCATGTAGAAAATCCTGCAAATATTGGGAGCAAGATCATCTCCCGTCTACTGGTGGCGTTCATGTTTAATGCTCCCCCATATGCCGGGCCCCTCACGCTGGGGTTGGGTGTTGGCAGGCGGTGACTAGGAAGAGCCTCCCTAGCGTCAGTGTCAGGGGCCTGGCATATGGGGGAGCATTTGTCAAAACCTATTCCCTGTCCATTGAATAGGGGATAGCCAAAAATGGGATCCCCACTGATGGTAAGAATGAATGCCCTGTACACCTCAGAGCCCCCCCCCCCCCCCCCTAGAAATTAACGCAGCGGCAGGATGAGCATGCGCACTGACGCGCCATTCATCTCTGGAGACAGCCTAGTACAGCGCTCGGTTATTACCGCAACTTCCATAGGGATTAATGGAGTGTGCATGCCTGACCCGCCGCTCCGTTCACTTCTGGTGGCTCTGAGTGGTATGGGGTACCCGTTCCCGTGATTCGTGGGGGCGTCTAAATCGCACTTCCTTTTTTTTTTTCCTCCTCTAACGCTCGTTTCCGTCTCTTGCAGTGCGACTTATTCATTCAGGAAGGAGCACATTTAGGCAGAACTCCAGCGGAGGTGGTCTCTACCTGCGACATCACATTCGCCTGCATGGCAGATCCCAAAGCAGCAAAGGATGTAAGTTGTCATCTCGTCCTCGTGAGATGTGCAAGGAATCATGGGAAATGTAGCTGCTGTCGTTTCTGCAAAAATTGTGGCTAGTGGAATTGCGGCTACAGGGTGGTGGATACAGTTTCACGTGTCCTCTGGAGTTCTCCTTTAATATTATTCCCGCCTCTGCTTTCAGCTGGTGTTGGGGCCCAGCGGGGTGCTGCAAGGGATCCGTCCAGGAAAGTGTTACGTGGATATGTCTACGGTGGACCCAGAAACGGTGACAGAGCTGGCACAGGTAGGTGTACTTGATCTTACGCTGCGCCCTGATCTCTTTACCAGTGTGCCCCCCTCACCTCTCTGTTCTCCGGCCTCCAGGTCATAGTGTCTCGGGGCGGCCGCTTCCTAGAAGCCCCCGTGGCCGGTAACCAGCAGTTATCAAACGACGGCATGCTGATGATCCTGGCAGCCGGGGACCACGGCGTCTATGAAGATTGCAGCAGCTGCTTCCAGGCCATGGGCAGGACCTCCTTCTTTCTGGGTAATCTCATTTGCAATCGGGTTATGTGGGTCAGCAGCACAGAGTGTTTCAGGAATGGAGTGCGCTGGACTTGAGCGAAACTGACCTTTCCATTCACGTGGCTTATTAGCGTGGTTGCAGCGGAATGTGACCGGTCCGGGTGGGAGAAATGGGAGTGGAAGGAGCAGAGAATGCAGCAGCACAGAGGATTTTAGGAATGGAGCATGCTGGTTGTTTGTATGTGATCCGTATCTGGCTGTCAAGATGAGGGTGGAAAGAGCAGGGTTTGCAGCAGCACAGAGGATTTCAGGAGGGGTTTGTGTTGCATGTGGGAGAGACAGTGACCCGTTAGTGGGACAAATGGGAGTAGAAGGAGCAGAGTCTGCTGCAGCACAGAGGGTTTCAGGAGCGACAGCGCTAATAGTTAGGGGTGCACTGACCGTCCACTCATTATATTATAGAAGAGGACAGGGTGAGAATTAGAATTGATAGCAAAGCCCCCCAGCAGCACAGAGTATTTGAGAAGAGTGTAGATGGGGTACAGGCTGCCGGGACGCAGATGCCACCCGTAACGCCGCTGTATTGTCTCTCTTCCAGGGGAGGTGGGGAACGCGGCCCGCATGATGCTCATCATTAACATGGTCCAGGGCAGTTTCATGGCCACGATAGCAGAAGGCATGACCTTGGCGCAGGTGACCGGCCAGTCCCAGCAGACCCTGCTCGACATCCTGATCCAGAGCCAGCTCTCCAGTATTTTCCTGGACCAAAAGTGCCAAAGTAAGAATGCCCTTCCCCCATCCCCACTGCTGCTTCTGAAAGCCGTGAAATCAGAAAAGTCTTCTGAAGAGCTGCGCTCTAACCCCATGCCTCTCATTCCAGACATCCTGCAGGGGAACTTCAAACCAGACTTCTATCTAAAGTACATCCAGAAGGACCTGAGGCTCGCCATCGCCATGGGAGACTCCGTCAACCATCCCACCCCTATGGCCGCCGCAGCCAACGAGGTGAGGGCGGCAGCGGATGCGGCCGTGTCATATGCACGACATTGAGACCTTTTTCCGTTTCCCATAATGCATTGCGTGTTTTTCACCGAATTGCTAATGGATCCACATGACTCCTAATAAGAAAACAGGGCCCATAAACCTTAGATCAGGGCCCTTAAACCTTAGCGTCCGGCACTCCAGCTGTTCTGAAACTATAACTCCCAGCATGCTCCGTTCACTTCTATGGGAATTACAAGAACAGTAAAGTATGCAAGATGGGAGTTGTAGTTTCCCAGTAGCTGGAGTGCTGAAGGTTGCTGATCCCGTCTTCGGGTCCATTCACACTAATTTGCGGAACGGAATTGTGAACCTATTCATTTCTATGGGGACATACTTCCGTAATTGCGGATCCACACTTCCGGGTCCGCAATTGCGTACCCGAAAAAAAATAGAACATGTCCTATTCCTGTCCGCAATTTCGGACAAGAAAAGGCATTTTCTATGAAAGTGCCGGCGATGTGCGGTCCGCAAAATGCGGAGCGCACATTGCCGGTGTCCGTATTTTGTGGATCCGCAAAACACACACGGACGTCTGAATGGACCCTTAGACTGCTCGGCCAAGAACGCGTGTGTTCCCAGTTCACACCACTCTGGCAGCGGCTTATCTCCCCGAGAACAGAAGGATTGGGCATATTGACGTTCACCTGCCTGACCCTGTCTGGGGAGAGGCCTCCGTTGCTTCTGGCATAATTTCTGTATTTTGAGGGGTTTTCTAGGATTTAGATCTCGAGGACCTCTCCTCAGGATAAGCCATCAGTATTCAGGTCATTGGGGGTCTGACGTCCGGCGCCCCCACCATTCAGCTGTTTCAGTGGATGGAGCCAGGAGCACAAGAACCGCCTACCGTGTAGCGGGTGCTCCGGGGTACGTTCAGTTGAATGGGAGCTGAGCGGCAGAAACATCTTATAGTGATGACTTAGGGTCCATTCACACATCCGTGTGTGTTTTACGGATCCGCAAACACAGACATCGGCTATGTGCGTTCCACAATTTGCGGACCGCACATCGCCGGTACTATATAGAAAATGCCTTTTCTTGTTCGCAATTGCGGACAAGAATAGGACATGTTCTATTTTTACGGGAACGCGATTGCGGACCTGGAAGTGCGGATCCGCAATTGTGGACCCGGGTGGGACATCGTCTGTCCCCATTGAAATTAATGGGTCCGCAATTCCGTTCCGCAAAATGCGGAACAGAATTGCAGACGTGTGAATGGACCCTTATTCTGAGGGTAGGCCGTAGAGGTCCTGGAAAATCCCTTTTAGGATTCTGCTGCTGTATTCTTGCCGTCAGGCGCGCCCCTTTAACATGATCCCCCCCTTTAACCTCCCGTCTCTTTGCCTCTGACAGGTCTACAAAAGAGCGAAAGCATTGGACCAATCTGACAACGACATGTCCGCCGTCTACAGGGCCTACATCCACTAGTCGCTCCTTCTCCGCCTCTGTCCCTTCTTCTCTGTAGATCTCCTCCTCTTCTCATCGGGCACCAGCCTCTAGTTGTCCACGGACTGTCGCCACGTCGGCTCCTCTCCAGGCAGCGGTGCCGGACTCGCTCCGGCCTTGCACTAATGGCGACAGTTCCTCCACCGTTCTCTCTCCGCAGTGGGGCCCTCCTGGTGCGCAGAACTTGTAGTTGGAGTGAACCCCTCCCCACCCCCGATGCAAGCTCCCCTCGAGGATCCCCCCGCCCTCCCCACTTCACTGCTGAAGGACATACGAACGTTACCTTGTAGACACAAGAACGCCGGTCCTCCAGATGACTACTTTCTTGGAAGATTTGCCTAGCTGTACAGTGCACAAGATTTTTTCCCCTTTTTTTATGTTAGGATCGCCCCCCGCATCTGTCACCCCCTCGGCCGTGCTCTGTGATCACCCCCTTTTCCCCTATGGACCGTACTATAAAGATGGGGTGCGGTAAGTGCAACCGCCGGAGACTACAGCTCACCGAGGACTGTCGTGCACCCTTTACAGCAGTGGTTTCCAACCTGTGGCTCTCCAGCGCCTGTAAAATCACAACCCCCAGCATGCTGTGACGGCCAGTGGCAGGACATGCAGAGAGTTGTGGTTTTGCAGCAGGTTGGAAACCACTGCCATAAAGTGTAGGCTGATTGCTGGAAGGCATCTCCTATATTTCATACGCTCTGCTAGACTTGGTCTTATACTCCAGTTACATCCAAAGCTGCATTTACAATGACATCGTATTGCCACTGCTCGCTGGTCTGGGGTCTTTGTAGTACATTGTAGTTTTTCCCATTCACAATATGCATTGCCTAGGCACCGGATTGGGGGTCCGACTACTGGGACCCCTAGTGACTGGGGGTCCTGGAGTCCCCTGTAGAGTCCATGACCACCGCTCCATTCACTGCCTATGGCTCGGCTATATTAGGCAGTCCCTATAGAAGTGAATGGAGTGGTGGTCACGTACTACTGCTCCGTTCCCTCGGGGGACCCCTGATCTTGTGTTCAGTGGTTAAGCCCCCAGCGATGATACGCCATCGCCCACAATCCAGCAGCTGCGCCGTATAGTGGGAGGTCTGTCGACAGGGCGAAACTCTTTGAATGCTGCTTTGGGTGTGACTAGAGTATAAGCGCCAGTAAAGCAAAGTATTTGGGCACAAAGATAGTGAAATCTAGGGCAGCGACCAGCGGGGCCTGTCACCGGGTGTCCCACTGGGCGCCGCTGCTCCCAAACCTCTGGCCGTTTCATCAGTAGTGGCAGCTAAACCCGTCTCCTCCTCCTGCAGATTCAACAAAAAAAGTTGGTTTTTTTTGTTTTGTTTTTTTTTCCTTTCTGAAAACTTTTTAAAAGAAATCCTTGTTTTATTTATTCATGGTTTTATCTGGTTTTATTGTAAGTTTAGTTTTCTTTGTTTTTTAACTTTTTTTACTTTTAATGACTGAGTTTTGTGATAAGCTAGAAGGAGATTCCCAGCGAGGCTCAGGGGGAGGGGGCTTCCTGCAGGATTTCCTGCGGGCTGTACAAGGGGGCGGGGGTCAGGGGGGGTGCAGAAGGTTTCCTGATGGATTTATGAGTCCCAAAGAAAAGCGAGCGGCCATTTTTTTTCACTTGTTTGGATCCAGTGTCCTGTGCGGATACAGAGCTCATAATCTCCTGCGTTGGACAGAAATTCCACTACCTGCAGCCACCACTAGAGGTCACTGCATGAAGAGTGACGGCTGTGTATAAGCGCTGTGCAGTGAGCTCCCTCTAGTGGTGGCCGCAGGCAGTGGATCTTTAGGACTTCTCTGCCTTACGCAGGGGATTTGGAGCTTTGTATCAGGCAAATGAAGCTCCAGTCGCTATAAAGTAAGAAAGGGCGGAGGTGCACTTTACGGTATCTGTAGCTGCCCTGACAGTCCACAGAGTAAAAGGGGTACAGTGGTCTTCTGAAAGGTCATGGGGGTAAGTCAGTGACATGGGGAGCTGTACTCTAGAGCAGGGATGGCCAACCTGCGGCTCTCCAGCTGTTGTAAAACTACAACTCCCACCATGCCCTGCTGTGGGCATGCTGGGAGTTGTAGTTTTGCACAGCTGGAAGCCTCAGGTTGGCCATCCTGCTCTGGGCAGTGTTCCCAACCAGTGTGCCTCCAGCTGTTGCAAAACTACAACTCCCAGCATACCCGCAGAGCCAAAGGCTGTCAGGGCATGCTGGGAGTTGTAGTTTTGCAACAGCTGGAGGCACACTGGTTGGGAAACACTGCTCTAGAGGGTCAGACCCCCTTGGGCACTGCTCAGAGACTTCCGGTCTCCAACCTATGGCTGTCCAGGAGTTGAGAAACTACAACTCCCAGCATGCCCGGAGCTGTAACTTCGCCATCGCAGGAGAGCCGCGGGGTGTGGAGACCACTGATCACAGACCTGGCGGAAGATCATTATCCTTAGATTTCCCTTTGAAATGACTGTAGTCACCTCAGTGCATAAGTATTCACACCCACAATGTATCTGCTCAGGATGAATACGGTACCGTCACGTGTGGGTCTATAGGGAAGTGACCAGCAGAGCCGCGCCGCCATATCCCCCCCACCGCACACGCCGCGCCCTTCAGCTTCTTTTTCCCGTTTTCTGATTGCCGCACACGCTGTCACGTCCCCCCCGCTTTGCCTCTGATCACACTTACCCGATAACCTACATTTTGGATTTTTTTTATTATTATGGGGGGGGGCGCATTGTGAAAGGGGAGGGGCTTTTATGTTTTATAAAGTTTTGTCATTGGAATATAGTGTGGTATACGGGGGGGGGGGGGGGGTAAGTGAGTTTTGTGCAATTAGCAATGCTACTGGCAAACAATAAAGCCTTCCTTGTTAATTATTTACACGCCGCTTCTTCCTTGTCTTCTATCTGCTTCTGGAAAAGCTAGGTGACAACCAATATGGCCGCCGCGTGGCCGGAACAACCCCCTGCGGGATCGTCCGTATTAGTTGATGCCCATCCCTTTGCTGCAGTAGTGCAGAGCTGTTAGACAGAACTGCCATACTGCGAGCTGCAAAACTCACCCATAACGACAGGAGCTCCGACTGCGCAGGGCTTGGTGGTGGTCTGTAACTATGGCGACGCACAGCTCTCCATGGGAGCTGTGTGCACAAAACAGTAGCTTAGTAGCCAGGGTCATTTTAGGTGCCAAAAACAGGGACTTGTAAAAGTTTAAACACCCCGTAAAGGCTCATGCACACGACCGTATGTATTTTGCGATCCAAAAAAAAACGGATGGCGTCCATTTTATTTATTTTTTTTATCTGTGTGGATCCATTGTTTATAATACCTGTCCTTGTCCGCTAAACGGACAAAAATAGGTCATGTTCTATTTATTTTTTTGCGGAACGGACACTGAGTCATTTCCGTTTTTTTCACGCCCCGTTGAAGTGAACGGTTCTGCATACAGATCTGTAAAAAAAAAAAAAAAAAAACGTACACGGAAACAAGATACGTTCGTGTGCAGCATGATCTAGTTTCAGGCGGCTTATTTTAGGGTCTGAATTACAGCTGCAAGTAGAAAACCGAAGCTGGACCCTCCATTTAACCCTGTCCTGGCCGGACTCCAGCTGTGTGGGAAAACAGCGCCCCTCCCCCCGTCTGCAGGTTGTGCCTGGTATTGCCGCTCAGTCCCGCGCTCTTCATTTTTTGCTTTTTTTTTCATTAAAATAAATCAATCTTTCCTTTTTAAGCATCCGATCGCGGTGGTCACCAGCAGTCTATTGTTTACATGACTGCTGCAGCCAACCGCTGGCCTCCGCAGCGACCAGAGCAGTCAAGTGACCGATGACAGCTGCAGGACATTTAAAAGGGGACTCTTCTAACCCTGCTCTGTGTAATCTGGGAAAAAAAAGGGAATACCCCTTTAAATGGGGCAGAGCTGCAGTACCAGACACAACCTGTGGATTAGGTGGTGCTGTCTCTGCAAACAAACAAAAACAAAGCATAGTAGTGGTATTTAAGCGGTTAAAAATAAAACGCATCCTTTAGACATGTGAACTAGCGCCTATGTACGAGGACCTTCGCCATATGGGATGGCCGCGACCTTCCCGCAGGTTTTCTCGCCCACATTTGCGCCTCCACATCCCAGTTCACCTGCCTCCAGCCAATCAGCTCGCGCATCGACCGTGAAAGGGCGTGGTTAATTGTCTCTCAACAACACACCGCGTCTCAGCCAATCAGGAAGCGGCGTGTTGAGGATTGTCACCAATCGAGGAACGCCTTATGCTCGGCGGACCAATCAGGGAGAGCTGTGTGACCTCCACCGTCCAATGGGGTGAAAGGGGCCGGGCTTCTGCCCCTTTTCGCATCGGATCGTCTGTGCGGTGTCGTCTTTTTGCAGAGAAGACCCGCAGGATGGCGACAGCTGCGAGCAGCGCGGAGCGGGGGGTGCTGGTGAGTGGCCGGGCTGGGGGGGTCGTCTGCGCCTCCGTGACGTCATTATGACGCTCCTTACTCTGAGGCAGCTGACAGTGGCCTAGGAGCTGATAGTCTATGTAAGCTTCCGTTATTTTAAGCCTTCCTGACGTGATCTGCACAGTCGCCTTCCAAAAAATACGTAAGCGCTGCGAGAAAACCGCGAGCAGTTCGCGTTGCTACAGAGGCCGCCACCCCCTATAGAAAACGACAGCGCCGCGCAGTTCTCCATTAAACTCACCTGGCGTCACGCCCTCGTCACCGTGGCGACAGTCTACGCAGAAATGATCTGCCTGTTATGTACCGACAGGTGACCCCCATGTTTATTGCGCCACATGCTCTGCGTCCTGTCCGCCGCGGTAAACGATGACCTCAATGGCCGGGTTCATGGATTAACCCTTTCCTTATGTAACGGAGACGTAGAAGGCGCGATCTCATCCGACGTAAATGGCGCATTTTCTGGCTATGTAGCAATATTTCAAATTTGAATCTTTTTTTTTTAGCCACGCCCACTTTGGGCAGATTTAGGAACTGGCGCAATGTGGGTACTGGGGGCCGGAATGGGAAAAGGGCGTCAATTAAGATGCCAATTTAATTTCTCGTATGATTAAAATCTCCCCCCCCCCCCCCCCACATTGGGGGTGAAGGCGGACCTTGGAACGCCACTGGGGTCCCGTGGACGCCATTGTGTCACCACATTAGACACGTCTCCCTCCAACTACCCCCCCCCCCCCCTGTCGTCCTCACTTGGTTCAGTCCGGTTACAGGCGCCGGGGCATTGACGATTGAGGCAGGTGACGGATTAGTAAATAATCTGAAGCTACAATCTCAGCCGAGGGCATGCTGGGAGTTGTAGTTTTGCCAGAGGTTGGGCGAGATTTCTAGACTATCAGGTGTCGGATTAAAGGACAGGTGAATACACGCCCCGATCAGCGGACCCCCTCCCCCCGCAGACAGTGGTGGTCTGGTCCAAACCTGGGGATTTAAAGGGCCACTAACCCTGAGTGGCTGATGTCACACGTGATGGGGGGGGGGGGTTCCATCATTCCTTTCTTAAGCTTTTTCCAAATGTGGGGGCGTCTCCTGCTCAGAACTCTGGGCCCATTACACTCCCCATCCCCCTGTGTAAGGATATGGCACGAGTACAACTACTCCCCCCATCCCTCCTGAGTAAGGAGATGGCACGAGTACAACTACTCCCCCCATCCCTCCTGAGTAAGGATATGGCACGAGTACAACTACTCCCCATTTCCCCTGAGTAAGGATGGCACAGTACAACTTCTCCCCATCCCTCGTGAGTAAGGATACGGCACGAGTACAACTACTCCCCCCATCCCTCCTGAGTAAGGATATGGCACGAGTACAACTACTCCCCCCATCCCTCCTGAGTAAGGATATGGCACTAGTACAACTACTCCCCCCATCCCTCCTAAGGATATGGCACGAGTACAACTACTCCCCCCATTTCCCCTGAGTAAGGATATGGCACGAGTACAACTACTCCCCCCATCCCTCGTGAGTAAGGATACGGCACGAGTACAACTACTCCCCCATCCCTCCTGAGTAAGGATATGGCACAAGTACAACTACTCCCCCCATCCCTCCTGCTCTGATTCCCTTCTCTCTATACGTATCAGGTGAAGCCCGGCCCGGTTCTGGGACGTCGGGGCCCCGGCTCCTCCCTGTCACCAGTGATCCCGGAGCCTGCGTGCACTACTACAACCCACAACATGGACTCTGTGTATACAACACACAGCATCCAGTTCACACCAGACACCCCCGGAGGCGACCGGTACCCAAAATACTGGAGATCTGAATGGAAACAGAAAGACGGGGGCAGCTGTGTCGGGAGGGAGGGGGAGGGGTATTTAACAGATTCAAGAAGAGATGTGGCAGTGTGCAGCATGGCGGACAGCGTTGTAGTAGGTAATAGCAGAAGTCCTGTCATCCGGTACACAAGATGGCAGACGAGGCGCCGCGTTATTGGCTACCTCCACCTTCGCAGCCGTATTTATATTGCCCGAATGCATGTGAAAAATTCAATTATTTTGCAAAAAGTTCTAGTAAAAAAAAACTATAAATCCATGTGTTTCTATGGTAACAGACTACGTGGTCTGACCCTTCAGTCCTCGCCCTGCCGTCTGCCCCTGCTTCTTACTGACAGGTCAGAGGTTAGTGTGGAGTAGGGCAGCCATCTCCAGCTGTTGCAAAACTATAACTCCCAGCATGCTCGGACAGCCAACGGGAGTTGTAGTTTCGCCACAGGTTAGGGGAAGACTACATGAAGTTTGTTGCCACGGGGATGCATAGGAGCTGCGAACCCGAAACGCTCAGAGATTTTCCGCCGTCGCGTGTTTTTTAGGTCTGCCCATCCATTACGGGGGGGGGGGGGGGCACATACTTTAGCCGCGTTCTCATAAATCAGGGGTCAGCCACCTTCCGCACTCCCGCTGTTGTGAAACTACAATTCCCAGCATGCTCTATTCATTTCTATGAGAGTTCTGAGAAGAGCAGAGCAACTATGCATGCTGGGAGTTGTAGTTTCACAAGAGCCGGAGGTTGCCTACACCGGTTATAAATGCTCGAGTCGCGGCGAATTCACGCTGTCCTCCGTTTTCCAGGAAGAAGAGTTCAGATGGCTCCTGAAGGAGGAGGTGCACTCGGTTCTCAAGCAGCTGCAGGACATCTTAAAGGTGAGGGGGCAGGAGAATGACCTACTAAGCAAGATGGCCGCCGGGACCCATCCAGACATGAGGGGCGTTACCTGGTAAGATGGTCCTGATAATTGCTGGATGTCTCCTGCAGGAGGCGTCCCGGAGGTTCACCCTGCCCGGCGGGACAGCAGATGGCGCCACCAAGCAGGAGAACTTTGTATTGGGCAGCTCCAGGTGAGTTCAGGGCGATGGGTTGGGGGGCGTCGCTCCAGCGTGGCCATAGCGGTGACTCTGCTCGTTCTTGGTTTCCAGCACGGACCAGGTGAAGGCGGTCCTGACACTGCAAGGAGACACCCTGTGCCAGGCTGTGAGTATGTGACAGCAAGCAGAGTTATTGAAAATGGAAGCCCCGGTAAAGCCGAAGCCTTCTGAACGTTCACGGCTTCGCACGTTTTTCTTGGCTCCGCAGGAAGTGAACCTAAAGGTGACGAGGACCAATCAGCTGCTTCACTTTGCCTTCCGGGATGATAAGCAGTGGAAGATGCAGCAGGTAGGTCCATCGCCTCTGGGGGGCGCTCACCTATCGGAACCAGGGACATCCCTATGTGTAACCCCTTCCTGCACCCTGGAGGCACCAGGTGGTGCTACTACCTCAGGGGGATTGCTGTGCCCGTGCAGGCGGGAGGACAACCGTAATACCCGCCCGCTGCCCGTCCTCACTGGAGCTCATGCATGCCGTTAAAGCGGATGGTTCCGTCCAATGGAGCAAGGGACATGTCCTTTCTGCTGCCGATCTCTCCCTATAACAGCTCAGGAGGCAGTGGAAGCATGGAACTGAGCATGTGCGACCAGCTCAGCGGGGTGGACAGAGAAATAAGGAAAAGAACAGACAGCAGGTGGCGCTGCTCCTGTAAACACCCCCTGAAGTGCGAATTCACACCGGTCCCTGGTAGCGTTCCTGTAGGGCTCCATTTCTTTTAACCCCTGAAAGACTGGCCTATTTTCATTTTTGCATTCGGGGTCCCAGCGGTCGGGTACAGAGTAAATGCTGCCCTGTATGTGCCCCACATGATGCAGGGAAGCTACTTGTCCCTGGAACGGCGGGATGCAGAATCCCTATCTTTAGTGTGGTCCGGACGGGGTTAAAAGCTATGAATGGAGCCGGACGCTATGCCGCCATCTTGTGACCTGTACGTGATGAAAACGCCTTTTGGTTTTTCAGATTCAGGACGCCAGAAATCACGTCAATCAGGCGATCTACCTGCTCACCAACCGGGGGGACAACTACACCTTCCAGACGGGGTCGGAGGTGCTGAAGGTGAGGGCCTCGGGTGGGTGCTCGCTGTCATCCGTGTTGACGTTGCCCGTCCATGATCTCGCCCTCTTCTCTCTGCCCCGCAGCTGATGGACTCCGTGATGCTACAGTTAACCAGGGCCCGCAACCGCCTGACCACGCCGGCAACCATGACTTTACCAGAGGTGGCCACCACCGGCCTGACGGTAACGTATAAGTCCACCTTGTGGAACTACAAGCCCCGCTGGGACTTGTAGTGCCGCGGTCGCTGGAGAGCTGCAGACTGCTGACCCTCCCAGCGCACGCCCTCTGCCGCTGCGCTCTCTTCCCGCCTTCAGGCGATTATATATGTATATTTCTATTGCCTGTACCACGCCCCCTGTGGGTCGCCCGTCTTACGTTTCATGTGACTGTCTCCCGTAGAGAATGTTCACCCCGGCGCTGCCCGCGGACGTCCTGCTGAACTTTTACGTGAACGTGAATAAGCTGTGCTTCCTGGTCTACCAGCTGCACGCCCTGCAGCCCAACTCCGCCAAGGTAAGACACTGAGACGACACTGCTGCTCCGATAACAGGGGCTCGGCCGTCATGGAAGCAATCAGCAAGCCGATGTTATCAAGCGAGGGTACAGATAGTCTGATGAATGTAGGGTTTGTTTTGGGAAATGCCCGTGGCACCAGCCACCTCGGCACGCCCCCGTAATCTTGTTTCCTTTGTTCCTAGAACTTCCGACCAGCGGGCAGCTCCGTCCTGCATAATCCTGGCGCCATGTTGTGAGTATATAGACCTGAGCGACGTGTGAACCGTGCCATGTGTTGTGCGGGGCCCTAAGGGGCGGAGCATGATGCTAGAATCCCTGTGTCATGCTCCGCCCCTTTAGGTCATGCACTGAAGATCATCAGTTTTGCCTGAAGTCTTCCTTCATGAGCGGCTAGGGGGGCTCTTCTCCTCTAGTCACATCCAAAGCTAAACCAAGGATTTGTCTGGTTTCCTGTCCCATGTCTGGAGCCAAATAATTGCCAAGGGCGGTCCTGGGCGCAGCTTTGGATGTGACTGGAGAGGAGGACGACGTCTCTTCTGACCGGAGTGCTGTTTTCTGTCGCAGCGAGCTGAACAACCAGCGCTTTGAGGTCAGCCACGTCCATAAGGTGGAGTGCGTGGTGCCGTGGCTGAACGACGCCCTGGTCTTCTTCACCGTGTCCCTGCAGCTCTGCCAGCAGCTCAAGGACAAGGTATGTCGCCCGTCCGTTCTGCAGCCTGGCCACTGGGGGCGCCGCACAAGTAACGCCCACATTATTTCCTTCGCAGATCTCCATATTTTCCAGTTATTGGAACTTCCGGCCGAATTAAATCTCCGCTCCAGGCAAGGACTATCCAGGGGCGTGACCAATGGGACCCTCCACACGTCCCTCACCCCCAGGGGCCCCGCCGCTTCCATGCCCGGACAGTGGAAACGCGATGCATGAATGACGTCCGTATTTATTTAATTTTCTACAAGAAGGGAAATCGTCCTTTACTCTCAGTGCAATAGACTTTTCCTCCCCCACCCCCGTCATGCTGGACCAAACATGGTCATCTCCTGCTTCTGGGAAAGCTGGGTGACCACCAATATGGCAGCTGTCAAGGTCCCCAACAAAGGTTGTCACCCAGGTTCGGACCAGCACGAAACCGGATTCGCCGTGCACTACGTGTCATAGAGATGCTGGGATATATTTAAAGGGGGCCTCTACTTAGTATTATTCTCCCTGATTTTGTTTTTCTCGTGCTCTGGGATTGCGGTGGAGCATGCACTTCCTGTCATGTGACCTCCGCTCTTTATTCAAAACGGCGGTCACATGAGTCTGTTGATGCTGCCATGGCAACCCCAGAGCGCGCAAGTGCATTCCTGACTTTATTTCTAAAACCTTTTCTATATATTTTTTTAAAGGCGCAGAAATCTTTAACTGTTGCTGCCTGACTGCAGTCCCTGGTTTTGCCACCGGGTGGCAGTATAGCATGCGCGGCTGCAGTGCTCTGTGCAGGGTCTGGTGCTGGAGGAGCACTTGCTGTAAAGCTGCAGTTACCGCACTCAGACACCAGGTGGCGCCACAGTGACATGTTTTTGCCTACACTGTATTGTCGTCCCCTTTCTTCATATTTATTCTGTCGGTTTGTTATTTTAACACTAGAGCTGTTTGTGTGTAGCCACGAGGAACAAGCCGGCGCTCTCCGGCCGTGCCGCCATTTCCTCGGCAAACTTCGTTCACGAGTGTTGTCTGTCCTTCCTTTGTAAATAGCGTAATGGAAATGTGTCTGAAATAAAGAGAGAAGCCGCACGGCTCAGGTTATAAACCTTATCGCCTCGTCTTGTCCGTGGCCAGAGCAGAACCACGCGGATGTAGGCTGATGTCATCACTACAAGTGGTCAGCATAATGGGAAAGTGTAAAGCAAAAACGGTAAGATTCCCTGACGCGGTGAGACGCCGCGCTGTAGTAAGAGGAAGCCGCATGGTCCAAGGAAGTTTCTGCTGGCAAAAAATACACTTTGCGTGCTGTACCTATATCCACCACCAGGGGGAGCTCACGACTATACGATGAGCTGAATCCTAACCCTAGACTCAGTACTAAGCTCCCTCTAGTGGTGGCTGCAGGAAGACAATATTAGCGCGATGGCCGTGCAGGGGGTTTGGTGCTCTGTATCAGAAAAACGAAAAAAATCAGGGCACTTAAAGGGGTTTTCTGACTTCAGTAAGTACATTGAAAAATTGGGCTGGGCATAAAATTTTCAATAGATGCTTCCGCAAAAACGGAATGGATACGCAAGACATAGGGATGCATTTCGTTTTGAATGGAGCCACGGAACGTGATTTGTAGGCATAATAGGACATGACTCAAAACGTAGCGAAACGGAATGCATACAGAGCACATTCTGTTTTTTTTGCGGACCCATTGTATACTGAACGCAAAAAACTGCCCGTATACGGAATGCAAAAATACGTTTGTGTAAACGAGCCCTAATTCGGATGGAATTGCGAAAAAGGCTTTTTTTTTTTTGCTTGGCTCGTATGAAGCACGCAGCTCCCAGGCTGGGCAGGGCCCGCTGAGACTTCAGGAGCTGCCAATCACATTGGGGGGATTTTCTTGGCGTTTTCTTCTCCAATCACATCCAAAGTTAAGGTAAAAAGTCTGCAGGTTCCTTTTTGGAGGCTGCAGGGATCGGCATGCTCTGTCGCTCCAGCTGTGGTAAAACTACAACTCCCAGCATGCACACTTGCTTGGTGGTACTTGCTGCGATAGACAGTAGGGAGCATGCTGGGGGTTGTAGTTGTACAACAGCTGGGGGCTGCTGATCCCTGCCGTATACCACATATCTGCTCACTGTGAGCGCCCACAAGGCTGTGCTCTCTTCCACCAAGATTTGACTTGCAGCTTTCAGTGTGAATGGAGAACAAACCTGTTATCGTGTTTATTGCAGTCTGCGTGTGGATAATTAACACGTATGTTCCGTGCTTCTCCCAGAACCTCCGCATTCCAGCTTTTATTAGGGCCGACCTTTGAAATGTGCTGCAGCACCCCTCCCCCGTCTGCTCCCCTCTCCCCCAGTCAAACTTCATGGCCCCTCACAGGAGAACGCGGAGCTCACCTGATATTGACTAGTGTGCAGGGAAGTAAAACTCCCATCATGTATCCCATCTGGTGGAGCCACAGTCCCTCAGTTGGAACTGATGAGCACCTCCATGTGGTTGTATAACGGCTCAGGTGGACTGAGCGGCACCTTGGAGACTTGACCGATGAACGCGGCGTCCCTGGAACATCACGGGGTCTTCCACCAGGGGAGGTGCTGGAAGCCGCCACCAATGTACTGTGGCCGTATAGAATCCTAGTACAGTGCTGCCCCCTAGTGGCAAATGGGGCAGAACACAGTGATGTTTTCCCCTAAGGCCTCATGCTCGCGACTGTATCCGTTTTACAGTCCGCAAAATATAAATGTGGTCCATGTGCAGACGTATTCTTTTTACGTAACGGACATACGGGTGTGGAAAGTACACGGATCATCCATGTGATTTGTGCATCCATATGCCTGTTCCACAAAAGGATGGTACATGTCCTATACTTGGCCACAAAATGAGGACCACAGATCCATTGACACCAAAAAAATGTGGATGCAGCACGGACAGTAAAATACATGCAGTGCATGAGGCCTAGGGGATAGGCTCACATCCTATTTTCCAGTTGAAAGTCATTCTGGCGACCCCGTTCTCTACCTATTGTGGAGTGTGGGATTCTATAGGACCCACTGCTGCCGCCTGCTGCCAGGAGGAGGTACTGCAAGAGCTCCTACAGATATTCGCCATCTACAAGGACTCCGAGGTCATCTCTAGAAAATAGATATTTATTCAGCACATCGATAAGATGCATAAATGTGAACAGGAGCAAGAAACGCAGATGTCTCGATCACATGTGAGGTTACGCATACAATAAGAACATAGTAGATGCCTACAAACTACAGTCTCTGTCAAGCAAGGGGACAACGTCTGATCCGTAAAGAGGGACACTACCCCAGTCCTGCTCTTCCTCCATCTTACAGTACAGGAATGTCCTCCACTCCTGCTGCCGACTATGGACCGAGGTTACAATGCTCACCTTCACGGAATACTAATAAGCTAGGGAACCTATTGCTCAGGCACCCTCTCACAGGGAAAGGTGTCTCAGGTAGCCAGTCATAGACTGGAACAGATAGGGGTACTTATGTGGTTCGCGCCGGCATCGCTCGCTGCGAATCACATGCGGAGGAGCTGCTCCCCCAATTAGAAACACGCAACAGTGTTTGGGGTTTTAGCAGTTCCACCCATTTAGGCCACGTTTATTTCTGTGATTTTTACTTGTGCGACGGCCCTACGGGCAGAGGAGGATAGGCCTTGTCGGCATAGAGGGACAGAGCAACCCTAGTGGTCGCGCCCGCTGGGAAGGTAAGAGAAGGAAGTAGTCTGCGCTGCCGGGATATAAATACCTGGGACTGGTAAGTTAGGCAGCTATGGGCCGCCGCTGTCGCAACGTTACCTCTACTCTTTATTGCCACTGCGGCCACCACCCTCAGAGGTCACCTACTCCTCCTCAGCTCCCTGATCCGGCCCCCAGGTCCTGTCCAACACACAATTATCTGCAGAGCCCTCACCACTTTTATCAGACTATGATATGTCATCATGGTCTCCTTAGTCCCACTCAGAATTCCTTGCTCTTTATTTGCCCCAAATGCCACTGTCACCATTTCTACCACTACCTCCAGCACCCTGGCTACGGGTGCTACTACTACTTCACCCACCAGCAACACAGCCATGCATAGGGTCCCCAACCTTCTCATCAGCACAGTACAAATGGTGAGGGCTCTCACACAAGTCATCAACAGGGAGACTTTCTTTGCAACAGGTTTTTAAAAAAAGAAGGTGCAATTGGACAAATCTGTGACCAAAATATACGCTGCTATTGATGCACTAAAATACACTTATTTGCACAGTTATAAACAGTAGAAAAATTGCATCAGAGTTTTGGTGCAAAGATGAATCTCCCAGGGGAAAAGAACCATCTCGCTAGCGCCACCCTGTGGCAGTGGCTCCCTACGAGTCAAAGTTTGACTTTTTAACCAGCCTTGGGACATGACAAGGGAGAATAGCCAAACCAGATATCCATCCGTAGACAGCTATTTCGGGGTATTTTCCCCTCATCAGTGTGGAGCAGGATTCTGCTTTGCTGAGATGCCTTGGATGCAGCTTGGGGTGGTAGTTCTCCTTCCCTGGGAGACACCGCTTTGCCTATTATTTTCCCAATAAGTCTCCATACACAGCTGGTCATCTCCCTGCCCAAGTGGCATCCACGACATTGCACTCCAGAACCCTGCTCCATACCGATAAGGGGCAAACACCCCGAATTAGCGGCCTACAGATGGATATCTGACTCGGCTATTCTCCTTTGTCATGTCCCACGGCTTGTTAACAAGGTGGCGCTAATGAGATGTTTCTCCTGCCCTGCAGGTCTCCAGTGTTTAGCGTCCGGTCACATGGGAGGATGATTCAGACGGGCAAAATCATCTGTGAAACCTAATCATCCCAAAATACCCGAGAACGTAATGAAGAGGCTGCCGCCAGCAATTAACGGATGGCCCGGGAGCAAACCAAATGCAGAACGAAACCTCCCTCCGGCCTCGTGTCACTCCTGACCTCGTGAGCGGCGGGAAGCCCAGGTGTCAGACCCCAACTAATCTGATAATCCGTACCCTTGAAGACAAACCTTTCATATCCTAAACCTAGATGGCCCCTCAGTGTAGGTCCCGGTCTGGAGGACTTGGCACATTCTATGCATCACATAGACCAAGGATGCCCAATATGCGGCCCTCCAGCTGTTGTACAACTACAACTCCCACCATGCCCTGTTGTAGGCTGATAGCTATAGGCTGTCAGGGCATGCTGGGAGTTGTAGTTTTGCAACAGCTGGAGGGCCGCAGTTTGCCCATCCCTGATATAGACCAACCATTCATCTCAATGAGAACTGTGCAATGCTTCATTTCCCCTGTAGGGGCGCTGCAGATTTGCTGCTCGGGAACATCTCATGATCAGCTTGTCCTCAGTGTATTCTTTTATCCCAGGGATGCTCAACATGCGGCCCTCCAGCCGTTGCAAAACTACCACATCCAGCATGCCTGGACAGCCTACAGCTATTAGGGCATACTGGGAGTTGTAGTTTTGCAACAGCTGGAGGGCCGCAGGTTGAGCATCCCTGTTTTATCCAAAGAGGACCACGTCTTTAATGGCTGGAATATCCCTTTAAGGGCTCACACACACGACCGTAGGAGGTCTGCAATATACGGGCACTGGCCGTGCCGACTACATGGTGCGGATGTGAATCCATGTCCGCAATAGGCATGCGACAGCTAAAGATAAGACATGTCCTATCTTCTGCGGAGTGGAGCCACGGATCGGAAGCCCACAGAAACACTACAAAGCACTTTCAGGTCCGTGTCTCCGTACCGCAAAAGATACGACGTGTCCTATCTTTTGCCATATCTTGCGGGTCACGGACCCATTCAAGTCAATAGGTACGGACTGCACACGGCCGGAGCCCGTGCACTGTGGACCATATTTTCATATCTGCTCTTCATCCACAGCATTAACCCTTCATTCTCCAAATGCTAGTGTCTCTCTTTTCTGCTTTTAGGGCTGCTCCCCCTTATTGAGGCTCCTCCCCTCTGTCTATGTACGGCAATGACCCTGTTGGTTATGCCACAATGAAGCTGAGCTGTAGTGTAAAGAATGGGGGTCTGCGGCGGCATCCTGAACCTCTGATAGGACAGGAGGTAGATTTTAGACCACCTCAGGCCCCTGTAAACAATGTAGCTGACCTGGAGTCACTGATCATAGCTGTGTCTTAAAGGAGCTGAGCTGCAGTGTAAAGCATGAGGAGGGACACAGCAAGAACTTCTGCAATTAAACCAATGTGTGTGAATATAGCCTTAGAACAGAGAGTCATTCTTGACTTGCAAAGTGTGGGGGCATTGTGACTGATGCGCTCCTTTGTCCTTTCAGACAAAGCTCACAGACTACAAGTGATTTAAAAAAAAACTTTATTTCACAGATTTTATTTAAACGCAGAATCGGCAGCAGATCCTGAAATCTTCACAGCGGACTGCAACACTATGCCGTTAATATGCGCAGTGCGAGGGTTTGAGACCCTCAATGCACTTGGGGCTTTTCACAATATGAATTTCCACATAAACTGAGTAACATTATAAAGTATTTGCTTTATTGTATCTTTTTATTAGTTTTTGCAGTTATGCTCTAGTCACATCCAAAGCTGCGTTTACAATCCTTCGGTTGCCGTCGTTTAGCTTCACCCCTGATATCTGAGCCCACAATGTTCCCCTGCTCTCTGTATTCAAAGGCATTCTGAATGCAGCTCTGGAGGTGACGGGAGAGATATAATCTATCCGCATGACACATAGATCACTCGTCTAAACCACGAATATTGCATTGAAATAAAATGGACTCGACAGATGCAAAGAATCTGAAAGAAGCTGATGATGGAATTTTGTAGAAATCATTTCCAGTTTGAGGCAAAGACGTTTTGGCCCTTTAAGCAACTTAGTCGAAATGTATAAAAAACACATTATAGCTGTGATAAAACATATCTGGTCATCTACGGAAGTGATTTTTCATAAAATGTTACAAGATCCTAAAATCAAAGTAATCCCCAGATAAATAAGTGGTATATAACGTATATATATATTCATAACAATCATTCAGTGACAAAAATCACAGTGTATGAGAAGATCTCAGTGGTTCAATTTCATAGGCTCCATTAGCTGTCCATCAAACCAGGGAACGGTAGGGTTATGGCTCCATAGCGAGATTATCAACCCCAACCTTTTGTGTGTATTTTCTCTGTAGAAAGAGAGAAAAGTATAATTACTATACTACTGCCCCTATATACAAGAATATAACTACTATAATACTGCCCCTATGTACAAGAATATACCTACTATAATACTGCTCCTATGTACAAGAATATAACTACTATAATACTGCTCCTATGTACAAGAATATAACTACTATAATACTGCTCCTATGTACAAGAATATAACTACTATAATACTGCCTCCTATGTACAAGAATATAACTACTATAATACTGCTCCTATGAACAAGAATACAACTACTATAATACTGCTCATATGTACAAGAATATAACTACTATAATACTGCTCCTATGTACAGGAATATACCTACTATAATACTGCTCCTATGTACAAGAATATAACTACTATAATACTGCTCCTATGTACAAGAATATAACCACTATAATACTGCCTCCTATGTACAAGAATATAACTACTATAATACTGCCTCCTATGTACAAGAATATAACTACTATAATACTGCTCCTATGTACAAGAATATAACTACTATAATACTGCTCCTATGTACAAGAATATAACTACTATAATACTGCCTCCTATGTACAAGAATATAACTACTATAATACTGCTCCTATGTACAGGAATATAACTAAAATAATACTGCTCCTATGTACAAGAATATAACTACTATAATACTTCTCCTATGTACAAGAATATAACTACTATAATACTGCCCCTATGTACAAGAATATAACTACTATAATACTGCCCCTATGTACAAGAATATAACTACTATAATACTGCTCCTATGTACATGAATATAACTACTATAATACTGCCTCCTATGTACAAGAATATAACTACTATAATACTTCTCCTATGTACAAGAATATAACTACTATGATACTGCTCCCTATGTACAAGAATATAACTACTATAATACTGCCTCCTATGTACAAGAATATAACTACTATAATACTGCTCCTATGTACAGGAATATAACTACTATAATACTGCTCCTATGTACAAGAATATAACTACTATAATACTGCCTCCTATGTACAAGAATATAACTACTATAATACTGCTCCTATGTACAAGAATATAACTACTATAATACTGCCTCCTATGTACAAGAATATAACTACTATAATACTGCTCCTATGTACAAGAATATAACTACTATAATACTGCCTCCTATGTACAAGAATATAACTACTATAATACTGCTCCTATGTACAAGAATATAACTACTATAATACTGCCTCCTATGTACAAGAATATAACTACTATAATACTGCTCCTATGTACAAGAATATAACTACTATAATACTGCCTCCTATGTACAAGAATATAACTACTATAATACTGCTCCTATGTACAAGAATATAACTACTATAATACTGCTCCTATGTACAAGAATATAACTACTATAATACTGCCTCCTATGTACAAGAATATAACTACTATAATACTGCTCCAATGTACATGAATATAACTACTGTAATACTGCTCCTATGTACATGAATATAACTACTATAATACTCCTCCTATGTAAAAGAATATAACTACTATAATACTGCTCCTATGTACAAGAATATAACTACTATAATACTGCTCCTATATACAAGAATATAACTACTATAATACTGCTCCTATATACATGAATATAACTACTATAATACTGCTCCTATGTACAAGAATATAACCACTATAATACTGCCTCCTATGTACAAGAATATAACTACTATAATACTGCTCCTATGTCCTATGTACAAGAATATAACTACTATAATACTGCCTCCTATGTACAAGAATATAACTACTATAATACTGCTCCTATGTACATGAATATAACTACTATAATACTGCCTCCTATGTACAAGAATATAACTACTATAATACTTCTCCTATGTACAAGAATATAACTACTATAATACTGCTCCTATGTACAAGAATATAACTACTATAATACTGCCTCCTATGTACAAGAATATAACTACTATAATACTGCTCCTATGTACATGAATATAACTACTATAATACTGCCTCCTATGTACAAGAATATAACTACTATAATACTGCCTCCTATGTACAAGAATATAACTACTATAATTCTGCCTCCTATGTACAAGAATATAACTACTATAATACTGCTCCTATGTACAAGAATATATCTACTATAATACTGCCTCCTATGTATAAGAATATGCCTACTATAATACTGCCTCCTATGTACAAGAATATAACTACTATAATACTGCTCCTATATACAAGAATATAACTACTATAATACTGCCTCCTATGTACATGAATATAACTACTATAATACTGCTCCTATGTACAGGAATATAACTACTATAATACTTCTCCTATGTACAAGAATATAACTACTATAATACTGTTCCTATGTATAAGAATATAACTACTATAATACTGCTCCTATGTACATGAATATAACTACTATAATACTGCTCCTATGTACATGAATATAACTACTATAATACTGCTCCTATATACAAGAATATAACTACTATAATACTGCCTCCTATGTATAAGAATATAACTACTATAATACTGCTCCTATGTACATGAATATAACTACTATAATACTGCTCCTATGTACATGAATATAACTACTATAATACTGCTCCTATATACAAGAATATAACTACTATAATACTGCCTCCTATGTACATGAATATAACTACTATAATACTGCCTCCTATGTACAAGAATATAACTACTATAATACTGCTCCTATGTACAAGAATATAACTACTATAATGCTGCCTCCTATGTACATGAATATACTGCTGTCCCGGTGATTCCTTCTGATTCGCAGTTCAGACGTTCTCCTGTCTGCTCATTATCATTAGTGATATATTATGAGCTGTTATCTCTTTTAGTTGATAAAACATTATTACGGTATAGATAATGCAGTCATTTGCCATTCATGTTTCCTTTTTCAGAGATAAGGGAGTCTGTGATGCATCTGAATGTATGTGGCGGTATTGGAGAAGACACAGCAGTGGCCCCTGTGCAAGGAAAATGTTTGGGCCCCTTGCTTTCTGATTAGACCATCTTGTGATTATTTTTATGATCTCTTATTACTGTGCAAGTTTTCCACCTACCAGTTATCCAGTTGACGTCACCGCCACTAATGTAGCCTGAAAAACATCCTACGGCAGCGCTAAAGACTGCCCATTTGTGCTGGCGACATCGCCAGGCTCACTGGTAGGCGGAAGTCGCCACCACATACTAGTGTGAAGCCTGGTAAGTCAACGGTAGTAAAGAAAAAGCCCTTGCCCCGTGAGTTATAGTGCAGGGCAAGAGGGGGCATCGGGGCTAGAAATGCTCCGATCCTCCGCTCGAAGATATTAAATTAGTGAAGGTGAGCTTATGTCCGGGTTTAGCTCTAAACCAGACAACCCCTTTAATTATTAGTTTTTGGGGCCCCCTGTTTATAGGGCCCCTGTGCAGCTGCATGTTTGATATTCACACTCCTGCTGTATCAGGTTGAATGGCATAACTGATGTTTATGACTCATCCTCTAGGCCATCCTAAGTCACTTATACGATGTTTGATTTTTTGGGGGCTCGTCCGGGATCGCTGGTCCCCGTTACGGGGGATGATGAGTTTTCAGACATTATCACAGATATCACTGCTTCCCTCACCCTGGGTTCAGACCTGAGCGTTCTGGAAACGCGCGTTTTTGTCGCGCGTATTTCAGCGCGTTTTTGCAAATAGAAAACGCGCGTTCGTACGCGTGTTCTTGTGATTGACTACTGTGGTGTCAATCACAAAACGCGCGACAAACGCCCAAAAAAAAGCTCAAGTACTTGTTTATGCGTCGGGCGTTTTACAGCGCGTTCAAACGCGCTGTAAAACGCTCAAGTGAGAACCAGGGCCATAGGAAAGCATTGGTTTTCATGTGTTGAGCGTTTTACAGCGCGTTTAAACGCGCTGTAAAACGCTCAGGTGTGAACTTAGGGTCAGTCTCCGGGGCCCGAATAATAACATTTTCTTCTATGGCTGAATGACTTTTAAAATAAAGAATGCAACATTATCGAAGGTGGGGATGGGGGAGGTGGGGGATGGCGGATGTAATACAGCAAGGCAGGACTTATAGAGAATATCATGTTTTATGGGATGTGGTCCATTTGTTGTCCCCAGAGACATTAATCTTGGATGATTTGTAGAATTTTCTCGTTATTTTGGATTTATTAACTCTGACAACACGAGAATGACAAATGTGCAGTAAAGCATCTTCGCCACAGGGACCTGCGGTATTATAATTGTAAAGATGCATGATTTGGTGACTGTATGTTGTATTTTATAGTTATTTTTTTAGAAATGTTGTTTATACACTATATGGTGGTATTGCTTGGATGTTCTTTTGTACTATAATGTGGGCACTGCATGGTAGCATTACTTGGGTACTCTACTGTACTGTTGTTTCGGCACTGTATGGTAGTATTGCTTGGGTGCACTATTATTTTATTATTTGGGCAATGTGTGGCAGTGTTATTTGGATTTTCTATACGACTATTTGAGTACTTTATGGTGGTATAACTTGGGTTCTGTATGGTGGGATTACATGGATGTCTTTTGCACTAATATTTGGGCATTGTATATTTCTTGGATGCTCTATTGCGCTATTATTTGGTTGTATTATTTGGGTGCTCCATTGTACTGTTATTCAGGCACTAAATGGTGGTATTATTTGCACTGCATGGTGGTTTTGTATGGGTTATGTACAGCAGTATTATTATATGCCAGTATCACTCTAACTTAGGCTCCTGGTGGTAGTATTATTCGGTTGATGTGTGGCGGTGTTATTTGTGCACTGTATGTTAGTAGTTATTGTATATGATATGATGATATTTTGTAGAATGTTTCTCATACAAGGTCCAGTTCTGCTTAAAGGATTATTTCAGCTTTTGTGTCCGTTTTCAATTTGACCAGTAGAGCGCCGATGCTAAAGGTAAACAACGCCACTCACCCAGTCCCCGCCATTGCGTTCCAGCACTGGGTGGGGGGGGGGGGGGGGGCTTCTGTGGCTTCTACTGGTCTTAGTGGTGACTCCAGGCAGCACCTCACTGGGTCATGTCTCATTTGAGGCCAGTGATTGGGCCACAGAGGCACACGTGACCCGGACCTGGACTGGACCCCCGATGCTGGAACGGGGGGGTTGGGAGCAGGTGAGCGATCTACTGATCTGATCTATATTAACCAGTTTCTAACTATGTCTTGTAAAAGCTAGATCCCACCCTCCCCCGAAGTGTTAATAACCGGGGTGCCCGGTGTGCAGCGGCGATGACAGCTCGGTCAGAAGGCGCGGCGCTCTCGTCAGGCAGAGACATGCATTACCTTGTCCACTTGGGATTCGCAGTCACAACAACAGCAGCAAAAACATCTGATTACAACCAGGAGGATGAGGAGGAGGATGAGCCCTGGGGACGGAGATGACAGGAGACAGATGGGTGCGCGGATACGTGGTAACAAGATGAAGCCACATCAAAGAGGGAAAAAACAATACGTGACATTGTATCCAGCGCAGGCGCACAGCTCTACTGCTGCTGTGTGTGTTCATCCAGCGGCTGGGTGACAACCGGTGATCCAGTGATATGACGACTTCACCAGAGGTTGTCACCCAGCCCTCCGAGAGTCCATTACATGGGCACCCAGTGGCAGTATTATTTGAGCGCTATGTGGCTGCACTGTGAAAAAAGGTCACCTTCTTTGGCAATCACGGATTTGCTGCCGACCATATTCAAAGTGAATTGGAAACGAACAATCGTAGTGACGATCATTCATCCTCCATTCACAACGTCACACGTTAAGGGCATTTTAAACAAGCGCCGATCGACTTGAATATCATTGATAGCCAATAACGAGCGCCAGTTGTTGATAGCTCCTCGTTTCAAGTGCCTTTCACACAGCCCGATGCAAAATGAATAGGGGATGAATGATCGCTATTACGATTGTTCATTCCCCATTCACTTTGCATATCCATGTTTACTTGATTTACCGATTTTAGATATTGTGTGAAAGATGCAATCACCCGCCAAATGAGAATGTGGATGAATGATGGTTAGTACGATCGTTCCTTCCCCATTCACTTTGCTTATAGTCAGCCGCACATCCATGTTTACACAAGGCGACCTGCTGATGATTTTAGATGCCGTGTGAGAAATGCGATCACCCGTCAAATGGGCGTTTCACTGGTTTGTTGGGTAACCGCCGGCAGCTTTACGGGGAGGGGGGGGGGGACAAAAAAAAGACAAATTCTCACCTATGAAAGCAAAGAAAATGACAAAGGCGGCGATATCCCAGTCTGACTGGAACATCTGCTTGGTGGCGATCCGTCCCACCACATCGTTCCACTGGTCCTGCAGCTGCTGACCGATATTACCGCTGGACATTGTGGGGGCGTTCTCTTCGTTGGTGCCGCAACTTACCTACAGATCAAAAGAGACAAGTAACATTACAGCGCAAAGCACGGCGGCGGTGCAGCAAAATTACGGATCCAGAAGATCTCAATAAAAAAGCATAATGGGAAATCCTAACGCTTCTTCTTCTTACATGTATCTGTTTCTGGGAAAGCTGGGTGACAACCAGTATGACATCATTCCAGGTCCAGCTGAGGTTGTCATACCAACTTTTCCAAGATCTGTGGAGCTGGGTGCTGTATCACTGCGCTTGCCGTGCAGGACCCTGGGAAAGCTGGGCGACGGACCCCGCTGCAGCTGTAAGGGTAGCGAGAATGACGTTCACCACCCAAATCGTGACCTCTTTCAGATTTGCATTCAGCCCGACAGGTGATGTTTATGTTTACATGTTGTCTTGTTGCCACGAACGAGTTAGAACCAAATGTGTCGTTTTCTGTTGTGTTTACATTATTGTTACTTTTTATTGATTTATTTATTTTACTTTATGTTTCTTCCTGGAAACCATCAACATGCTGCTAGGGAATCATCTATGGTACTGGCTCCCTATTATAACACATTGTATGCAATTAGGTTAATGAGCCTGACTGTCCTAGGTAAGCCATGAAATATGGCACGGTAAGATCTGTCAGCAGCGGCTAGCCTGCTTGTTGATGGTTACCACCTACCAATGTTTTTTTTTTTTTCCTTTCAGATTGGAACTGCCCTGCTGAGCATCTAATTGACATGGATCTAAAACAATGACAAAAAGCTGATTTTGATGGGTAAAGCTGCGGCCAGGCGCACATTTCCCCTGATGGATTTCTCGAGATTGTAAGATCAGGACTGTCGGGTCTGGTTCCCCTCCCAGGACGCCTATAACAGTCCTCAGGCTGCCCCCTACTGGTCCTGTGACCGTCTCTGTGCAGCAATCAGAGAGATGTAATGATAGGGGTAGGTAAGTGCACCCAGCTCCAGGTAGGTAGGGTTGTCATTTCCACTGGGAGCTCAGGGCAGCCTGGGTACTGGCCGCACCTTATACCGCAAGATAAATATTAGACGTCCTTGTTGTGTCGCCAGAACATGATTTACCCGCGTCTTTCATTTGTCCCATCAGACGACGCAGATTAGAAGTGAGAAGGAGACAAGGGCTATTATGTGTCGGTGTATTATAGGATCTTTGTCTGTGCATGTCATACTACCGCCATATAGTGCTGAAATAACATAGTGCATGTCATACAGAACCCTCAACATGAGCTGCAGCACAGGAGCAGCAGAAGCCTTAGTGCCCATACAACAATATCCGATAGTGAAGCCCATGTAATCATAGTGCCCATGAAAGAGCAGACATATTAGTGCCCCTGTAATAGTGTTACACAGCAGTAGTGCCCATGTAATAGTGTTACCACAGCAGTGGTGCCCATGTAATAGTGTTACCACAGCAGTAGTGCCCATGTAATAGTGTTACCACAGCAGTAGTGCCCATGTAATAGTGTTACCACAGCAGTGGTGCCCGTGTAATAGTGATACCACAGCAGTGGTGCCCATGTAATAGTGTTACCACAGCAGTAGTGCCCATGTAATAGTGTTACCACAGCAGTAGTGCCCGTGTAATAGTGTTACCACAGCAGTAGTGCCCGTGTAATAGTGTTACCACAGCAGTAGTGCCCGTGTAATAGTGTTACCACAGCAGTAGTGCCCATGTAATAGTGTTACCACAGCAGTAGTGCCCATGTAATAGTGTTACCACAGCAGTAGTGCCCGTGTAATAGTGTTACCACAGCAGTAGTGCCCGTGTAATAGTGTTACCACAGCAGTAGTGCCCGTGTAATAGTGTTACCACAGCAGTAGTGCCCATGTAATAGTGTTACCACAGCAGTAGTGCCCCTGTAATAGTGTTACCACAGCAGTAGTGCCCGTGTAATAGTGTTACCACAGCAATAGTGCCCATGTAATAGTGTTACCTCAGCAGTAGTGCCCGTGTAATAGTGTTACCACAGCAATAGTGCCCATGTAATAGTGTTACCACAGCAGTAGTGCCCATGTAATAGTGTTACCACAGCAGTAGTGCCCATGTAATAGTGTTACCACAGCAGTAGTGCCCATGTAATAGTGTTACCACAGCAGTAGTGCCCATGTAATAGTGTTACCACAGCAGTAGTGCCCATGTAATAGTGTTACCACAGCAGTAGTGCCCATGTAATAGTGTAACACAGCAGTAGTGCCCATGTAATAGTGTTACACAGCAGTAGTGCCCCTGTAATAGTGTTACCACAGCAGTAGTGCCCGTGTAATAGTGTTACACAGCAGTAGTGCCCCTGTAATAGTGTTACCACAGCAGTGGTGCCCCTGTAATAGTGTTACCACAGCAATAGTGCCCATGTAATAGTGTTACCACAGCAGTAGTACCCATGTAATAGTGTTACCACAGCAATAGTGCCCATGTAATAGTGTTACCACAGCAGTGGTGCCCCTGTAATAGTGTTACCACAGCAGTAGTGCCCGTGTAATAGTGTTACCACAGCAGTAGTGCTCGTGTAATAGTGTTACCACAGCAGTAGTGCCCGTGTAATAGTGTTACCACAGCAGTAGTGCCCGTGTAATAGTGTTACACAGCAGTAGTGCCCGTGTAATAGTGTTACCACAGCAGTAGTGCCCTTGTAATAGTGTTACCACAGCAGTAGTGCCCATGTAATAGTGTTACCACAGCAGTAGTGCCCCTGTAATAGTGTTACCACAGCAGTAGTGCCCGTGTAATAGTGTTACCACAGCAGTAGTGCCCGTGTAATAGTGTTACCACAGCAGTAGTGCCCGTGTAATAGTGTTACCACAGCAGTAGTGCCCATGTAATAGTGTTACACAGCAGTAGTGCCCATGTAATAGTGTTACACAGCAGTAGTGCCCGTGTAATAGTGTTACCACAGCAGTAGTGCCCGTGTAATAGTGTTACACAGCAGTAGTGCCCATGTAATAGTGTTACACAGCAGTAGTGCCCATGTAATAGTGTTACACAGCAGTAGTGCCCCTGTAATAGTGTTACACAGCAGTAGTGCCCATGTAATAGTGTTACCACAGCAGTAGTGCGTGCCCATGTAATAGTGTTGCCACAGCAGTAGTGCCCCTGTAATAGTGTTACCACAGCAGTAGTGCCCATGTAATAGTGTTACCACAGCAGTAGTGCCCATGTAATAGTGTTGCCACAGCAGTAGTGCCCCTGTAATAGTGTTACACAGCAGTAGTGTCCATGTAATAGTGTTACACAGCAATAGTGCCCATGTAATAGTGTTACCACAGCAGTAGTGCCCGTGTAATAGTGTTACCACAGCAATAGTGCCCATGTAATAGTGTTACCACAGCAGTGGTGCCCCTGTAATAGTGTTACCACAGCAGTAGTGCCCATGTAATAGTGTTACACAGCAGTAGTGCCCATGTAATAGTGTTACACAGCAGTAGTGCCCATGTAATAGTGTTACCACAGCAGTAGTGCCCATGTAATAGTGTTACCACAGCAGTGGTGCCCATGTAATAGTGTTACCACAGCAGTAGTGCTCATGTAATAGTGTTGCCACAGCAGTAGTGCCCCTGTAATAGTGTTACCACAGCAGTAGTGCCCATGTAATAGTGTTACCACAGCAGTAGTGCCCATGTAATAGTGTTGCCACAGCAGTAGTGCCCCTGTAATAGTGTTACACAGCAGTAGTGTCCATGTAATAGTGTTACACAGCAGTAGTGTCCATGTAATAGTGTTACCACAGCAGTAGTGCCCCTGTAATAGTGTTACCACAGCAGTAGTGCCCATGTAATAGTGTTACCACAGCAGTAGTGCCCATGTAATAGTGTTACCACAGCAATAGTGCCCATGTAATAGTGTTACCACAGCAGTAGTGCCCATGTAATAGTGTTACACAGCAATAGTGCCCATGTAATAGTGTTACCACAGCAGTAGTGCCCATGTAATAGTGTTACCACAGCAGTAGTGCCCATGTAATAGTGTTACCACAGCAGTAGTGCCACTGTAATAGTGTTACCACAGCAGTAGTGCCCCTGTCCTGTAATAGTGATACACAGCAGTAGTGCCCATGTAATAGTGTTACACAGCAGTAGTGCCCATGTAATAGTGTTACACAGCAGTAGTGCCCGTGTAATAGTGTTACCACAGCAGTAGTGCCCATGTAATAGTGTTACACAGCAGTAGTGACCCTGTAATAGTGTTACACAGCAGTAGTGCCCCTGTAATAGTGTTACACAGCAGTAGTGCCCATGTAATAGTGTTACACAGCAGTAGTGCCCATGTAATAGTGTTACACAGCAGTAGTGCCCATGTAATAGTGTTACCACAGCAGTAGTGCCCATGTAATAGTGTTACCACAGCAATAGTGCCCATGTAATAGGGTTACCACAGCATTCATATAATGATACTTCACATAGCGACCCTATAATAATACCAGACACACTAATCATATAATAATACCAACCATAGTGACCATATAGTAATACCAACCATAGTGACCATATAGTAATACCAACCATAGTGACCATATAATGACATAGTGACCATATAGCAGTGCCAACCACAGTGATAATACAGGAATGCCTATCATAGTGACTATGTTTATCGTGACATGATGGGGGTTGTGATCCTCCGGCCCAGGCGGCCATCATCCTGCTCCTCACAGGTATGCGGTGTGTTTTGTGCGGCTTCGCTTCCTCCTCCATACCTGAGCGCGCGCCTCGCGCTGTAGATATTAATCATTAGATCTTCACCTGTAAACCTCATAACAGTGCCGAATCTACTGCCGGGGGATGGGCTGGACGTCTCTCATATGTGCGGGCCCCGGGCCCCTAGTGTATGAGTGCCTATAAGGGTATCATATGGCATTGATGAGGGTCACAATCAGAACTTCTGAAGGGAAATTATCAGCATCCATTCCACTCAGTGTTTTTCAGCTCCAGATCTCTGCTTGCTGTCAGCGAATGAGAACATAGCTTGTCCTCACAGCTGTGGGGTCCATTATAGTTGTATCCAGACATTTTCCTGCACTGACACACTGTCACGGGAAAGCTTGTGCTGATGTGTTTAGCTCATTGTCTAATCTGGATACAATTGTAGCAAACGCTCAGCTGTGAGAAATACTGGGACAGGACGGGTTTTAGCCCCTGGATTCACTCATTCACTGACAGTACGCAGAGGCCTTGAAAATGGTGAAAAACTGGAAGCCCCCTTAAGGGTTGAGGCTATAGGGGGTCTCGGCTGCATGCGGCACATATGTTCTGCTATATGATACGGACTGTGACATTGTGACGCTCCCTCTCCTGTACACAGAGCAGACCTGACTGTGATTATACTGCAGGGGCCCTACAGGTAATGGGGGGTCCGCACAGTGGGTGGGGGTACATACCTGCTGAGGAGGAGTGGGCAGCCCGTGTCACGGCTCTCGTCTTCCTGCTTCCTGCACAGTGGGTAGGTGTGCACAGTGGGTAGGTGTGCCCAGAGCATCACTGACCGCCCAGGTGTGGGAACCTGTATGACAACCTGCGGAGGAGGGGAGGGGGGAGAGGACGAGCTGAGATCTGCTGCGGGGGCTACCTGACACCTGTTCACACGCAGCAGATAATCCAGTCATTTCTGCAGCAAATCTGCCGCGTGTGAACTCTGCCCTGAGAGGCGGCAGGGACGCAGAACATAAGAAAAGATTGAGCTCAGCGTCCACTTTTCTCTGTATACTTTGTTTCACTGTCAAAACCTCTGCTTGCTGTCAGTGAATGAGCACGCTCTTGTATGCCTTCAGAGGCTACAGTCCTGTGTACATACTATTGTTTCCGGCTCAGACAATGCTCTTAAAGGGGTTGTCCTGTGGATAGGTGAGACGGTCCCATCGGCAGCTGCTGCACAAGCCTCTCTGATGGTTTGTTACAATGTATCAGTCCGGGGTCCAGGATATAAGATGCACAGATATTATGTGCCCTACGTGAGGGTTGGCAGAAGAACCAGAGTGGACCCCTGATCCACTCTTGGTGCTGCCGCCTCCTCCTAGTCTACCGAGCACAGCGCCGCACAGTGGCTTGGGTTGGTATTGCAGCTCAGTCCCATTCACTTGAATTGGACCGAGCCACAGAAGGCTCATGTGGCCCCTTCCAGCAGCTGAGTCGGACCCCCACTGGTCCTGACCGATCCTGAGGAGCCTTTAACCCCTCGTGTACTACCACTAACTTTCTGCCCGACCCCGTTCAGGTGTGGGGGACACAGATATTTTTGCAGCATGCGAATAGACCCCTAGACTCAGGGGCGTAGCTAAAGGCTCACGGGCCCTGGTGCAAAAGTTCAGCTTGGGCCCCCCTTCCCTCAGTGCTTTGTGTGTCTTCTTATGCGGGACAAGGGTCTTTGGGCCCCCTCAGGCTCCTGGGCCCGGTAGTGACTGCTACCTCTGCACCCCCTATAGCTACGCCCCTGCCTAGACTGCTGTTTTGCCCCCTCCACCAAGGTCAGCAGGGGGGGGTGGGGGCATCATATTATACGACCCCCGGAGCCGTGTTACTCCTTACCCTTTAATTTTTATTTTTTTTAGTCTGAGTAATTCCGTCCCTCCCCCATGTCCGTGGGCTATGTGAATGAAGCCGCTGCCTTCATAGCGGACGGGTCCACATAGATGTATTGATCGCCTCGTGGCTCAATCATTGGTTCATCAATAAAGTCGTGAATCATCACTAAACCCAACGCTGCCGGAGGCTGTCATGTATGCTCCAGAAGGCAAAGGGTTAATTCAGCCTCCCAAACATGTAACGGGGGTCCTTCGCACGTAGTGCTCCCCTGGTAAAATTCTGTCTGCCTGCAGCCACCACTAGAGGGTGCCCACTGCCTTCCTGTATACATCTGTATGCAGTGAGCTCCCCCTGGTGGTGACTGCAGGAAACTCAAGGAAACCATTTCAAAGCCGGGCTTTCCCCTCAGCAACCCTGTGTTCTACGGTAGGTTCACCCACTGCCTGCCTACTTACCTCATCCAGCCCTCACTGCTGCCCCTCGTCAGCTTTCGAAAGGAAACACTTTTTTCCAGCTTACCCTCCGCTTGCTCATTGTATCATGAAAAGTATGGCGACCTTCATTGACCCGCCCCCCCCCTTCTTAAGATCACTGCTTACTGTCTGTGAATGGCAACACTTTTATTTCCATAGAGAGACTGAAAGGTCATATTGACCTAATGCTTCTCGCAGCTGACAGTTTGTTACAGTGTAGCCATTGTATCACTCATATGAACGCTTGTCTTCCATAGAGTTGTATGGGGCGGCAGCGTCCATGAGTCCTTCTAGGGAGTAGGGATGGGGGCCCCTATACTAGTGCCAGTGGTGGGGGCCATCAGTAACTCTGTCACAAGTAGGATGAAAATTCCAGGCAGCTGCAGTACTGAGCAGTGTCCAGCAGGTGGTGCTGTGTCATTCAGAATAATACAGCAGGGACAGGACCACTGATATCATAAGACACAGAAATGATGTTGTCTATGCGCTGGGCCCTCGACATCTGCCCATGATCAGGCACCGACACTCTGATTAAACATATAATCATGTGTCTATGACGTACATCAGAGGCGTAATCGTTGGGGCGTGGGGCGGCTGCGTGACGTCTGTGACACCGGGGTCACCACTACTGCATCATGCACAGGGCTATGGTGGGTGTCAGGGTATGGTAGTGTTTATACATCTCGTATATTGTGGTGCAACCTCTGTACCAGTATATTCCGCCTATAGGAAAGGGGGATGGAGCAAAGGCTCCTGCTATGGGGCCCCTAAAAACTAGGGGCCCGTTCTAGGTTGGTCTCATCCTCATTCAAGAAGGACCTGCAAAGGGATGTGGTCTCCGCAGGTGCGGCGGCGTTAGCAGCCATGGAAGTAGAAGGAATTACTCAAATCATGGTGAGTGTTGGTGTCAAGCAGCTGCCGAAAGGAGTGGTAATTTTATCATGGTCAGCTGTGGACTGTCTCTTTGAAGAGCTTCGATGAGAATGTTCTCTAACTACAACTCCCAGCTTGCCCTGACGGGGGCCTGGGAGCTGTAGTTCTAAATCAGCTTGGGTCGCAAGGTAAAAACTCCTTGGGTAATAGGAAACCAATGATGATGGAGGTCAGGGCTGCGAGAGGGATCTGATGAGAGTTGTAGTCTAGAGGTATAGCACGCTGGCGATCATGTGACTGGCGCTGGCAGCCGGGGCTTGTATTATTCATATGCTTGTGATTACAGCTCCGCTCTCTTCCAGATTTAATTAAAGCAAATAATTGCAATTTCTTGAAGACGCTTCGCGGTGTTGGTCCCGGGACCGCAGCTGGCGCGTCAGCGTAGCATTGTTTAATGTCACTGAGGCTCCGCAGGATGATGTCCCCAGGTATACAGAGCGCGAACTGTGGGTGGATATAGCAACTGGGGCGCCAGGAGGAATTAACCTCTCACAGTCCATAAATAGACTTTGAAACTAACGCGTTTCGGGGCTGTGGATTGAAATGCATCACTGTGACCTTTTACTTTAATATACTGGTAACTATTTGCGGAGACATCAGCTACAGTTACTGAAAGAAGGTTCAATCGTTTTCAAAAAATATGTTCATGTTGGATTGAAACGCATCACAGTGGCTGGGTTTTAGTTTTCCTCGAAAACGCTTATCAGTCACTGTGGCATGTTTGAAAAAAAAATCATGTTGACCAAAACGCGTCAACTTCTAGACTATTTTATTTCCTTCTAAAGTCAGTGTGACACATTTCGATCCACAGTAGATCTTTGTTAGTCTGATTTTGAAGAGTTAAAACGTGTTTCAGTGAAACGCATTTTGCTCCAACATGGGTCTTTTGAATCATTTAGAGACTCATCACACTGAATGATGCGTTTCAGTCCAGCACAGATCAAATGGTCTGTGTGCTGGGTCAAAAAGAGTCACGCAATATACTCGGCAATGCACTCAGGGGGTTCCATTATGAAGGGATTGAAACGCATTAATGTGACTATAATCCCAGTGATTTGAGTGCATGGGTGAGCCTGCAAGGAATCACATCCTCCATTCACTGTGGCGCATTTCAGTCTTCAAACTTTCAGATCCAACACAGATCTTAAATGGTCCGAAAAAATGTCATTAAGAAAACTGTCCAATTGCAACGCATTTCAGTCTAGCACAGATCATCTTCAGTCTGTGTGTTAACTCAATGACACTTCATAATCACTGGAGTCCAGTTGATAAGACGCGTTTCATTTCTATGTAACCTAGTTTTTAGTCGTCTCTTTGAAAAAGATCAGACCCATCACTCAGACTGGAATATATTTTTCCACATGGGGTCATCAATATACATCAGTCACAGTGTGACGCATTTCAATCCAGCACAGGATTATTTTAGTCTGTTTTACGAAGACTGGCACATCAAAGTGACAGAGTAATTTATTCTACAATGCGTTTCAGTTCAGCACATATTTATTTTTTTATTTTTTCTTACTAGGCCCGGAAAGCACTTAAATCACTGATGCATTTTGACCCAAGACAGGAAAAAAAAAAAAAAAAAAAAGGGCTTGGTGGCTTGAAATGCGTCACGGTAAGGGAGGATATTTTTCAACTCAGAGTCACCAATGCGCATAAGCCACTGGGACGCGTTTCAGTCCAACATGGATCTTTTTATTGTGCACTCCGCACCCATTCACTTGAACAATCACGAAGATGCGGAACAGAAGCACGGATCGGAACCCCACCCCTATTTTCTTGGGGTGCGGACGGATCACGGACCCATTCAAGTTGATTGGGTCTCGATCCGTCCCGGCCACGTTGCCCGTGCATTGGAGGCTGCAAATTGCGGAACCATAACGGCCGTGTGAATGAGCCCCTATTGATGTAGGCCGCAGGGAGTTTTGCAGCAATCCTCATTACCTGCGCTGCTCTCCGTCTCGTGTACAAATCCTAATCACAATCGACATTTTTATGGATTTTTCCTTTTTTTCCTTTTGTGTTCATTTCCCTTCATTACATCCCATTATAATCTACAGAGGTGTTTATCTTCGGCCCCCGCCGCTGCCTCGTCATTCTGCGTCCTGTGAGTCCTAGATCAGATGATGTTTCTGCTCCACAAGATCTGAGCCGACAGAACCGGCAGCGGAACCAAGATACAAAGTATCGACCCGCATCACTATAGGGCATCCGATACATTGTATCCTGTGTCACACAATCACAGGCTGTCTAATGCTGTGTCACACAATCACAGTCTGTCTCATCCTGTGTCACACAATCACAGTCTGTCTCATCCTGTGTCACACAATCACAGTCTGTCTCATCCTGTGTCACACAATCACAGTCTGTCTCATCCTGTGTCACACAATCACAGGCTGTCTAATGCTGTGTCACACAATCCTAGTCTGTCTCATCCTGTGTCACACAATCATAGTCTGTCTCATCCTGTGTCACACAATCCTAGTCTGTCTCATCCTGTGTCACACAATCATAGTCTGTCTCATCCTGTGTCACACAATCATAGTCTGTCGCATCCTCTGTCACACAATCATAGTCTGTCTCATTCTGTGTCACACAATAACAGTCTGTCTCATTCTCTGTCACACAATCATAGTCTGTCTCATCCTCTGTCACACAATCACAGTCTGTCTCATCCTGTGTCACACAATCATTGTCTGTCTCATCCTGTGTCACACAATCATTGTCTGTCTCATCCTGTGTCACACAATCACAGTCTGTCTCATCCTGTGTCACACAATCACAGTCTGTCTCATCCTGTGTCACACAATCATAGTCTGTCTCATTCTGTGTCACACAATCATTGTCTGTCTCATTCTGTGTCACACAATCACAGTCTGTCTCATCCTGTGTCACACAATCATAGTCTGTCTCATCCTGTGTCACACAATTATAGTCTGTCTCATCCTGTGTCACACAATCCTAGTCTGTCTCATCCTGTGTCACACAATCATAGTCTGTCTCATCCCGTGTCACACAATCATAGTCTGTCTCATTCTCTGTCACACAATCATAGTCTGTCTCATTCTCTGTCACACAATCACAGTCTGTCTCATCCTGTGTCACACAATCACAGTCTGTCTCATCCTGTGTCACACAATCACAGTCTGTCTCATCCTGTGTCACACAATCACAGTCTGTCTCATCCTGTGTCACACAATCACAGTCTGTCTCATCCTGTGTCACACAATAATAGTCTGTCTCATTCTCTGTCACACAATCACAGTCTGTCTCATCCTGTGTCACACAATCACAGTCTGTCTCATCCTGTGTCACACAATCATAGTCTGTCTCATTCTCTGTCACACAATCACAGTCTGTCTCATCCTGTGTCACACAATCACAGTCTGTCTCATCCTGTGTCACACAATCCTAGTCTGTCTCATTCTGTGTCACACAATCACAGTCTGTCTCATCCTCTGTCACACAATCACAGTCTGTCTCATCCTGTGTCACACAATCACAGTCTGTCTCATTCTGTGTCACACAATCATAGTCTGTCTCATCCTGTGTCACACAATCACAGGCTGTCTCATCCTGTGTCACACAATCACAGTCTGTCTCATCCTGTGTCACACAATCACAGTCTGTCTCATCCTGTGTCACACAATCACAGTCTGTCTCATTCTGTGTCACACAATCACAGTCTGTCTCATCCTGTGTCACACAATCACAGTCCGTCTCATCCTGTGTCACACAATCATAGTCTGTCTCATCCTCTGTCACACAATCACAGGCTGTCTCATCCTGTGTCACACAATCACAGTCTGTCTCATCCTCTGTCACACAATCACAGTCTGTCTCATTCTCTGTCACACAATCACAGGCTGTCTCATCCTGTGTCACACAATCACAGTCTGTCTCATTCTCTGTCACACAATCACAGTCTGTCTCATTCTCTGTCACATGTATAAAACATACAATCAGTGAAATCAGACAGCAATATTAACCCCTGCGGTGCCATCTATAGAAATGGTGCAGCCTATTAGATTTATCGAGGACGGGGATGTTAAATGTGAAATACCGCGAGAGCGACCACAATCACAACCATGTGGAGGGAACCGTAATTCAGTCATTTTCTTAATGCCGGGTCCATATTGACTGTGGCCGACGCTTCTCTTGAGCTAATGTAGTAATAGATTTAAAGGGCCAGTTCACCCATAAGTCCTTGATTTGTCTTCTTCTATGAATTCTATTTAGCCTTTTCTATTTTCTGCCCCTAGAAAAGCTGGGTGACCCTTAGATGGCTTTCACACAGCTTCCTCATACTTCTGAAGGCAAGCCTGAGAATTTGTGTGGTTACTGTCGCTTTAAGAACACTGACCTATCAGTAACACTCCCAGCGGGTGCTCCTGGGGTACGCTGTTACCTCTCATCACAACCCTGACTATGATACTCATCATCCCTCGCCCTGGCTGTGAACCTGTGGACGGTGATCAGAAGCGTCAGGACCTCCGGGAGAATAACCGGTTGAGTGTGAAACGCGTGCTGCACAGCGGCGGGTGATGGTTTGATGTGATGTGATTGGACGGCGCCGGCGTCACGTACAATATGTACTTATTAGGATGCCTGCATGGATGAGGGGATCGTATAAAAGCGTCAACACCTGTCAGAAAATCACCCGTCACCTCTAATGTACTGACGCATTTCACGCTCTCATTCTCTGCACTATAGACTCCGAACACTGCAGCCATGTAACATAATACACTTCCGATATCAGTTCTTCACTGTTTTCAAGATCTCTGTTTTCTGTCAGTAACTAGAAACATTCTTTTTGACACCCAGAGGCTTGAAAGACGACCCCTGACCTAATACATTTAATCAGCTGAGGGTTTGTTACAGTTGTATCCAGTCTAGACCGTCCTCTGTGAGGTAAACAGTCTGGACCTTGAACTGGTACATTGTAACAAACCCTCGGGACAGGAGAGACCTGAAGTGTGGACCTCACAGAGGATTGGATTGTAACAAACCCAAAGTATTGTCAGCCTCTGAATGTAATTAAACCTGTTCCCATTCACAGGCAGCAAGCAGAGGTATTGAAACTGGGAAGAAAAGAAATTACAAAGTTACTTCTGGTTCTACATGAATTAAAGGAGTTTTGATATTGATGGCCTGTCCTCAGGATATGTCAGTAATATGAGGTGGGCGGGGGTCCGGCTCCTGGCACCCCCAGCTGGTCAGCTGTATGAAGAGGCTGCGGCGCTCCGGTCAGGGCACTATATGGCAGAGTTATGCATTTAACATGGAACTGCTCTAACATTACTTTATGCCACCATATGGCACTTATTGTACTCTATGACCCTGTTATATATTTCCCTGAGAGCACTATAGGGCACTGCTATCTATTTACCATATAGCACTATAGGGCACTGCTATGTATTTACCATATGGCACTATTATATATTTTCCTTATAGTACTCTATGGCACTTTTATATATTTCCCTGATAGCACTATAGGACACTGTTATGTATTTACTTTATGGCATTATATGGCACCATTATATATTTACCCTATGGCACTATAGGGCACTGCTATGTATTTACCATATGATACTATATGGCACCATTTTATATTTACCTTATGGCACTATAGGGCACTGCTATGTATTTACCATATAGCACTATTATGTATTTTCTATATATATTTACTATATAGCACTATTATATATTTTCCTTATAGTACTCTATGGCACTGTTCAGAGATAGCAAAACATCTGGATGAAGGGCCCGTATGCAAGTGGCCCGAAACGCGTCGCATTATACTACAGTTTCTCCTTTTGTACACATAGATTTTAAATGAAAATGTGAAAGAATAAAGCATTGGTTTTTAGGGAAAAGGAGCTGGACGTTTTTTGCTATCTCTGGATTGTTCACCTCGTCACGTCTGGACCAGTATAGTCCGTGTCTCCTTTAAAAAACTGGAGGTGAGCGCTGCAGTAAATGAACTGTTTCTTTGTATCTATGGCACTGTTATATATTCACCTTTTACAACTATATAGCACTATTATGCTGTGTATTTTCCATAGAATACTATATGACACTACTATGTATTTATGCCACGATATGGCACTGCTATGTATTTACTGTATGATACTATATAGCACTGTTATATATTATCCTTATAGTACTGTAGGGCAGTGTTATGTACCGTATTTATGGCACTGCTATGTATTTACTATATGATACTATATAGCACTGTTATATATTATCCTTATAGTACTGTAGGGCACTGTTATGTACCGTATTTATGGCACTGCTATGTATTTACGGTATGATACTATATAGCACTGTTATATATTATCCTTATAGTACTGTAGGGCACTGTTATGTACCGTATTTATGGCACTCTGTGGCTCTGCTATGTATTTACTGTATGATACTATATAGCACTGTTATATATTTTCCTTATAGTACTGTAGGGCACTGTTATGTACCGTATTTATGGCACTCTGTGGCGCTGCTACGTATTTACCATATGATGCTATATGGCACTGTTATCCCACATATCTAATATCCCATTCTGGCTGCGGTATTATGAGGATACTCAACTAGTCTGGAGAATCTTATGTATCATCTCTGTATCGTAATCAAGCGTCATCCACAGGGGGATGAGATATGTGCCCCTGATGCCCACCAGGTATATGCCGCAGGCTGCTGGGTAGCGGGCACCTTGTCCTAGCGCTGCTGATAAATGCATCCTCCCTGCAGAAGATGATTATCCGTAATTTACACTTTTCCTCCATTTTCTGTGTTTCTCCCCTGGAGATCCGGCTGCTCATCACCAGGGAACTCCTCATCTGCCTAGAGTGTATTTTATACTCCATTCACATCCAAAGCTGCGCTCACAATCATGACGATCCGCATATGGTAGCCGTCTGCTCCTGTGTCTGACAGTGACCTGTTGACAACCCCAAGGGCAACATGCAGGATTGTGAATGCAGCTCTGGGTGTGACTGGAGTATAATACATGACAAGTGGAGTTATGCTTTAAGGCGATGGTCTCCATCTTAAGGGGGGAGGGGGTCATCACCGAGCATCACGAATTGTTCTGGGTGTCGGTGATATCTTAAATCACGCAGGATAAAATGGTTGGTGCGGCAACTAAGTACTAAATGCTCCAGCAATATTACTCTGCAGTGTGCAATAATACCACCATACAGTGCACAATAATTCCACCACATAGTGCTTACATAGCAATGCCTTACACTACCCACAGAATTAGGTCGCATGCCCTTCATATGCCAGTGCCATGCAATGTGGAACTAAAACCAGCAAAAAGCACCAAATAATTCCACCATCTGGCGCCCATGTAGCAATGCCCCACAGTGAAACATAATAGCACCAAACAATGCTCAAATAACTAGGTGATATATAATAAAAGCATAAAATACTTAAAAAACTGTAATGCATATTGCCCAAAAATTTCAATGGTTTGCAATGCCCAAAAAATGCCCATAAATAATTCCACCACATACTCTCAATATGACTGCCCTACAGTGTAAATAATACCACCCTACGGTTCAAAACAGATATATTTCCCACATAGAAGTCCCATATAGCTTGACCATAAAAAGGCCAAATAAAAAACACATGAATTAACAATGGAACAGCGCTATAGACAGCTCAAAACACACTGTTAAATATGCCCGCCATATAGTACCTGCGCTATAACACACTCTGCAATTTACACTAACACTCAGTTCACACTTTCGCGTAAAACGCCGCTTTTGAACGCACATAAAAACGCACAACAGTAAAGGAACCATGCATTCCAATGAGGGTGGTTCACACTTGCGCGTTTTTATGCGCGTTCGTAGGCGCCTATAAACGTCCGACGCATAGGCAAGTATGTTCGCGTTAATTTGGGCGTTTATCCAGCGTTTGGTTCCAATAGACTTCAATGGGAAACGCCATAGGCGTGTTGTTCGGGCGTTTGTGCCGCGTAAAACGCGCCTATGGATGCGCGTTTTACAAAGTTTGCAACATGCTGAATCAGCCACCATGGAATGTCACACCTCTAAAGCACTCAGATTGGCCAAACTATATCATTGATCATTGGCCAACTATGCAGTCAATCACATAAACGCGCGTCAAACGCGCCTACACTATTTACCAAAACGCTTGAAAAAACGCGCCTATATGCAAGTCTTGAACGCACCAAAAACGCTAGGCTTCAAAACGCTCAGGTCTGAACCCAGTGTAAAAGTCTAAATATGCAGGGCAAAAGTGCTGTGCACAAAAAGCAGTGCCCAGAGAAAAACATTCAGAGGGAGTCTCTCCTCTCACATGCCAGATAATACCGCCATGTTTAACAGCAAGCTTTGGGATGGGGCTCTAGGGACATGATATATCACTGACGAGGCAGCGACAAAGGATTCGGGTTATATCAGCTGTGTATAATGATATACCGCAAACTAAAATATGAAGACAATCATGTACATAGGAGACAGTATTATAGTAGTTATATTCTTGTACATAGCAGCAGTATTATAGTAGTTATATTCTTGTACATAGGAGGCAGTATTATAGTAGTTATATTCCTGTACATAGGAGGCAGTATTATAGTAGTTATATTCTTGTACATAGGAGGCAGTATTATAGTAGTTATATTCTTGTACATAGGAGCAGTATTATAGTAGCTATATTCCTGTACATAGGAGCAGTATTATAGTAGGTATATTCTTGTACATAGGAGGCAGTATTATAGTAGTTATATTCTTGTACATAGGGGGCAGTATTATAGTAGTTATATTCTTGTACATAGGAGCAGTATTATAGTAGTTATATTCTTGTACATAGGAGCAGTATTATAGCAGCTATATTCCTGTACATAGGAGCAGTATTATAGTAGTTCTATTCTTGTACATAGGAGCAGTATTATAGTAGTTATATTCCTGTACATAGGAGCAGTATTATAGTAGTTATATTCTTGTACATAGGAGTAGTATTATAGTAGTTATATTCTTGTACATAGGAGGCAGTATTATAGTAGTTATATTCTTGTACATAGGAGCAGTATTATAGTAGTTATATTCTTGTACATAGGAGCAGTATTATAGTAGTTATATTCTTGTACATAGGAGGCAGTATTATAGTAGTTATATTCTTGTACATAGGAGCAGTATTATAGTAGTTATATTCTTGTACATAGGAGGCAGTATTATAGTAGTTATATTCTTATACATAGCAGCAGTATTATAGTAGTTATATTCTTGTACATAGGAGCAGTATTATAGTAGTTATATTCCTGTACATAGGAGGCAGTATTATAGTAGTTATATTCTTGTACATAGGAGCAGTATTATAGTAGTTATATACTTGTATATAGGAGCAGTATTATAGCAGACAGTATTATAGTAGTTATATTCTTGTACACAGGAGCAGTATTATAGTAGTTATATTCTTGTACATAGGAGGCAGTATTATAGTGGTTATATTCTTGTACATAGGAGCAGTATTATAGCAGTTATATTCTTGTACATAGGAGCAGTATTATAGTAGTTATATTCTTGTACATAGGAGGCAGTATTATAGTAGTTATATTCTTGTACATAGGAGCAGTATTATAGCAGTTATATTCTTGTACATGAGAGCAGTATTATAGTAGTTATATTCTTGTACATAGGGGGCAGTATTATAGTAGTTATATTCTTGTACATAGGAGCAGTATTATAGTAGTTATATTCTTGTACATAGGAGCAGTATTATAGTAGATATATTCTTGTACATAGGAGCAGTATTATAGCAGTTATATTCTTGTACATGAGAGCAGTATTATAGTAGTTATATTCTTGTACATAGGAGCAGTATTATAGTAGTTATATTCTTGTACATAGGAGCAGTATTATAGTAGTTATATTCTTGTACATAGGAGCAGTATTATAGTAGATATATTCTTGTACATAGGGGCAGTATTATAGTAGTTATATTCTTGTACATAGGGGCAGTATTATAGTAGTTATATTCTTGTACATAGGAGCAGTATTATAGTAGTTATATTCTTGTACATAGGAGGCAGTATTATAGTAGTTATATTCCTGTACATAGGAGGCAGTATTATAGTAGTTATATTCTTGTACATAGGAGCAGTATTATAGTAGTTATATTCTTGTACATGAGAGCAGTATTATAGTAGTTATATTCTTGCCCATATTTTTATACATCGGGTATTTGTTATTCAGGAGGTTTTGCAACCAGACACTCTATATATACCGTAGATGACGTCCGTATTTTGCCGTTATTATAATTTTATCTTCTCTGGAATTTTCCGCCCTTGTTTTTTTCACATATTCGATCTGACCCCTATAAGGATGAGAGCCCCTTTGCTACCATCCCTTTCTGTCTCTGGTGTTTCATCTCCATGGTTAATATGGGTGAGTTTATTGGGTATAATGAAGAACCAGTAATGAGGTGAGCTGAGTGGTTCTGGGTCTGGCACGTGGAGTTGGATACGAGCCGGAATTATGCATGTCGCTTTTTTGTCCCCAGAGATGAAAAGAGAAGTTTAAAATGCTGCTGAAATTTTAATTGATAAACTATTGTCTTTTGTTCATTTATTAATTCAGAAAACTTAACCCCTTATTACCCAAATATCATCAAATAGTTTTGCTGTAGATCGGCGTTTCCTGTTGGCTGCACAGGAGCCCTTCCCCCCAGTCCGCAGCCAGACACCCATAAAGTGCCCTTGGCTCATGTCACTTCTTCATGGGGAGCTGCGGGTCCTCCTGTCCTGGGGTATGATGACATCCACTAGGAGGGGGCCCCATGTTTGGTTGTTTTTATGTCCCCTCCTTCACTCTGGGCTCAGTTTCTGAAATATTTTCTCATTTTCTTCCCAGAACTGGATGTTCTCACAATTATCTTTTAATTCACATTATTTTCATGCCCACAGAGCTCTCTAAGAGTATCATGGGAGTGAAGGATCTAATCACGTCAGTGGGAGGCTGCGATGCTCTGCACAGCCGTCAATTGTCCGGCTTTTAGGTTGAGAGGTCCATTACATGGTGACTTCCGGGACGTCTTGGCCTCATCTTCATCAACCCGTCCAACCTCTTGGCTGCTCCCGACTTTTCCTTCATTACAAAACAAGCCACAGCAATGACATGGGGCAACTTTATTTAAAGGGCAACTCCACCTTAGTGCCCAATGAGTATATAAGGTGGCTGCATGAATAGCAATCCCCTCCTGCAATACGTCTATCTGTATGTCTTCTGGATGCCACGTGCCATACACTTCTGCAGGAGCTGCTACTGGAATGATATTATGGAGTTACTATTCATGCAGTTCTCCCAGGAGGCTTCTTTCTGATGATTTTGCCAAAAAGATCTGAAGGTTTGTGATTCCTTAATGTATTTCTCTAGCTGTCAGAGCTCCGACCCCCTTCCTATAGTTATACACTACGTCACCACTAGGGGGAGCTCACTGCACACTCGTTATCCATTAATGTCTTAAGTAAGCTCTTGAGCTCCCCCTAGTGGTGGCTGCAGGCACAGCTCCCCCTTGTGGATTTGGAGCTTTATAGACCATTGATGGAAGAGTGAGGTGGTGGTCACTCTTGAGGAAGCCCCTCTCAAATGCTACATACTACTACATAAAGTTTTAACATACTCTGTGCTGCTGTTAGATAACTCGTTCTGTGTTTTAAAACATGTTTCATGTATAAAATGGACAGTAAATGGCATGGAGATAAAGACAGAAGAGTATGGAGACAGCACAGAGTATTTCAGCTTTTGACTGTGGTAGATGGACCTTGTGTGATGTATGTCAGGGATGCCCAACCAGTGGCCCTCCAGCTGTTGCAAAACTACAGCTATTAGCCTATAGCTACTAGGGCATGCTGGGAGTTGTAGTTTTTCAACAGTTGGAGGGACGCAGGTGGAGCACCCCGATGGATGTGTTTCTGCCCATGAGCCTGAGGCCTCGTACATGTCCGAGCTCCGCTGATCGGTACGCCGCAGCAGCTGAGACCTGCCCCCCACCCCCGACCACTTCTTCATCTTCATCACTTGTCACATAAAATGCGGTTTTCCACATGAGCACTTGAGCGCACTTCTGATAACTGACCTTTCAGTCGCTTCCACTTCGGCGTCCCTGTCGCGCCACATAATCCCCGTCTCCCTCTTCCATCTCCACGGGGAATAGAAATGATTCAATTAAAGGTGAAGCTGCATCTTAATCTCCATTATCACCACCTCCATCTTTGCTGTCCTATACCTGGACGTCTCCCGTTACCACAGCCTGATATCATCATTATGCCACCCATACAGGTTTATAGAGCACCTGTCAGCAGAATCAACCCTATGACATCAGGTAGAGAGGCGAGAATCGATTCTGATGAAATGATTTGTCTCATTAGCAGGAGCCTGTGGGGGCTGACCCCCACAGGGGAAGAAGGGGCTGTGTGATCGGCATGGCCGGACATCTCGCCCAGTCCTGACTTCTGCCCCCCAGACACAAAGGCTCTGATTAGGGAGAAGCAACTGTTCATGCACCATTCCTCGGGAGAGCAGAGGCGCATGAGCAGTCACTGCTCCGGTAGCAGAAGTAGAGTCTTTGCGTCTGCGTTACTACTCAGAGCAGAGGCGCAAGCGCGAGATTGGCAGAGCTGGGCGGGATGTCCGGACCTGTCAATCAACAGACAGGTGGGCACATCGTCACATGAGGGGACAGCTCATCACAGGGGAAGAACTCTCGCTAATGAGACAAATCGATTCATTAGAATTAATTTGCTTATGCCAGGTAATACTGCCTGGTAGAGTCGATCCTGCTGATTACAATGATACCTGACTTGTGAGAATCGGTTACAACGTTCCCAAGAAAAAGATACTTTATTCAGAGGAGCTGAGGTGCACCCAAGTGGTAGACTCCACCCCTCGGTGCACTGAAGTCCTCATTTGCATACAGAATAAAAAAAAAATTCTGGGGAATGCCGCAACCTATAGGTATCGTTTTAATCCATAGGATTGAGCATGCTAGACAGCGTGTGTGCGGTTTGATAGGGTTGATTCTACTGCCAGGTGCTCTTTAAATAAAGTATAGCTTTTCCAAGCATTAGTATTCTTTACATGCGGCACGGTGACATTGCTTATTTTATGATGTTATGCCTGGTATTGCAGCTCAGGTGGCTGTAGTGTAATACCACATTCAACCTGTGGACAGGTGGGGCGCCCTTTAGGACTCTAATTCCTGATGCATCAATCACCTTGAACATTTCCACCTTGTATCTGAGTGGTTGCGCATTGATATGGACCTTTCATTGCATATTTAAGCAGATTAACTGCACAGGAGTCTGGGAAAGCTGGGTGACCACGTGCATGAGAGCCTTGGGATCTTATATCCTAAGAGTTGATTGGATCTGAAATACCATCACGATGGCTCCTTCTCAGTGGAGGGGCCTCCTCCAAAACCTCAGTACAGAAGAGCTGAGAAGTGGATACAATTGGACACAGTTCTCTGTCTCTTTGATACAATGTATCGATCTGAGGCTCACTGACTGGATGCAATTGTATCTGCCTCTCAGATGATGACGGCAGCAACAGCTATGTGCAGGGTTACTGCCTCTGTGCGTAGAGTCTTCAGCAAGCAGAGATGCTGAAGCTAGACTTAAAGGGGTTGTCCCATCTCAGACAACGGGGACCTATATCGAGAACGGAGCCCCGAAAGTAAGGGAGGGCGCACTGCGCATGCGCAGCCGTCCTCTATTCTTTTTCTATGGGGCCGGCAAATATAGCCGAGCGCTGGCTCAGCTATTTCTCTCGGCCCCATAGACATGAATAGGAGCATGGGCCGCACATGCCCGGTACGCTTCCATTGGGAGCAGCGCTTGGTGGTGGACGGACCCCGGAAAATCTGGGGTCCTCCAGCCAGAGCTCTCCCCGCTCCGTTCTCAATATAGGTGCAGGTCCCAGCGGTGGGACCCGCACCTATCAGATAATGGCGGCATATCCTAGCGATATTCCCCCATTGTCTGAGATGGGAGTACCCCTTTAAAGCCTATTAGAAACCTGCAGGACATAAAACTGGACCCTCCCTGTCATTCAGCCAACATAAAGGCCTAATACAGTCAACAGACAGAATGAGTGACATCACAGCAGAGGACGATGATGTCAGATGTCACGTGACCGCTGAGGAAAAGGTCAGCTGCCAGCGCTGTACTAATGAGCGAAAGGTAAATGTAACCGGTGACATGTACTCCATGAAGTGCAACATGGGCGCCCGTCCCAGTAGTCTCCAGCCTGAACTGGGATAATTGCTCTCGGATGTCAAAAGACAGGTCAGTTGCTGGGAGTTGTAGTCTCATAACAGCTGGAGAGCCCCGCTCATGTAGGCTATCCCATACATGTCTATGTAAATCACGTGTACAAGTGACCTTTTCCATTTCACCGGAGTTTGAATGTTAATGTAATCCCCCCCTCCCCCGCCCCTTTAAGGGGTCATTATTACAGCATTTTGCTGCCATAAGTAAGGTCAGCACATACCGTCCATCCCCTCACTGTACTGGAATCACCTGGATGTATCCCCGGAGCAACTCCGACCCACTGACGGCGGAGCCTCCGGCCTTCACACTAATTAGCACTAATTGGCTCCTTGTGGGTCACTCAGGGGCTCCGAAAACGTGCGGAAAATGACAAATTAGTTCCATAAGCCCAACCTGGGTGCCAGAGGGAAGAATGCACACATGTGCTATTCTTATGGAAGTAGTCTCTGTCCAATGATGAGAGTAGTCATTTCAATGTCTCCCTTATTAGGGTCAGAGGGGAACCCACTGGGCTGCACCATCCCCCTATAGACCCCCCATTGCCAATAGACTTGATACGGCTGGCACCAGGGCTTGAGTCAAGGCTGTTGCCGAGTACATGTGGCCACGGGGGGTCCAGCTCAACATAAGCCCTGGGGGCCCCTATTTGCTGACACCCCCCTCAACTTGCATACATGGAGGGTGACCCTAAGCAGGAATTCCCTAAAAATGGAGTCCATGGACAGTGTCAGCAACGCTCGGCTGTGTGAGGCACCAGGCGGCAAGATCAAAGAAGAGGTAAGCTGGGTCCAAATGCAAGTTTGGAAGATCAGAGAGACATGGAGGGGGCTAAAACCAGTATCTGAATGTTGTAATGGGCGCCATATTGTTGTTAGAGCCTCAGCCTGTTGTCCCCCTTCACCTCGTCCCTAAACATATCCGTAAGTGGTAATACAGTAACGTAGATGAGGAGGGGAGAGGAGGGGGATGCAGCTGCAGTTTATCAGTTTTTTAGAGGGGAGGGGGGAACAGAAAAGGGGGTTGGCTGAGACTATAGGGCGAAGCTGTGACATCACACCAGGAGGAGCCCACCCAGGTATAAGGCATGGAGGGAGAGAATATGCATCTAAGGCGTCTAAGGGTGAGGAGCAACTGAGAATGTTTATGTACAGGACCACAGATGGCGAGGAATACCATAGGGGTGTGTAGGGCTATTCACGGCAGTATCCCCTATTATAGATATAACTGGGGGGAGGGGGATACTTTGCTGCGTTATATCTAAGGCTATTCCTACATGGAGATAATCCCATCTGTATTCTCCTGACATCTCATGTCTGATGATGGATGTGTCGTGGAGTAATGTCCTCACCAGGACATCTCTAATGTACATCGGAGAGGACCGGAGCGATTACATTTAATGCGATGGCTGCTAAGTAATGTCCACAGGACTCCTGCAGAGCAATGATATCATTACATGAGCCCGGGCTCTGCATTATAATAATGGAAGTATATACAGTAATGTGAGTATATACAACATGCCAGGATGAATAGCGTGTATAGGACTGTATGCGGGTCCGATTAGTGACATCACCATCTGTCCATGGTGCTATATGTGACATCATCCTCTGTCCTCGGTGCTATAAGTGACATCACCATCTGTCCATGGTGCTATAAGTGACATCATCCTCTGTCCATGGTGCTATAAGTGACATCATCCTCTGTCCATGGTGCTATAAGTGACATCATCCTCTGTCCATGGTGCTATAAGTGACATCACCCTCTGTACATGGTGCTATAAGTGACATCACCCTCTGTCCATGGTCCGATAAGGGACATCACCCTCTGTCCATGGTGCTATAAGTGACATCACCATCTGTCCATGGTGCTATAAGTGACATCATCCTCTGTCCATGGCCTATAAGTGACATCATCCTCTGTCCATGGTGCTATAAGTGACATCATCCTCTGTCCATGGCCTATAAGTGACATAATCCTCTGTCCATGGTGCTATAAGTGACATCATCCTCTGTCTATGGTGCTATAAGTGACATCATCCTCTGTCCATGGTATTATAAGTGACATCATCCTCTGTCCATGGTGCTATAAGTGACATCATCCTCTGTCCATGGTGCTATAAGTGACATCATCCTCTGTCCATGGTGCTATAAGTGACATCATCCTCTGTCCATGGTGCTATAAGTGACATCATCCTCTGTCCATGGTGCTATAAGTGACATCATCCTCTGTCCATGGTGCTATAAGTGACATCATCCTCTGTCCATGGTGCTATAAGTGACATCATCCTCTGTCCATGGTGCTATAAGTGACATAATCCTCTGTCCATGGTGCTATAAGTGACATCATCCTCTGTCCATGGTGCTATAAGTGATATCACCCTCTGTCCATGGTCCGATAAGTGACATCATCCTCTGTCCATGGTGCTATAAGTGACATAATCCTCTGTCCATGGTGCTATAAGTGACATCACCCTCTGTCCATGGTGCTATAAGTGATATCACCCTCTGTCCATGGTGCTATAAGTGACATCATTCTCTGTCCATGGTCCGATAAGTGACATCATCCTCTGTCCATGGTGCTATAAGTGACATCTTCCTCTGTCCATGGTCCGATAAGTGACATCATCCTCTGTCCATGGTGCTATAAGTGACATCTTCCTCTGTCCATGGTGCTATAAGTGACATCTTCCTCTGTCCATGGTGCTATAAGTGACATCTTCCTCTGTCCATGGTGCTATAAGTGACATCTTCCTCTGTCCATGGTGCTATAAGTGACATCTTCCTCTGTCCATGGTGCTATAAGTGACATCATCCTCTGTCCATGGTGCTATAAGTGACATCATCCTCTGTCCATGGTGCTATAAGTGACATCATTCTCTGTCCATGGTCCGATAAGTGACATCATCCTCTGTCCATGGTGCTATAAGTGACATCTTCCTCTGTCCATGGTGCTATAAGTGACATCTTCCTCTGTCCATGGTGCTATAAGTGACATCTTCCTCTGTCCATGGTGCTATAAGTGACATCATCCTCTGTCCATGGTGCTATAAGTGACATAATCCTCTGTCCATGGTGCTATAAGTGACATCATCCTCTGTCCATGGTGCTATAAGTGACATCACCCTCTGTACATGGTGCTATAAGTGACATCACCCTCTGTCCATGGTCCGATAAGGGACATCACCCTCTGTCCATGGTGCTATAAGTGACATCATCCTCTGTCCATGGTGCTATAAGTGACATAATCCTCTGTCCATGGTGCTATAAGTGACATCATCCTCTGTCCATGGTGCTATAAGTGACATTATCCTCTGTCCTTGGTGCTATAAATTATGTCACCCTTATCCATAATGTTATAAGGGACGCTGCTACATGTTCAGTGTATGGCACAGAGATTCTCTGCACTATGACACCGTATGTGTGGGCACTGTATGGTACTATTATGTGGGCACCATGTGGCGGGGATTATTAGTTCGGCCTGTTTAGGGACATTATACATGCAGGATTTGTTAAATTCCCCTCGGCTCAGTTTTTATTCCACATAAAATCCTTTAATAAAGGAAATTTGGTTTTGACGCCCCGTTAGACATGAAATGGTTAATGTCCTCCAGAAGGCGTCTGTATGACGAGGATGAGGCATAAGTTCTCTTCTACATGAAGTAAGAGCTCTGACTGCGGCCTAAGCCAAGAATCCCCCGGTGCCCCATGTATTCCCCGCCCACGCCACGCCCACAATTTGAGACCTGGCAAGAGCGAGGAGAAGTTGCAGATATTTGCGCAACTAAGCATTGCGTCGCTATCTGCGGCTGAAATACAACTAATATGGACACAGAGGATACAGCAAGTGACAACATAGGAACCACTATGAAGATTAGACCAATGTAAAAAAATATGGACAATCCCTTTAAGAGATGCTGCCTTTCCATCTTCCAGCTATAGACATATTTATACTGCTAGTCAAAGGGCTAACAATGGTAGCAGACACAATGTATGTGTAGCTTCCACCTTTCTTGAATTTAGATGCCAATACTGCACAGAGATAGGTATTACATAGAGTAGGTTCCCATCCTGAGGTCACCTTGCCGTCGTGGAGGGGCACAGATATTTGTGATTGAAATATATTTGCTAAGCACCTCATGCTTCTATGCATAGTACATGTGGTATTAGTATTATATTTTGTGTGTATAGAGTGAGGATATGTTTTTTTTTCATATTTATACTGCTAGTCAAAGGGTTAAACCAGCAGCAAGTATTCTGCAAGAACGTAGACAGGTATCACCACCAGGGTCCATCGGATGCCATCCACAGCGATGCGTAATAACATATCACCTTCCCGCTCAGCCCTTCCCCCCTCCAGCATTAAGTGGGAATTTTATTATTCTAAATGTCCCACACTAAATGTTTGTCAGAACCAATGTCTGTGACGTCCCCACGACAGACATTCCTGTCACCTCAATGTCGTCAGTGGGAGACGTGCTCCGCGCCCACACGCGGGTTCACAGAGCACGAAGACTGGCTGTGACACCCACTGGATATCCGCTCTGCCGCTATACCTGTATCCAGGAGCTGAGATGTCATTATAATACTATTCACTGTGTGATTGTCTTCAGTCTGTATAAATAGGGGCGCTAATATATATGCAACCCCTGGAGAATGTAGCCATATTGTGAGAGTCTCATGTGATTCCTTCATTGACGCCATAAAAACTTATTTTTGCTTTTCCTCTTTCTCTGACAACCCTGTTTGTGGAGCTGCAAGGTCAGAGCTCAGTGGGTGTTCCCTGATTGTGCAGCTGCAGGTTCACAGCTCAGTGGGTGTCCCCTGCTTGTGGAGTTGCAGGTTCAGAGCTCAGTCAGTTTACCCAGCTTGAGAAGACTAGGTTCAGAGCTCAATGGGTCTGTACTGCTTGTGGAGCAGCAGGTTTAAAGCTCAATGGGTGTCCCCTGCTTATGGAGTTGCAGGTTTAGAGCTCAGTCGGTTTACCCAGCTTGAGAAGACTAGATTCAGAGCTCAATGGGTCTGTACGTCTTGTGGAGCACCAGGTTCAGAGCTTAAAGTGCTTCCTGCCTGTAGAGCTGCAAGTTCAGAGCAAAGTGGGTTTTCCCTGCTTGTGGAGCTGCAAGTTCAGAGCTCAGTGGGCATTCCCTGCTTGTGTAGCTGCCAGTTCAGAGCTCAGAGCTGCAAGTTAAGAGCTCAGTGGATGTACTTTGCTTGAGGGGCTGTGAGTTCAGAGCTCAGTGTGTGTTTCCTACTTGTGAAGCCACAAGTTCAGAGCTCAGTGGGTATTCTTTGCTTGAGGAGCCGCAGGTTCAGAGCTCAGTGGGTGTCTCCTTTTATGGAGCCACAAGTTCATGGCTAATTGGGTGTTTGCTGCTTGTGCAGCTGCAAGTTCAGAACTCATTTTCCTGCTTGTGGAACTGCAAGTTCAGTGCTCAGTGGGTATTCCCTGCTTGTGGAGATTAAGTATTCTTTGGTTGTGGAGCTGCAAGCTCAGTGGGGTTTCCCTGTGATGCTCCTGTCGCTGTCTTGACTATATCAACACCAGTTCAAGAGTAACCCTCATCATCTTAGTTGGAGGAGACAGATGCTTTAATAAATGGGTGCATTTGTTATGCTCACTCAACTTATAGTAAAAGAGAGGTTCAAGTAGTAATATATTGCTGGGAAATTTCTGTTTTATTTCTTTTCTGTTCAAGATCTGCTTTCTCTGACTGCTTGTGAAGGTGCAAATTCAGAGCTCAGTCTGTGTTTCTTGCGGAGCAGAAAGTTCAGAGCTCACTGGGTGTTCCCAGCTTGTGAATCTGCAAGTTCAGAGCTCAATGGGTGTTCCCTGCTTGTGGAGCTGCAAGTTCAGGGCTCAATGGGTGTTCCCTGCTTGTGGAGCTGCAAGTTCAGAGCTCAGTGGACATTCCATGCTTGAGGAGCTGCAAGTTCAGAGCTCAGTGGCTGTTCCCTGCTTGTGGAGCTGCAAGTTCAGAGCTCAGTGGGCATTCCCTGCTTGTGTAACTGCAAGTTCAGAGCTCAGTGGGTGTACCCTGCTTGTGGAGCTGCAAGTTCAGAGCTCAATAGGCATTTATGGCTTGTGCAACTGAAAGTTCAGAGCTCAGTGTTTGTTCCCTGTGAAGCTGCTCCCACTACCTCTCACTACTGTAGCCTGTGTGCCTTTGTTTTCCCTTCCCCTTCCTCAGGGAAACAACGTTGATGTACACTGACCTGCCATGACCATAGAAGCCTTTAAGGGACACAGGATGAGGTTACCTAGAAGCCGGCAGAGAACACTGCAGGGTGCTTGTAGTCTTTATCCAAGGAGATATATATCAGCCTAGGAGCTTCATACACAAAACGGGAAGAGATTATTATTCAAAACTATTTGCCGGGCCGCTGCCTTTTATGTGTGTGACCCATTGGAGTGAAGGGTTGCATAAATGTACACACCCTATAAAGCTAGCGCACAGTGACCCTGATAGCATTTACAGAGACTGCTGAATGATGTGTGCTCACCTTTTGGAATTTAGCCCCCGCTGAGAGTCGATTTCTGCCCTTTTTAAGCAGCTCGGCAGCAGCTCATTGACTCTGAGCTAAATTCACACGACTCATCTCCACTGAATCAATATCTGGCTGGAGGCGTTTGCTTTAAAATTCCAGAGTTGAGTGCGGTTCCTTAGAGGTTTGGGGGCGAGCTCCGGATTTCTCTCTGTTCGCTTTCTGGATTTCCAAGACTTTCCAGCAGGTGGCACTATATATACAGGGGCAAGTGGGAGTGCTGAAGGTCGCTGACCCCTGGTATTCACCTCATCAATTTATGGTGAAAGCATGTCTGTGCTGCCACCTGTCGGCCAGAGGGATTACTGCAGCCCAGGATTAATGCCCTGAAACCAGGCAAGAGCTTGCTACAGAGGCTGCCGGATAGGTGTCAGTGGAGACTGAATAGAATGAAATGATGTAAATGTAGTCCTGTGCAAAACCACGGATAATATATTGTGATAGCCTCATACGTGGCGGCTAACAAGCTCAGCTCTGCTACACATGATAAACTCAGCTCTGCTTTATCGGACTGTCGGCGATGCCTGTACAGAGCAGTGCTATCTCGTGATTCCGTTCTTTCCCATTTATTATTCTGATTTGTAGAAAATGTGACAGCGATGAAGAATTTATGCTCATTAATTGCAGATTTGATTTATCGAGGTCCCAGCGGAAATCTACGGACACGTTATTACATTCTAGAAGCGAAGCTTCCGCCATCCAAAGCCGCACAGGCGATTGAATCCGCATAACACAAAGTGCGCGAGGAGATGGAGAGACTCGAGGGGTAAGAACGCAACGACAAGCCCGGAAGAGACCACAGAGCTGCAGGCTCAAATAATAGGACGGTATATTACAGAACAGGTTATTATAGAGCAGGTTATTATAGAGCAGGTTATTATAGAACAGGATATTATAGGGTAGTATATTATAGAACAGGTTATTATAGAGCAGGTTATTATAGAGCAGGTTATTATAGAGCAGGTTATTATAGAGCAGGTTATTATAGAGCATCATATTATACAGCAGGTTATTATAGAGCAGTATATTATAGAACAGGTTATTATAGAGCAGGTTATTATAGAGCAGGTTATTATAGAGCAGGTTATTATAGAGCAGGTTATTACAGAGCAGTATATTATAGAGCAGTATATTATAGAGCAGGTTATTATAGAGCAGGATATTATAGAGCAGGTTATTATAGAGCAGGTTATTATAGAGCAGGTTATTATAGAGCAGGTTATTATAGAACAGGTTATTATAGAGCAGTATATTATAGAGCAGTATATTATAGAGCAGTATATTATAGAGCAGGTTATTATAGAGCAGGATATTACAGAACAGGTTATTATAGAGCAGGTTATTACAGAATGGGATATTATAGAGCAGGATATTACAGAGCCAGTTATTATAGAGCAGTATAATATAGAGTAGGTTATTATACAGCAGTATATTATAGAGCAGTATATTATAGAGCAGGTTATTATAGAACAGGTTTTTACAGAATGGGATATTACAGAGCCAGTTATTATAGAGCAGTATAATATAGAGTAGGTTATTATACAGCAGTATATTATAGAGCAGTATATTATACAGCAGGTTATTATAGAGCAGGTTATTATAGAGCAGGATATTATAGAGCAATATATTATAGAGCAGGTTATTACAGAACAGGATATTATAGAGTAGGATATTACAGAGCATCATATTATACAGCAGGTTATTATAGAGCAGGTTATTATAGAGCAGGTTATTACAGAATGGGATATTATAGAGCAGTATATTATAGAGCAGGTTATTATAGAATGGGATATTACAGAGCAGGATATTATAGAGCAGGTTATTATAGAGCAGCATATTATAGAGTGGGTTATTGTAGAGCAGTATATTATAGAGCAGGTTATTATAGAACAGGATATTATAGGGCAGTATATTATAGAACAGGTTATTGCAGAGCATGATATTACAGAGCAGGTTATTATAGAGCAGGTTATTATAGAGCAGGTTATTATAGAGCAGTGTATTACAAAGTAGGATATTATAGAGCAGGATATTATATTACGGAGCAATATATTACAGAACAGTATATTACAGCGCAGGGTATTATATTATGGAGCAGTATATTACAGCGCAGGGTATTATAATGCGGTTAACCCCTCCTCTTCCAGGAAGCATTTGGTGGGTTCCATGAATTACTGCACCTATAAGGGTGATTTCACACTCGGCCGATATGATTCAGAAATCTCCTCTAGGTAAATGACTTCCATTGATCTCAGCGGGGTCTCTGCATGGATTTCTGCTGCCCGCGGTCAGGTGAATGGGAAAGTCTCAGGAATGTCTGCCGCCCATCTGCCCTGTGTGAATATTCCCTAAAATCTCCATGATGTCAGATCTAATATCCCCCCCCCCCTTTCCTCGATAACCCGTCATACATGACATGGATATTATAAGTCAATGAACGGCCTATGATCTGCAGGATGGACCCATCTCTATATCCATCCAGCCGCCTCCTCGTCTCCATCACCCGCCTCTCAGCTCCACACATGGCGCTTGCAGCATCCATAATGGCATGTGGGTGATGATGGGATTCACAGGGCACATCATGGCACCTACATCTGATATGAGGCTGGCGAGGACGCCACAAAACCACTGCTAACAGGGGGCAGGTAATAAAAGCTCCAGAGCCCAGGACTGTGCATTGTATATAAGGAGGGACTCCTACCACGAACATCCGGAGTTAATAAAGGACCCTCATCTATCGCACTATGGATCAATGGACTTTGCGCAGTACCTACTTTCGCCTATGGTGGCGCTGTAGGACAATTGCCACGTACCCCACAGATTACAACTGGGGGTCCAAGTAGCCAGTCGTCCTGTGATCCGCATCATTGGGGGCCCTTCTAACAAGCCGGATCCCCTTCAGTTAGCATCTAATCCAATTACTGAGCAACTTTCTAATAAACTTTGTTCAATTTTTTTCCCCCGTTTGCAAGATCTCTGCTGCTGTCAGTGAATGGGAACATTCGTACCTACATCCAAAGGCTGAAAACATGTCAGGATCTAATGCTTCCTACAGCTGAGGGTTTGCTACAGTTGCATCCAGTCTAGAAAATCTACTCGGAGCAAAATGGTGTGGACTGATACGTTGTAAAAAGCGGGGGTTTCCTGCAGGTTGGAAACTAGAGATGGCAGCAAACCCTCAGCATCTGGGTGTCAACAGGAATGCTTCCATTTGCTGACAGCAAGCAGAGATCTTGAAGTGGTAAGAAACTGCAACACAAAGTAAATTAGAATGCTGGAGAACTTTTCAATATGGGGTGATTAATAGACTAGATGGCAGGAGAGGATGGGGGTTATACTTCTACAAGTTATATCAGATGTGGTCACCGATAATAGAAAGGCCAGATAATTAATAGAAGTGGCCCCAAGAGGGTTAGGGCCCCATCATCATTGCTCATATTATAGCAGCTGTGGTATTGTGTGTGAACAGCGGCTGATGACAGCTCCTCTGTATACACGTCAGGTCTGGTTACACACAGCACGAGCCCCGGGGAAATCATCTGCAGATCCCACCATCTGTGAATCCGACAAGACCAGCGCCTCGGCCCAGAACATGACGCCACCGTCGTCATCATCATCACTGAATTATAGAGAAAGCTCAGACCCGGCGGGAAGTAAAAGTGTCAGCAGACGGCAAACTCTCCCGACAACCCCATAACACACAATCTGATCATCCGGGCGTCTATGAGTTGTCGAAAAATGTTGGCTTATATCCTGGAAAAAATTAGGAATCAGGTGAAAAGATTCAGTCCTCCCGATCCTTCTCCGCCCCGACATCATCTGTCCCTGAAGAGTCAGGAGCGGCAGCATTCACATAATCTCTGCACCCATAGGGGCCGTCCCAGGAAAATCATTCTGCATTTTCCAAACCAGAACCTGGATCTGAATACTTTAGTATCGTCACTGTATCTGTATAACGCCACCTGCTGATGGTTCTATTCCTCATCTCTCTGTCCACCTAGCTGAGGGGGACACACATGCTCAAATCCAAACTTCCACCGCTGCCAACCCCTTGTGACAGTTGCAGGACACAACCCCTGAGAAATGACACGCCCCCAACCCCCCCTTTCTCTGAGCTGCCAGCAAGAGAGCCAGTATTATAGTACTTATATTCTTGTACATAGGAGGCAGTAGTATAGTAGTTATATTCTTGTACATAGGAGGTAGTATTATAGCAGTTATATTCTTGTACATAGTAGCAGTATTATAGTAGTTATATTCTTGTACATAGGAGCAGTATTATAGTAGTTATATTCCTGTACATAGGAGCAGTATTATAGTAGTTATATTCTTGTACATAGGAGCAGTATTATAGTAGTTATATTCTTGTACATAGGAGCAGTATTATAGCAGTTATATTCTTGTACATAGGAGCAGTATTATAGTAGTTATATTCTTGTACATAGGAGCAGTATTATAGCAGTTATATTCTTGTACATAGGAGGCAGTATTATAGTAGTTATATTCTTGTACATAGGAGCAGTATTATAGTAGTTATATTCTTGTACATAGGAGCAGTATTATAGCAGTTATATTCCTGTACATAGGAGCAGTATTATAGTAGTTATATTCTTGTACATAGGAGGCAGTATTATAGTAGTTATATTCTTGTACATAGGAGGCAGTATTATAGTAGTTATATTCTTGTACATAGGAGCAGTATTATAATAGTTATATTCATGACATAAGAGGCAGTATTATAATAGTTATATTCTTGTACATGGGAGCCTTATTATAGTAGTTATTTTTCTGTACATAGGAGGCAGTATTATAGTAGTTATATTCTTGTATATAGGAGCAGTATTATAGTAGTTTGATGGTGGAGGCTCCTGAACAATTGTGTCTTTCCCTCATGATATAAGCTATCATATGGCCAGAGAGGGTTAATTTATCATTGATAGTTTAGTGTTAAATACTGATACAGCCAGGCTCGGACTGGCCCAATAGGGAGGCGGGGGATTCCTGGGTGGGCCCCCAGTCCTCTGCACCCGGAGATTAAACGGAGGTGTAATTATTTCTCCTTTCTCAGGAGAGATAATTATTGTAGCCACTAGGTGGCAGTATTGCACAGTGATGCAGCCTCCTACTGGTGTACATTGTACAGGAGGCCCTGCAGTATCTTCTAAACTTCCCGGGCTGCTGGTAGTGAAGGAGGGGAGAACATGTCTGGCCATCCTCCTGCCCTCCCTCCTGTCAGAAAACTGGCTGCTGGAGAGAAGGACTCCTCTGCAGTGCTGGGCTGATTTCTGCCCTATGTCCCCCCAAAGCCTCTGCTTTAAGTGCACCCCCATAAGTGCCCCAGCTCCAGATGCCCCCACTCTAAATGCATCACTAATATTGCCTCTTCTACAGTTACCCCTGTTCCAGGATCCCCACTATTACCCTGCCTCAGGTGACCCTAAGGCCTAATTCACACGTCCGCAAAATGGATCCGCATCCCTTCCGCAATTTTGCGGAAGGGTTGCAGACCCATTCATTTCATAGGGGCAGGAATAGATGTGGACAGCACACTATGTGATGTCCGCATCCGTGTTTCCGCATCCGTGTTTCCGCATCCGTGTTTCCGCATCCGTGTTTTCGTTTCCGCAAAAAAATAGAACATGTCCTTTTCTTGTCCGCAATTGCGGACAAGAAAAGGCATTCTTTCTATAGTGCCAGCAATGTGCGGTCTGCAAAATGCGGAATGCACATTGCAGCCGTCCGTGTTTTGCGGATCCGTGTTTCCGTGTTTCCGCAAAACACACTACGGACGTGTGAATAAGGCCTAATGCCCCTGTTTCAGTTATGACCCTCTGTTTGTGCCCTTTGCTCCTCTAGCGCCTTTGCTTGGGCTTTGTTAAAGGTTGTGACCTGCAAAGGGGTTGAACTCATGCCCGAAAAATTCTGCCCAGTGCGTCCCATTCTCCAGTATTGACACGTATGGTTTACATGGCGGTAGTGATGATGTTCCGTATTTACAGGCATCACTGCTGCCATGTAAAGAGATACTAGTGGTGGAGGACTTAAAGGGGTTGTCCAGGTTTTCAAGTTATCCTCTCCACACCATAGGGCATAACTACATGATTAGTGGGGTCTGATTCTGCGACCCCCACTGATCCCAGGAACGGGTCCTGTTCCCCCTTTTTGATGGTGTGGCTGGCCACACATACGCCCTGCTGCTCCATTTATCCTCTTTGGGACCACTGGAAATAGCCAGCGCTGGACTCCGCCATCTCCAGCGACCCCATAAAGAATGGATGGAGAGGCCGGACATATGCTCCACCTGCCACTCAACCAAGAAGGGGGATCAGTGGGGGCTCCAGCGTTCAGACCCCCACGGATCACTTAATTATCCCCGATCCTGTGAATAGAGAATAACTAGAAAAGTGGACACCGGCCCTTTAACAGGCGAGCATTTCTGTTTTAGTTTGACACATATTATTGGCCAGATTTTTAATTTATTTTTTATTTTATTTTTTACACCCATTGAAAACCTTTAAGGATAGGGAATGTGAAAAGGTCCAACAGCTATGACATGACAGGTGATAAGTGTCTGATTAATGGGGGTCTGACTGCTGGGACCTCGATGATCAAGGGAACGTGGTCTTAAAGGGTTTGTTTCACTTCAGCAATAGGCATTTATCATGTAGAGAAAGTTAATAGAAGGCCCTTACTAATGTATTGTGATTCTCCATATTGCCTCCTTTTCATCACATTATACACAGCACGTATCCGTGGTTATAACCGCCGTGTAATCCAGCAGCGGTGGCCGTGCTTACACACTATAGGGAAAGGATGGAAGTGCGCATAGGCCGACACCTTCACCTATAGTGTGTAAGCACGGCCACCACTGCTGGATTACACGGCGGTAATAACCACGGATACGTGCTGTGTATAATGTGATGGAAAGGAGGCAATATGGAGAATCACAATACATTAGTAAGGGCTTTGTATTGCCTTTCTCTTCATGATAAATGCCAATTGCTGAAGTGAGACAAACCTTTTACACTTAATAGGGTTCGGTATAAATGTCTTGGTGCGTGCATCGCGTGTTTCCTATGTGTGATAGGAGCTGCATGCGTCTTGTTTCTGACTGACTTAAGAGCAGGATATCCATATATGTGTAAGGCGACTTTCACACCTGCGGTAGCAGGAAACAGCCTGCCAGATCCGTGCTTACGCTAGCGGAGGTCCGATCCATCCCTATTCACTATAATGGGGGTAGGCCGGAGGTCCGGCCACAGCATGGCAAACATGCAGAGAGGCAGACGGACAAAAACTACAGCGGACTTCCGGCGGCACGGTGGGCTAGCGTTAGCACGGATGCGGCAGGCTGTTCCCCAGCCAGATCCCGCTACTGCAAGTGTGAAAGTAGCCTAAATTCGGCCCCATGTGTGTCTGTGCATGTTGCTGTGAGTGTCGCCATCATACTTCATCTTTAATATTTCTGTTATCACTGTAAGGGCTCATGAACGCGACCGCTAATGTTTTGCAGTCCGCAAATTGTGAATCCGCAAAACATGGATCCCGGGTGTGTGCATTCCACATTATGCGGAAGAGAATCGCAGGCCTCTAATAGAACTGTCCTATCCGTGTCTGTAATGCCGACAATAATAGGACATGTTCTATCATTTTGCGTAACGGCCATGAGGACATACAGACACGGAATGCACATGGAGTCATTTCCGTTTTTTGCGGCCCCATTGAAGTGAATGGTTTCACATACAGGCCACAAAAAAAATAAAAAATGGTACAGACACGGAAAAAAAAATAAGTTTGTGTGCAGGAGCCCAAAGGTGGGCCCCCGAATCAGTTACACCGGGGGGCCCTAAGTACCCCAGTCCGACACTAGATACAGCTGATGGGAAGCCATAATGAGGAGTATTACCGGCGGGGGAGGGGTGCGGACACCTATGATGCATCCTGTGACGGTGACTATGGCTGGAGGCGGTTATTATTAATCCTCTCCATCTTCTTTTAATAACTTGTTTGGTTTTTTATTTTCTTGTCTTCATTTGGAGAAGTAATAATGTCCTGAAGATCTTAATGTTCATCGTCACCCACAAGAGTCGTATCCGTGGATTCAGCGAGAACGTCTCATGAAGGGAATGGATTTGGTTTATTTCAGAAACATTAAATCAAGATGAAGAATGAAGGATGACGAGGAAAAGGTTTCTTGTTTCGTGATATTTTATTGCCTCCGGTTGGTGTTCGGGGATCTGCACATTTCTTCCTGTAAACTCTAATTGTGTTAGATTAGTGATGGCGGCTTTCCTGTAATACACGAGGCTGTTCTGCGGTATATTACATTTATATCGCCCCAAGTATGGCCGACATCGAAAATCCTGGAAAGTCACCGCCCTGGACGACAGCAGATGAAGAAGTTATATTAGATATATATATAAATATTGTAGATATTACATCATGTCTCAGACAGGTGACCTGCTAACACTCGGGGTACAGGATAATGACACTGACACTCGGGGTACAGGATAATGACACTGACACTTGGGGTACAGGATAATGACACAGTGACACTCGGGGTACAGGATAATGACGCTGACACTCGGGGTACAGGATAATGACGCTGACACTCGGGGTACAGAATAATGACGCTGACACTCGGGGTACAGGATAATGACACTGACACTCGGGGTACAGGATAATGACGCTGACACTCGGGGTACAGGATAATGACGCTGACACTCGGGGTACAGGATAATGACACTGACACTCGGGTACAGGATGATGACACTGACACTCGGGTACAGGATAATGACGCTGACACTCGGGGTACAGGATAATGACACTGACACTCGGGTACAGGATGATGACACTGACACTCGAGGTACAGGATAATGACACTGACACTCGGGGTACAGGATAATGACACTGACACTTGGGGTACAGGATAATGACGCTAACACTCGGGGTACAGGATAATGACACTGACACTCGGGGTACAGGATGATGACACTGACACTCGGGGTACAGGATAATGACGCTGACACTTCGGGGTACAGGATAATGACGCTGACACTTGGGGTACAGGATAATGAAACACTGACACTCGGGGTACAGGATAATGACACTGACACTTGGGGTACAGGATAATGACACTGACACTCGGGGTACAGGATAATGACACTGACACTTGGGGTACAGGATAATGACACTGACACTTGGGGTACAGGATAATGACGCTGACACTCGGGGTACAGGATAATGACACTGACACTCGGGGTACAGGATAATGACACTGACACTTGGGGTACAGGATAATGACGCTAACACTCGGGTACAGGATAATGACGCTGACACTCGGGGTACAGGATAATGACACTGACACTCGGGGTACAGGATAATGACACTGACACTTGGGGTACAGGATAATGACACTGACACTTGGGGTACAGGATATTGACACTGACACTTGGGGTACAGGATAATGACACTGACACTTGGGGTACAGGATAATGACACTGACACTTGGGGTACAGGATAATGACGCTAACACTTCGGGGTACAGGATAATGACACTGACACTCGGGGTACAGGATAATGACACTGACACTCGGGGTACAGGATAATGACACTGACACTCGGGGTACAGGATAATGACACTGACACTTGGGGTACAGGATAATGACACTGACACTCGGGGTACAGGATAATGACGCTGACACTTGGGGTACAGGATAATGACACTGACACTTGGGGTACAGGATAATGACACTGACACTTGGGGTACAGGATAATGACACTGACACTTGGGGTACAGGATAATGACACTGACACTTGGGGTACAGGATAATGACACTGACACTTGGGGTACAGGATGATGACACTGACACTTGGGGTACAGGATAATGACACTGACACTTGGGGTACAGGATAATGACACTGACACTTGGGGTACAGGATAATGACGCTAACACTCGAGGTACAGGATAATGACACTGACACTCGGGGTACAGGATAATGACACTGACACTTGGGGTACAGGATAATGACACTGACACTCGGGGTACAGGATAATGACACTGACACTCGGGGTACAGGATAATGACACACTGACACTTGGGGTACAGGATAATGACGCTGACACTTGGGGTACAGGATAATGACACTGACACTTGGGGTACAGGATAATGACACTGACACTTGGGGTACAGGATAATGACACTGACACTTGGGGTACAGGATAATGACACTGACACTCGGGGTACAGGATAATGACACACTGACACTTGGGGTACAGGATAATGACGCTGACACTTGGGGTACAGGATAATGACACTGACACTTGGGGTACAGGATAATGACACTGACACTTGGGGTACAGGATAATGACACTGACACTCGGGGTACAGGATAATGACACTGACACTTGGGGTACAGGATAATGACGCTGACACTTGGGGTACAGGATAATGACGCTGACACTTGGGGTACAGGATAATGACACTGACACTTGGGGTACAGGATAATGACACTGACACTCGGGGTACAGGATAATGACACTGACACTCGGGGTACCGGATAATGACACTGACACTTGGGGTACAGGATAATGACACTGACACTCGGGGTACAGGATAATGACACTGACACTCGGGGTACAGGATAATGACACTGACACTTGGGGTACAGGATAATGACACTGACACTTGGGGTACAGGATAATGAAACTGACACTTGGGGTACAGGATAATGACGCTGACACTTGGGGTACAGGATAATGACACTGACACTTGGGGAACAGGATAATGACACTGACACTTGGGGTACAGGATACACTTGGGGTACAGGATGATGACACTGACACTCGGGGTACAGGATAATGACACTGACACTCGGGGTAGAGGATAATGACACTGACACTCGGGGTACAGGATAATGACACTGACACTCGGAGTACAGGATAATGACACTGACACTTGGGGTACAGGATAATGACACTGACACTTGGGGTACAGGATAATAACACTGACACTCGGGGTACAGGATAATAACACTGACACTTGGGGTACAGGATAATGACGCTGACACTCGGGGTACAGGATAATGACACTGACACTTGGGGTACAGGATAATGACACTGACACTCGGGGTACAGGATAATGACACTGACACTTGGGGTACAGGATAATGACACTGACACTTGGGGTACAGGATAATGACACTGACACTCGGGGTACAGGATAATGACACTGACACTCGGGGTACAGGATAATGACACTGACACTCGGGGTACAGGATAATGACACTGACACTTGGGGTACAGGATAATGACTCTGACACTCGGGGTACAGGATAATGACGCTGACACTTGGGGTACAGGATAATGACACTGACACTTGGGGAACAGGATAATGACACTGACACTTGGGGTACAGCCTCAGGATAATGACACTGACACTCGGGGTACAGGATAGTGATACTGACACTCGGGGTACAGGATAATGACACTGACACTCGGGGTACAGGATAATGACACTGACACTTGGGGTACAGGATAATGACACTGACACTTGGGGTACAGGATAATGACACTGATACTTGGGGTACAGGATAATGACACTGACACTTGGGGTACAGGATAATGACACACTGACACTTGGGGTACAGGATAATGACGCTGACACTTGGGGTACAGGATAATGACACTGACACTTGGGGTACAGGATAATGACACTGACACTCGGGGTACAGGATAATGACACTGACACTTGGGGTACAGGATAATGACACTGACACTTGGGGTACAGGATAATGACACTGACACTTGGGGTACAGGATGATGATACTGACACTCGGGGTACAGGATAATGACACTGACACTTGGGGTACAGGATAATGACGCTGACACTTGGGGTACAGGATAATGACGCTGACACTTGGGGTACAGGATAATGACACTGACACTTGGGGTACAGGATAATGACACTGACACTCGGGGTACAGGATAATGACACTGACACTCGGGGTACCGGATAATGACACTGACACTTGGGGTACAGGATAATGACACTGACACTCGGGGTACAGGATAATGACACTGACACTCGGGGTACAGGATAATGACACTGACACTTGGGGTACAGGATAATGACACTGACACTTGGGGTACAGGATAATGACACTGACACTTGGGGTACAGGATAATGAAACTGACACTTGGGGTACAGGATAATGACGCTGACACTTGGGGTACAGGATAATGACACTGACACTTGGGGAACAGGATAATGACACTGACACTTGGGGTACAGGATACACTTGGGGTACAGGATGATGACACTGACACTCGGGGTACAGGATAATGACACTGACACTCGGGGTAGAGGATAATGACACTGACACTCGGGGTACAGGATAATGACACTGACACTCGGAGTACAGGATAATGACACTGACACTTGGGGTACAGGATAATGACACTGACACTTGGGGTACAGGATAATAACACTGACACTCGGGGTACAGGATAATAACACTGACACTTGGGGTACAGGATAATGACGCTGACACTCGGGGTACAGGATAATGACACTGACACTTGGGGTACAGGATAAAGACACTGACACTCGGGGTACAGGATAATGACACTGACACTCGGGGTACAGGATGATGACACTGACACTTGGGGTACAGAATAATGACACTGACACTTGGGGTACAGGATAATGACACTGACACTTGGGGTACAGGATGATGACACTGACACTTGGGGTACAGAATAATGACACTGACACTTGGGGTACAGGATGATGACACTGACACTTGGGGTACAGAATAATGACACTGACACTTGGGGTACAGGATGATGACACTGACACTTGGGGTACAGGATAATGACACTGACACTTGGGGTACAGGATAATGACACTGACACTTGGGGTACAGGATAATGACACTGACACTCGGGGTACAGGATAATGACACTGACACTCGGGGTACAGGATAATGACACTGACACTTGGGGTACAGGATAATGACACTGACACTTGGGGTACAGGATAATGACGCTGACACTTGGGGTACAGGATAATGACACTGACACTTGGGGAACAGGATAATGACACTGACACTTGGGGTACAGCCTCAGGATAATGACACTGACACTCGGGGTACAGGATAGTGATACTGACACTCGGGGTACAGGATAATGACACTGACACTCGGGGTACAGGATAATGACACTGACACTTGGGGTACAGGATAATGACACTGACACTCGGGGTACAGGATAATGACACTGACACTTGGGGTACAGGATAATGACACTGACACTTGGGGTACAGGATAATGACACTGACACTTGGGGTACAGGATGATGACACTGACACTCGGGGTACAGGATAATGACACTGACACTCGGGGTACAGGATAATGACACTGACACTCGGGGTACAGGATAATGACACTGACACTCGGGGTACAGGATAATGACACTGACACTGGGGGTAAAGGGTGATGACGCTGACACTTGGGGGGATAGGGCACCTCTGTCTATGTCCGTTTTTTTAAGGAGTGACCGCCAGGCTTCATACTTTGGAGATCGATGTCTCCATTACTCATTATTACAGCATCAAAGTACTAATGAGAAGCAGAAGACGAGATCTGTCAGCAGCAATCGTCCGGCTTGTTGACACTTGTTGACCAAAAATGCTAAAATTAAAGTAGAGCTTCCTTTTAATATGAAATGATTTTCACCTCTTCCCCGTCTGTGCCTCAAACATACCACTGCGCCTTCCATTCTGGTTATACATAGAAGAGCCTAACTAGAGGAGTGATTCAGTTCTGCTACCTCCTGCCACCACTAGGGGGAGCTCACTGCATATGGATGTATACCTCTAGTCCTGAAGTGAATGGGGGCGTTATAAGTCTGTGTACATTCAGCTCCCCCTAGTGGTGGCTGACGGTAGCTACTGCAGAGGGTATATAGGTATACAGGTCATACCATCGCTCCACATTGTGATCGCTATGTATATACACAATGAAGGATCTCGGTATCTGACAAGTAATTATTTAAGCCTAATGTGAATTGCGCTGTGAATTGTTGTTTTTCTGCCACTGATTACCGTGAGCTATTCCCCGTCTGGTGAAATGACTTCTGACTGCAGAGATTAAATTAATTTTCTCACATTTTCTGCCTCTCATGTATGGAGGAGAATCGGAGGCGCGTGCCGCTGGTGGCATCCAAATTGGCTATTAGTGAAGACTAGCCCTGACCGACCCTGGGTGCTGTCAGACATCGCTCTTAAAGGGGAAGCGCACACATTGCTATTATGCTGATAGATTATGTCCTCGCCTTAAATGAACGCTCCACTAGCACAGTAGCGCAGGCTTTCAGGGGGAGGAGCACGACACATTGTATCTGGGCTCCTTTAAATAATGACAATTCCTGTAAAAGGGACGGTCAGACCCCCATCAGTCCTAAGAATAAATGACCCGTCCTTCCTGTTCTTGGTGAAGAGGGGCAGGAGAAAGGGGGGGACTTTATGCAAATGTACCCGTTTCCTGGTCTTAAAGGGGTCCTCTCACTTCAGTAAGTTGCATTTATCATGTAGAGGAAGTTAATACAAGGCACTTACTAATATATTGTGATTCTCCATGTTGCTTCCTTTGCTGGCTGGATTCATTCTCCTATCACAATATACACTGCTCGTTTCCATGGTTACAGGACACCCTGCAATCCATAGGAAAAAGTGTCATCCTCTCTGGTGGCCGGGACCATGGGAGCGCACATAGACCGGTGCTTTATCCTATAGTGTGCAAGCACGACCACCCCTGATGGACTGCAGGGTGGTCGTAACCATGGAAACGAGCAGTGTATAATGTTAGGAGCGTCCTGTCTACTTTGAATACACTGAACACAATGATAAATATGTATGCTCTTAGCTCCTGAGCTCCCCCTGATGGCGGCTGCAGGGAGACACAATTTTATCACGCAACGCATCCCCCATGCAGGGGATTTGGAACATTGTATCAGGAAAACAAAGCTCCAACCGCTATAAAAGTATATTAAGGAAGTCAGCTGGACACAAATTTAGAAGAACTTGAGATGTACTTTAAAAATGCACAACTTAAAGGGAACCGATCACTTGGACAGGCTTCTGTTTGGCTAATGGCTCATGAAAATTGCCCAAATAGCCCAGAGCTCGGGAGCGCGAAAGATTTTATCTGCAAATGTTCCTATGCTGGAGAAGAGGAGGCAAGTGCAAAGATCGGGGACCTCAGTAATCGATGGTAATAATATACAGCAACGGAGAATTGCCCGGTTATGGCAGCATGACCCCGGCTGAGGATGCACAGATCTCCATACGGTACTGTTAAATAACTATGGAAACCGGCGAGCGCGAAACCTAAAGCTATAAAACACAACGGAACAGCTGCAGGCGAGAGACGAAGAAAAAGAACAAAAACCGTCTACTGTTTACACCGAGGGCGCGGGAAGCAGCACAGGTTAATGCAGCTCCTCGCGAGCTCCGAGTCAATCACCGGGGACTAAACACGTACGTGGGCACCTTCTGTATATAATTATATGTGTACAACTTCTATAAGTCACTTCTATTCTTTTACACCTGTATTTGTCAGAAAATGTTTCTTAATTTCACATTCATTGAATGTTTTAGCATTATATTATATTACCGCCTCATAATCATACTGCAGTTTAGCTGAGGACAAAAGCAAGTGGGGAAACGACAAAGGAGCAGAAGAACTTATAGTACATTAGATACAAATGTGAAAACTAAGCAGCAAAATGTGAACTGTAATTCTCAATGTATAGTATCCCAAACTACTATAATACTGCTCCCATGGAAACAAATATAGCTACTAAAATACTGATCGCTATGTACAAAACTACAACTACTAAAAACTGCTCCTATGTACAAGAATATAACTACTATAATACTGCTCCTATATACAAGAATATAACTACTATAATACTGCCTCCTATATACAAGAATATAACTACTATAATACTGCTCCTATGTACAAGAACATAACTACTATAATACTGCTCCTATGTACAAGAATATAACTACTATAATACTGCCTCCTATGTACAGGAATATAACTACTATAATACTGCCTCCTATGTACAAGAATATAACTACTATAATACTGCCTCCTATGTACAGGAATATAACTACTATAATACTGCCTCCTATGTACAAGAATATAACTACTATAATACTGCTCTATGTACAAGAATATAACTACTATAATACTGCTCCTATGTACAAGAATATAACTACTATAATACTGCTCCTATGTACAAGAATATAACTACTATAATACTGCTCCTATGTACAAGAATATAACTACTATAATACTGCCCCATATGTACAAGAATATAACTACTATAATGCTGCCTCCTATGTACAAGAATATAACTACTATAATACTACTCCTATGTACAAGAATATAACTACTATAATACTGCTCCTATGTACAGGAATATAATTACTATAATACTGCTCCTATGTACAAGAATATAACTACTATAATACTGCCTCCTATATACAAGAATATAACTACTATAATACTGCTCCTATGTACAAGAATATAACTACTATAATACTGCTCCTATGTACAGGAATATAACTACTATAATACTGCTCCTATGTACAGGAATATAACTACTATAATACTCCACCTATGTTCAAGAATATAACTACTATAATACTGCTCCTATATACAAGAATATAACTACTATAATACTGCTCCTATATACAAGAATATAACTACTATAATACTGCTCCTATGTACAAGAATATAACTACTATAATACATCCTCCTATGTACAAGAATATAACTACTATAATACTGCCTCCTATATACAAGAATATAACTACTATAATACTGCTCCTATGTACAAGAATATAACTACTATAATACTGCTCCTATGTACAAGAATATAACTACTATAATACTGCTCCTATGTACAAGAATATACCTACTATAATACTGCTCCTATGTACAAGAATATAACTGCTATAATACTGTTCCTATGTACAAGAATATAACTACTATAATACTGCTCCTATGTACAAGAATATAACTACTATAATACTGCTCCTATGTATAAGAATATAACTACTATAATACTGCTCCTATGTACAGGAATATAACTACTATAATACTGCTCCTATGTACAAGAATATAACTACTATAATACTGCTCCTATGTACAAGAATATATCTACTATAATACTGCTCCTATGTACAAGAATATAACTACTATAATACTGCCTCCTATGTACAAGAATATATCTACTATAATACTGCCCCTATGTACAAGAATATAACTACTATAATACTGCTCCTATGTACAAGAATATAACTACTATAATACTGCTCCTATGTACAAGAATATAACTACTATAATACTGCCTCCTATGTACAAGAATATAACTACTATAATACTGCTCCTATGTACAAGAATATACCTACTATAATACTGCTCCTATGTACAAGAATATAACTACTATAATGAATCCCTCCACGGGGCGGGGTCTGCTTGAAAGGCCCCCCGAAAGTAGACAATCCCTTTAAGAAATAGGAACTTCTTTATTTTTCAAATAATGCGGAAGTACATAGGTCGGAGGTGCTCGCTGTACGTGGGCCGATCACTTAGCGTGCTTTTAATGTGTAATCAATGTCAGGCAGCTGCCGCATCAGCCGCAGTTACATGTTCTTTCTCAAAATAGGTCTTTGGTGGAAATTTCTATGATCTTATGCAGAAACATAATTGAGACCTTGACATTCAGGAGGTGAAACGTAAAGAACTATTCGCAGCTCGCTCATCCTTTACCGCCCTGCTCTTAAACTGCGCTAGTCAGGGACACACACAGTGTACAAGGACAATGACAGTTCTAGAGGAAGCGTACACCGTAACACGGTTCATACCCACACAGTATTACAGATAAAGTACAACATTTAACCCTATAATTTTCAGAGGGTGTTTATGGTAGATGGTTAGAGGTCGGGTTCTTGGACTCCATCCCATCCATCCTGCATAAAAGAACCCCACCAACCACAGGATCATTCAAATGTATCTGTCACGGACGTTCCCGCGACGGGTGGCAGGAGATCGGTGAGACTGGCAACACCTGGTTTGATCTGACATGTTTTCCTTTTGGATCAAATTGCGTCTGTGTTGTTTCTGGTGCTTTCCGCACCTTCTTTCCCCAGGTGTTGCTATTGTGCTCATTATACCTTCGCTGTTTATTGTTGTTTCTCCCACCATGCTGTGCGGTTTATAGCTTCTGTTGGCCTTGTGGTTAGCTGGTGTTTGGATCCCAGTTGAGTTCCTGGTGCTACCAAAGCTTCATTGAAGATAAGTGTTTCCTTTCCCTTTTGTATTTTGTTTTGATATATGTGTGTGTTTCCTTTCCCTGTTGTTTGTCATTAGGCCTGGGGGAGACTCCTGTTCGTCCTTCCCTTTGGAGGAACAGGTAGACTTAGTCCTGACAGTATAGGGGGCGCTCCAGTATACGGTGTATGAACTCACCTACCTTGCGGCCTGTTCATACTGGTAGTCTGTCAGGACATGAGTTAGGGTTTTCTCTAGGAGGTGTACACCTTCCTTCCCTAGTTTCCAGGCCTTATTCCGGTATCCCCTTTCCCTCCTATGCTCGGTGTGGTGTTTTGCTCACACGCAAGAGCGTAACAGTATCCCAAATAGGCTCCTCGGGGGTGGAGTCTAAAATTAAAAGGGCATTGAAATGTTGGGAGATAGAGATATCTTGTGGGAATGATTGGCTGAGCATATAACCATAAGTGACATCATGCCGTGTCTGATGATGTCATTAGTTTACATCTGTCTAATAGTGGACTCCCTATAATATGGCATTTGATGATGCAGCGGACTAGACAAGCGTCGGGGATCCTTGTTAATAAAAGTTTTTGTTGTGACGCCAGTTGCATTTAGGCAACAGAGGATGGAGTCCCCTTAAGTAGATGGTGTTGGTGGTAAGTGGTACCCAGTGTAGGAGTGCCAGAGTGGTGTAAGTGTAGCCTATAATGTCCCTTTAGTTGTGGCTGTGCACGTGTCACGGTGCTCCTACCTGGATATCCTGGACTCCAGGCATTGTCCGAAGCAGTGCAAATAGGGTGAATAGTTGAAGGATTTGTAGAATAAATTGAGTCCAGACTTTGTGCTGAAGTTGAAACAGCTTTACTTGAATAAACTTTAATCGGGAAACAATATTCCAACTTTTTCTTGGTTACCAGCAGGCTTTGGCATAAATTCTGGCAGGCAAACACACTCGGCTCTGCTACATCTGTTACTCTTTGGCCCTCCTGTGCTAACAGGTTTAAATAGAAACTTTTTATTTGCTGCTGTACTTAACTTTCGGTAGTCTCACTCTATCTTTATCCAGAAAACTTTCTTCTTGGCTTTGGAGGCTTGCAGCTTCGAACTCCTGGTCCAGCAGAGCAGGGGATAGTCTAGACTGACTTCTGCAGGGCTCGTCCAGGAGGACAAGGGCCTGTGCTTTCACCAAGCAGGGGATTCCACGGAACTCCCTCTCACAAACTCACTTCTCCCTCTCTATAGATGGAGCTAGAATGGCAAGAAGATTACATTCTAGCTAATATTGCACTGCCAAACTTTCTGCCACCTGCTGGCGAACCAGGCACATTACACTTGAACATAACATATACGTCTGAAGAAGTACTGATAATGTGGAGAATTTCTGAATGTTACTTAGTTTTACTGGGAACGGATAGAATATATAGGGGGCGCTCCAGACTACACATCCAGACTGCTGTTATAGGGGGCGCTCCAGACTACACATCCAGACTGCTGTTATAGGGGGCGCTCCAGACTACACATCCAGACTGCTGTTATAGGGGGCACTCCAGACTACACATCCAGACTGCTGTTATAGGGGACGCACCAGACTACACATCCAGACTGCTGTTATAGGGGGCGCTCCAGACTATACATCCAGACTGCTGTTATAGGGGGCGCTCCAGACTACACATCCAGACTGCTGTTATAGGGGAGCGCTCCAGACTACACATCCAGACTGCTGTTATAGGGGGCGCTCCAGACTACACATCCAGACTGCTGTTATAGAGGGCGCTCCAGACTATACATCCAGACTGCTGTTATAGGGGGCGCTCCAGACTACACATCCAGACTGCTGTTATAGGGGGAGCTCCAGACTACACATCCAGACTGCTGTTATAGGGGGAGCTCCGGACTATACATCCAGACTGCTGTTATAGGAGGCGCTCCAGACTACACATCCAGACTGCTGATATGGGGGCCCTCCAGACTACACATCCAGACTGCTGTTATAGGAGGCGCTCCAGACTACACATCCAGACTGCTGTTATAGGGGGCGCTCCAGACCACACATCCAGACTGCTGTTATAGGGGGAGCTCCGGACTACACATCCAGACTGCTGTTATAGGGGACGCTCCAGACTACACATCCAGACTGCTGTTATGGGGGCGCTCCAGACCACACATCCAGACTGCTGTTATAGGGGGCGCTCCAGACTATACATCCAGGCTGCTGTTATAGGGGGCGCTCCAGACTATACACCCAGACTGCTGTTATAGGGGGCGCTCCAGACTGCATATCCAGACTGCTGTTATAGGGGGCGCTCCAGACTACACATCCAGACTGCTGTTATAGGAGGCGCTCCAGACTACACATCCAGACTGCTGTTATAGGGAGCGCTCCAGACTTGACATCCAGACTGCTGTTATAGGGAGCGCTCCAGACTACACATCCAGACTGCTGTTATAGGGGAGCGCTCCAGACTACACATCCAGACTGCTGTTATAGGGGGAGCTCCAGACTACACATCCAGACTGCTGTTATAGGGGGCGCTCCAGACTATACATCCAGACTGCTGTTATAGGGGTCGCTCCAGACTACACATCCAGACTGCTGTTATAGGGGGCGATCCAGACTTCACATCCAGACTACAGTTATAGGGGACGCTCTAGACTACACATCCAGACTGCTGTTATAAGGGAGCGCTCCAGACTACACATCCAGACTGCTGTTATAGGGGGCGCTCCAGACTACACATCCAGACTGCTGTTATAGGGGCGCTCCAGACTACACATCCAGACTGCTGTTATAGGGGACGCTCCAGACTACCACATCCAGACTGCTGTTATAGGGGCGCTCCAGACTACACATCCAGACTGCTGTTATAGGGGCGCTCCAGACTACACATCCAGACTGCTGTTATAGGGGCGCTCCAGACTACACATCCAGACTGCTGTTATAGGGGCGCTCCAGACTACACATCCAGACTGCTGTTATAGGGGCGCTCCAGACTACACATCCAGACTGCTGTTATAGGGGCGCTCCAGACTACACATCCAGACTGCTGTTATAGGGGCGCCCAGACTACACATCCAGACTGCTGTTATAGGGGCGCTCCAGACTATACATCCAGACTGCTGTTATAGGGGCGCTCCAGACTACACATCCAGACTGCTGTTATAGGGCGCTCCAGACTACACATCCAGACTGCTGTTATAGGGGCGCTCCAGACTACACATCCAGACTGCTGTTATAGGGGCGCTCCAGACTACACATCCAGACTGCTGTTATAGGGGCGCTCCAGACTACACATCCAGACTGCTGTTATAGGGGCGCTCCAGACTATACATCCAGACTGCTGTTATAGGGGCGCTCCAGACTACACATCCAGACTGCTGTTATAGGGGCGCTCCAGACTACACATCCAGACTGCTGTTATAGGGGCGCTCCAGACTACACATCCAGACTGCTGTTATAGGGGCGCTCCAGACTACACATCCAGACTGCTGTTATAGGGGCTCCAGACTACACATCCAGACTGCTGTTATAGGGGCGCTCCAGACTACACATCCAGACTGCTGTTATAGGGGCGCTCCAGACTACACATCCAGACTGCTGTTATAGGGGGCGCTCCAGACTACACATCCAGACTGCTGTTATAGGGGCGCTCCAGACTACACATCCAGACTGCTGTTATAGGGGCGCCCAGACTACACATCCAGACTGCTGTTATAGGGGGCGCTCCAGACTACACATCCAGACTGCTGTTATAGGGGCGCTCCAGACTACACATCCAGACTGCTGTTATAGGGGCGCTCCAGACTATACATCCAGACTGCTGTTATAGGGGCGCTCCAGACTACACATCCAGACTGCTGTTATAGGGGCGCTCCAGACTACACATCCAGACTGCTGTTATAGGGGCGCTCCAGACTACACATCCAGACTGCTGTTATAGGGGCGCTCCAGACTACACATCCAGACTGCTGTTATAGGGGGCGCCCAGACTACACATCCAGACTGCTGTTATAGGGGCGCTCCAGACTACACATCCAGACTGCTGTTATAGGGCGCTCCAGACTACACATCCAGACTGCTGTTATAGGGGCGCTCCAGACTACACATCCAGACTGCTGTTATAGGGGGTGCTCCAGACCACACATCCAGACTGCTGTTATAGGGGCGCTCCAGACTCACACATCCAGACTGCTGTTATAGGGGCGCCCAGACTACACATCCAGACTGCTGTTATAGGGGCGCTCCAGACTACACATCCAGACTGCTGTTATAGGGGCGCTCCAGACTACACATCCAGACTGCTGTTATAGGGGCGCCCAGACTACACATCCAGACTGCTGTTATAGGGACGCTCCAGACTACACATCCAGACTGCTGTTATAGGGGCGCTCCAGACTACACATCCAGACTGCTGTTATAGGGGCGCTCCAGACTACACATCCAGACTGCTGTTATAGGGGGCGCTCCAGACTACACATCCAGACTGCTGTTATAGGGGCGCCCAGACTACACATCCAGACTGCTGTTATAGGGGCGCCCAGACTACACATCCAGACTGCTGTTATAGGGGGCTCCAGACTACACATCCAGACTGCTGTTATAGGGGGCGCTCCAGACTACACATCCAGACTGCTGTTATAGGGGCGCTCTAGACTACACATCCAGACTGCTGTTATAGGGGCGCTCCAGACTACACATCCAGACTGCTGTTATAGGGGCGCTCCAGACTATACATCCAGACTGCTGTTATAGGGGCGCTCCAGACTACACATCCAGACTGCTGTTATAGGGGCGCTCCAGACTACACATCCAGACTGCTGTTATAGGGGCGCTCCAGACTACACATCCAGACTGCTGTTATAGGGGCGCTCCAGACTACACATCCAGACTGCTGTTATAGGGGCGCCCAGACTACACATCCAGACTGCTGTTATAGGGGCGCTCCAGACTACACATCCAGACTGCTGTTATAGGGGGCGCTCCAGACTATACATCCAGACTGCTGTTATAGGGGCGCTCCAGACTACACATCCAGACTGCTGTTATAGGGGCGCTCCAGACTACACATCCAGACTGCTGTTATAGGGGACGCTCCAGACTACACATCCAGACTGCTGTTATAGGGGGCGCTCCAGACTACACATCCAGACTGCTGTTATAGGGGGCGCTCCAGACTGCACATCCAGACTGCTGTTATAGGGGGCGCTCCAGACTACACATCCAGACTGCAGTTATAGGGGGCGCTCCAGACTATACATCCAGATTGCTGTTATAGGGGACGCTCCAGACTTCACATCCAGACTGCTGTTATAGGGGGCGCTCAAGACTACACATCCAGACTGCTGTTATAGGGGACGCTCCAGACTACACATCCAGACTGCTGTTATAGGGGGTGCTCCAGACTACACATCTAGACTGCTGTTATAGGGGACGCTCCAGACTACACATCCAGACTGCTGTTATAGGGGGCTCCAGACTATACATCCAGACTGCTGTATAGGGGGCGCTCCAGACTATACATCCAGACTGCTGTTATAGGGGGCGCTCCAGACTACACATCCAGACTGCTGTTATGGGGGCGCTCCAGACTACACATCCAGACTGCTGTTATGGGGGGCGCTCCAGACTACACATCCAGACTGCTGTTATGGGGGGCGCTCCAGACTACACATCCAGACTGCTGTTATGGGGGTGCTCCAGACTACACATCCAGACTGCTGTTATAGGGGGCGCTCCAGACTACACATCCAGACTGCTGATATGGGGGGCGTTCTAGACCACACATCCAGACTGCTGTTATAGGGGGCGCTCCAGACTACACACCCAGACTGCTGTTATAGGGGCGCTCCAGACTATTCATCCAGACTGCTGTTATAGGGGGCGCTCCAGACTACACATCCAGACTGCTGTTATAGGAGGCGCTCCAGACTACACATCCAGACTGCTGTTATAGGGGCGCTCCAGACTACACATCCAGACTGCTGTTATAGGGGCGCTCCAGACTACACATCCAGACTGCTGTTATAGGGAGCGCTCCAGACTACACATCCAGACTGCTGTTATAGGGGAGCTCCAGACTACACATCCAGACTGCTGTTATAGGGGCGCTCCAGACTATACATCCAGACTGCTGTTATAGGGGGCGCTCCAGACTACACATCCAGACTGCTGTTATAGGGGGCGCTCCAGACTACACATCCAGACTGCAGTTATAGGGGACGCCCAGACTACACATCCAGACTGCTGTTATAAGGGGCGCTCCAGACTACACATCCAGACTGCTGTTATAGGGGCGCTCCAGACTACACATCCAGACTGCTGTTATAGGGGGCGCTCCAGACTACACATCCAGACTGCTGTTATAGGGGGCGCTCCAGACTACACATCCAGACTGCTGTTATAGGGGGCTCCAGACTACACATCCAGACTGCTGTTATAGGGGCGCTCCAGACTACACATCCAGACTGCTGTTATAGGGGGTGCTCCAGACCACACATCCAGACTGCTGTTATAGGGGGCGCTCCAGACTATACATCCAGACTGCTGTTATATGGGGCGCTCCAGACTACACATCCAGACTGCTGTTATAGGGGGCTCCAGACTACACATCCAGACTGCTGTTATAGGGGCGCCCAGACTACACATCCAGACTGCTGTTATAGGGGCGCTCCAGACTACACATCCAGACTGCTGTTATAGGGGCGCTCCAGACTACACATCCAGACTGCTGTTATAGGGGCGCTCCAGACTACACATCCAGACTGCTGTTATAGGGGCGCTCCAGACTACACATCCAGACTGCTGTTATAGGGGCGCTCCAGACTACACATCCAGACTGCTGTTATAGGGGCGCTCCAGACTACACATCCAGACTGCTGTTATAGGGGCGCTCCAGACTACACATCCAGACTGCTGTTATAGGGGGCGCCCAGACTACACATCCAGACTGCTGTTATAGGGGGCGCTCCAGACTACACATCCAGACTGCTGTTATAGGGGCGCTCCAGACTACACATCCAGACTGCTGTTATAGGGGCGCTCCAGACTACACATCCAGACTGCTGTTATAGGGGCGCTCCAGACTACACATCCAGACTGCTGTTATAGGGGCGCTCCAGACTACACATCCAGACTGCTGTTATAGGGGCGCTCCAGACTACACATCCAGACTGCTGTTATAGGGGCGCTCCAGACTACACATCCAGACTGCTGTTATAGGGGCGCCCAGACTACACATCCAGACTGCTGTTATAGGGGCGCTCCAGACTACACATCCAGACTGCTGTTATAGGGGCGCTCCAGACTACACATCCAGACTGCTGTTATAGGGGCGCTCCAGACTACACATCCAGACTGCTGTTATAGGGGGCGCTCCAGACTACACATCCAGACTGCTGTTATAGGGGCGCTCCAGACTACACATCCAGACTGCTGTTATAGGGGCGCTCCAGACTACACATCCAGACTGCTGTTATAGGGGCGCCCAGACTACACATCCAGACTGCTGTTATAGGGGCGCTCCAGACTACACATCCAGACTGCTGTTATAGGGGCGCTCCAGACTACACATCCAGACTGCTGTTATAGGGGGCGCTCCAGACTACACATCCAGACTGCTGTTATAGGGGGCGCTCCAGACTACACATCCAGACTGCTGTTATAGGGGCGCTCCAGACTACACATCCAGACTGCTGTTATAGGGGCGCTCCAGACTACACATCCAGACTGCTGTTATAGGGGCGCTCCAGACTACACATCCAGACTGCTGTTATAGGGGCGCTCCAGACTACACATCCAGACTGCTGTTATAGGGGCGCTCCAGACTACACATCCAGACTGCTGTTATAGGGGGCGCTCCAGACTACACATCCAGACTGCTGTTATAGGGGCGCTCCAGACTACACATCCAGACTGCTGTTATAGGGGCGCTCCAGACTACACATCCAGACTGCTGTTATAGGGGCGCTCCAGACTACACATCCAGACTGCTGTTATAGGGGGCGCCCAGACTACACATCCAGACTGCTGTTATAGGGGCGCTCCAGACTACACATCCAGACTGCTGTTATAGGGGCGCTCCAGACTACACATCCAGACTGCTGTTATAGGGGCGCTCCAGACTACACATCCAGACTGCTGTTATAGGGGCGCTCCAGACTACACATCCAGACTGCTGTTATAGGGGCGCTCCAGACTACACATCCAGACTGCTGTTATAGGGGCGCTCCAGACTACACATCCAGACTGCTGTTATAGGGGCGCTCCAGACTACACATCCAGACTGCTGTTATAGGGGCGCTCCAGACTACACATCCAGACTGCTGTTATAGGGGCGCTCCAGACTACACATCCAGACTGCTGTTATAGGGGCGCCCAGACTACACATCCAGACTGCTGTTATAGGGGCGCTCCAGACTACACATCCAGACTGCTGTTATAGGGGCGCTCCAGACTACACATCCAGACTGCTGTTATAGGGGGCGCCCAGACTACACATCCAGACTGCTGTTATAGGGGCGCTCCAGACTACACATCCAGACTGCTGTTATAGGGGCGCTCCAGACTACACATCCAGACTGCTGTTATAGGGGCGCTCCAGACTACACATCCAGACTGCTGTTATAGGGGGCGCTCCAGACTACACATCCAGACTGCTGTTATAGGGGCGCTCCAGACTACACATCCAGACTGCTGTTATAGGGGCGCTCCAGACTACACATCCAGACTGCTGTTATAGGGGGCGCTCCAGACTACACATCCAGACTGCTGTTATAGGGGCGCTCCAGACTACACATCCAGACTGCTGTTATAGGGGCGCTCCAGACTACACATCCAGACTGCTGTTATAGGGGCGCCCAGACTACACATCCAGACTGCTGTTATAGGGGCGCTCCAGACTACACATCCAGACTGCTGTTATAGGGGCGCCCAGACTACACATCCAGACTGCTGTTATAGGGGGCGCTCCAGACTACACATCCAGACTGCTGTTATAGGGGGCGCTCCAGACTACACATCCAGACTGCTGTTATAGGGGCGCTCCAGACTACACATCCAGACTGCTGTTATAGGGGGCGCTCCAGACTACACATCCAGACTGCTGTTATAGGGGCGCCCAGACTACACATCCAGACTGCTGTTATAGGGGGCGCTCCAGACTACACATCCAGACTGCTGTTATAGGGGGCGCCCAGACTACACATCCAGACTGCTGTTATAGGGGCGCTCCAGACTACACATCCAGACTGCTGTTATAGGGGCGCTCCAGACTACACATCCAGACTGCTGTTATAGGGGCGCCCAGACTACACATCCAGACTGCTGTTATAGGGGCGCTCCAGACTACACATCCAGACTGCTGTTATAGGGGCGCCCAGACTACACATCCAGACTGCTGTTATAGGGGCGCTCCAGACTACACATCCAGACTGCTGTTATAGGGGCGCCCAGACTACACATCCAGACTGCTGTTATAGGGGCGCTCCAGACTACACATCCAGACTGCTGTTATAGGGGCGCTCCAGACTACACATCCAGACTGCTGTTATAGGGGCGCTCCAGACTACACATCCAGACTGCTGTTATAGGGGGCGCCCAGACTACACATCCAGACTGCTGTTATAGGGGCGCTCCAGACTACACATCCAGACTGCTGTTATAGGGGCGCTCCAGACTACACATCCAGACTGCTGTTATAGGGGGCGCTCCAGACTACACATCCAGACTGCTGTTATAGGGGGCGCTCCAGACTACACATCCAGACTGCTGTTATAGGGGGCGCCCAGACTACACATCCAGACTGCTGTTATAGGGGCGCTCCAGACTACACATCCAGACTGCTGTTATAGGGGGCGCCCAGACTACACATCCAGACTGCTGTTATAGGGGGCGCTCCAGACTACACATCCAGACTGCTGTTATAGGGGCGCTCCAGACTACACATCCAGACTGCTGTTATAGGGGGCGCTCCAGACTACACATCCAGACTGCTGTTATAGGGGGCGCTCCAGACTACACATCCAGACTGCTGTTATAGGGGCGCTCCAGACTACACATCCAGACTGCTGTTATAGGGGCGCTCCAGACTACACATCCAGACTGCTGTTATAGGGGGCGCTCCAGACTACACATCCAGACTGCTGTTATAGGGGGCGCTCCAGACTACACATCCAGACTGCTGTTATAGGGGCGCTCCAGACTACACATCCAGACTGCTGTTATAGGGGCGCTCCAGACTACACATCCAGACTGCTGTTATAGGGGCGCTCCAGACTACACATCCAGACTGCTGTTATAGGGGCGCTCCAGACTACACATCCAGACTGCTGTTATAGGGGCGCTCCAGACTACACATCCAGACTGCTGTTATAGGGGGCGCCCAGACTACACATCCAGACTGCTGTTATAGGGGCGCTCCAGACTACACATCCAGACTGCTGTTATAGGGGCGCTCCAGACTACACATCCAGACTGCTGTTATAGGGGGCGCTCCAGACTACACATCCAGACTGCTGTTATAGGGGCGCTCCAGACTACACATCCAGACTGCTGTTATAGGGGCGCTCCAGACTACACATCCAGACTGCTGTTATAGGGGCGCTCCAGACTACACATCCAGACTGCTGTTATAGGGGCGCTCCAGACTACACATCCAGACTGCTGTTATAGGGGGCGCTCCAGACTACACATCCAGACTGCTGTTATAGGGGCGCTCCAGACTACACATCCAGACTGCTGTTATAGGGGCGCTCCAGACTACACATCCAGACTGCTGTTATAGGGGCGCTCCAGACTACACATCCAGACTGCTGTTATAGGGGCGCTCCAGACTACACATCCAGACTGCTGTTATAGGGGGCGCTCCAGACTACACATCCAGACTGCTGTTATAGGGGCGCTCCAGACTACACATCCAGACTGCTGTTATAGGGGCGCTCCAGACTACACATCCAGACTGCTGTTATAGGGGCGCTCCAGACTACACATCCAGACTGCTGTTATAGGGGGCGCTCCAGACTACACATCCAGACTGCTGTTATAGGGGCGCTCCAGACTACACATCCAGACTGCTGTTATAGGGGCGCTCCAGACTACACATCCAGACTGCTGTTATAGGGGCGCTCCAGACTACACATCCAGACTGCTGTTATAGGGGGCGCTCCAGACTACACATCCAGACTGCTGTTATAGGGGCGCCCAGACTACACATCCAGACTGCTGTTATAGGGGCGCTCCAGACTACACATCCAGACTGCTGTTATAGGGGCGCCCAGACTACACATCCAGACTGCTGTTATAGGGGCGCTCCAGACTACACATCCAGACTGCTGTTATAGGGGCGCTCCAGACTACACATCCAGACTGCTGTTATAGGGGCGCTCCAGACTACACATCCAGACTGCTGTTATAGGGGCGCTCCAGACTACACATCCAGACTGCTGTTATAGGGGCGCTCCAGACTACACATCCAGACTGCTGTTATAGGGGCGCTCCAGACTACACATCCAGACTGCTGTTATAGGGGCGCTCCAGACTACACATCCAGACTGCTGTTATAGGGGCGCTCCAGACTACACATCCAGACTGCTGTTATAGGGGCGCTCCAGACTACACATCCAGACTGCTGTTATAGGGGGCGCCCAGACTACACATCCAGACTGCTGTTATAGGGGCGCTCCAGACTACACATCCAGACTGCTGTTATAGGGGGCGCTCCAGACTACACATCCAGACTGCTGTTATAGGGGCGCCCAGACTACACATCCAGACTGCTGTTATAGGGGCGCTCCAGACTACACATCCAGACTGCTGTTATAGGGGGCGCTCCAGACTACACATCCAGACTGCTGTTATAGGGGCGCTCCAGACTACACATCCAGACTGCTGTTATAGGGGGCGCTCCAGACTACACATCCAGACTGCTGTTATAGGGGCGCTCCAGACTACACATCCAGACTGCTGTTATAGGGGCGCTCCAGACTACACATCCAGACTGCTGTTATAGGGGGCGCTCCAGACTACACATCCAGACTGCTGTTATAGGGGCGCTCCAGACTACACATCCAGACTGCTGTTATAGGGGCGCTCCAGACTACACATCCAGACTGCTGTTATAGGGGCGCTCCAGACTACACATCCAGACTGCTGTTATAGGGGCGCTCCAGACTACACATCCAGACTGCTGTTATAGGGGCGCTCCAGACTACACATCCAGACTGCTGTTATAGGGGGCGCTCCAGACTACACATCCAGACTGCTGTTATAGGGGCGCTCCAGACTACACATCCAGACTGCTGTTATAGGGGCGCCCAGACTACACATCCAGACTGCTGTTATAGGGGGCGCCCAGACTACACATCCAGACTGCTGTTATAGGGGCGCCCAGACTACACATCCAGACTGCTGTTATAGGGGGCGCTCCAGACTACACATCCAGACTGCTGTTATAGGGGCGCTCCAGACTACACATCCAGACTGCTGTTATAGGGGCGCTCCAGACTACACATCCAGACTGCTGTTATAGGGGGCGCTCCAGACTACACATCCAGACTGCTGTTATAGGGGGCGCTCCAGACTACACATCCAGACTGCTGTTATAGGGGCGCTCCAGACTACACATCCAGACTGCTGTTATAGGGGCGCTCCAGACTACACATCCAGACTGCTGTTATAGGGGCGCTCCAGACTACACATCCAGACTGCTGTTATAGGGGCGCTCCAGACTACACATCCAGACTGCTGTTATAGGGGCGCTCCAGACTACACATCCAGACTGCTGTTATAGGGGGCGCTCCAGACTACACATCCAGACTGCTGTTATAGGGGCGCTCCAGACTACACATCCAGACTGCTGTTATAGGGGGCGCCCAGACTACACATCCAGACTGCTGTTATAGGGGCGCTCCAGACTACACATCCAGACTGCTGTTATAGGGGGCGCTCCAGACTACACATCCAGACTGCTGTTATAGGGGGCGCTCCAGACTACACATCCAGACTGCTGTTATAGGGGGCGCTCCAGACTACACATCCAGACTGCTGTTATAGGGGCGCTCCAGACTACACATCCAGACTGCTGTTATAGGGGCGCTCCAGACTACACATCCAGACTGCTGTTATAGGGGCGCTCCAGACTACACATCCAGACTGCTGTTATAGGGGCGCTCCAGACCACACATCCAGACTGCTGTTATAGGGGGCGCCCAGACTACACATCCAGACTGCTGTTATAGGGGCGCTCCAGACTACACATCCAGACTGCTGTTATAGGGGGCGCTCCAGACTACACATCCAGACTGCTGTTATAGGGGGCGCCCAGACTACACATCCAGACTGCTGTTATAGGGGCGCTCCAGACTACACATCCAGACTGCTGTTATAGGGGGCGCTCCAGACTACACATCCAGACTGCTGTTATAGGGGCGCTCCAGACTACACATCCAGACTGCTGTTATAGGGGGCGCCCAGACTACACATCCAGACTGCTGTTATAGGGGGCGCCCAGACTACACATCCAGACTGCTGTTATAGGGGCGCTCCAGACTACACATCCAGACTGCTGTTATAGGGGCGCTCCAGACTACACATCCAGACTGCTGTTATAGGGGCGCTCCAGACTACACATCCAGACTGCTGTTATAGGGGGCGCTCCAGACTACACATCCAGACTGCTGTTATAGGGGGCGCTCCAGACTACACATCCAGACTGCTGTTATAGGGGCGCTCCAGACTACACATCCAGACTGCTGTTATAGGGGGCGCTCCAGACTACACATCCAGACTGCTGTTATAGGGGGCGCTCCAGACTACACATCCAGACTGCTGTTATAGGGGCGCTCCAGACTACACATCCAGACTGCTGTTATAGGGGCGCTCCAGACTACACATCCAGACTGCTGTTATAGGGGCGCTCCAGACTACACATCCAGACTGCTGTTATAGGGGCGCTCCAGACTACACATCCAGACTGCTGTTATAGGGGCGCTCCAGACTACACATCCAGACTGCTGTTATAGGGGCGCTCCAGACTACACATCCAGACTGCTGTTATAGGGGGCGCTCCAGACTACACATCCAGACTGCTGTTATAGGGCGCTCCAGACTACACATCCAGACTGCTGTTATAGGGGGCGCTCCAGACTACACATCCAGACTGCTGTTATAGGGGCGCTCCAGACTACACATCCAGACTGCTGTTATAGGGGCGCTCCAGACTACACATCCAGACTGCTGTTATAGGGGGCGCTCCAGACTACACATCCAGACTGCTGTTATAGGGGCGCCCAGACTACACATCCAGACTGCTGTTATAGGGGCGCTCCAGACTACACATCCAGACTGCTGTTATAGGGGGCGCTCCAGACTACACATCCAGACTGCTGTTATAGGGGCGCTCCAGACTACACATCCAGACTGCTGTTATAGGGGGCGCTCCAGACTACACATCCAGACTGCTGTTATAGGGGGCGCTCCAGACTACACATCCAGACTGCTGTTATAGGGGGCGCTCCAGACCACACATCCAGACTGCTGTTATAGGGGCGCTCCAGACCACACATCCAGACTGCTGTTATAGGGGCGCTCCAGACTACACATCCAGACTGCTGTTATAGGGGCGCTCCAGACTACACATCCAGACTGCTGTTATAGGGGGCGCTCCAGACTACACATCCAGACTGCTGTTATAGGGGCGCTCCAGACTACACATCCAGACTGCTGTTATAGGGGCGCTCCAGACTACACATCCAGACTGCTGTTATAGGGGCGCTCCAGACTACACATCCAGACTGCTGTTATAGGGGCGCTCCAGACTACACATCCAGACTGCTGTTATAGGGGCGCCCAGACTACACATCCAGACTGCTGTTATAGGGGGCGCCCAGACTACACATCCAGACTGCTGTTATAGGGGCGCTCCAGACTACACATCCAGACTGCTGTTATAGGGGGCGCTCCAGACTACACATCCAGACTGCTGTTATAGGGGCGCTCCAGACTACACATCCAGACTGCTGTTATAGGGGGCGCCCAGACTACACATCCAGACTGCTGTTATAGGGGGCGCTCCAGACTACACATCCAGACTGCTGTTATAGGGGGCGCTCCAGACTACACATCCAGACTGCTGTTATAGGGGCGCTCCAGACTACACATCCAGACTGCTGTTATAGGGGCGCTCCAGACTACACATCCAGACTGCTGTTATAGGGGCGCTCCAGACTACACATCCAGACTGCTGTTATAGGGGCGCTCCAGACTACACATCCAGACTGCTGTTATAGGGGCGCTCCAGACTACACATCCAGACTGCTGTTATAGGGGGCGCTCCAGACTACACATCCAGACTGCTGTTATAGGGGGCGCCCAGACTACACATCCAGACTGCTGTTATAGGGGGCGCTCCAGACTACACATCCAGACTGCTGTTATAGGGGCGCTCCAGACTACACATCCAGACTGCTGTTATAGGGGCGCTCCAGACTACACATCCAGACTGCTGTTATAGGGGCGCCCAGACTACACATCCAGACTGCTGTTATAGGGGGCGCTCCAGACTACACATCCAGACTGCTGTTATAGGGGGCGCTCCAGACTACACATCCAGACTGCTGTTATAGGGGGCGCCCAGACTACACATCCAGACTGCTGTTATAGGGGCGCTCCAGACTACACATCCAGACTGCTGTTATAGGGGGCGCTCCAGACCACACATCCAGACTGCTGTTATAGGGGGCGCTCCAGACTACACATCCAGACTGCTGTTATAGGGGCGCTCCAGACTACACATCCAGACTGCTGTTATAGGGGCGCTCCAGACCACACATCCAGACTGCTGTTATAGGGGGCGCTCCAGACTACACATCCAGACTGCTGTTATAGGGGCGCTCCAGACTACACATCCAGACTGCTGTTATAGGGGCGCTCCAGACTACACATCCAGACTGCTGTTATAGGGGGCGCTCCAGACTACACATCCAGACTGCTGTTATAGGGGGCGCCCAGACTACACATCCAGACTGCTGTTATAGGGGCGCTCCAGACTACACATCCAGACTGCTGTTATAGGGGCGCTCCAGACTACACATCCAGACTGCTGTTATAGGGGGCGCTCCAGACTACACATCCAGACTGCTGTTATAGGGGCGCTCCAGACTACACATCCAGACTGCTGTTATAGGGGGCGCCCAGACTACACATCCAGACTGCTGTTATAGGGGCGCTCCAGACTACACATCCAGACTGCTGTTATAGGGGCGCTCCAGACTACACATCCAGACTGCTGTTATAGGGGCGCTCCAGACTACACATCCAGACTGCTGTTATAGGGGGCGCTCCAGACTACACATCCAGACTGCTGTTATAGGGGCGCTCCAGACTACACATCCAGACTGCTGTTATAGGGGGCGCTCCAGACTACACATCCAGACTGCTGTTATAGGGGCGCTCCAGACTACACATCCAGACTGCTGTTATAGGGGGCGCCCAGACTACACATCCAGACTGCTGTTATAGGGGGCGCTCCAGACTACACATCCAGACTGCTGTTATAGGGGCGCTCCAGACTACACATCCAGACTGCTGTTATAGGGGCGCTCCAGACTACACATCCAGACTGCTGTTATAGGGGGCGCCCAGACTACACATCCAGACTGCTGTTATAGGGGCGCTCCAGACTACACATCCAGACTGCTGTTATAGGGGGCGCTCCAGACTACACATCCAGACTGCTGTTATAGGGGCGCTCCAGACTACACATCCAGACTGCTGTTATAGGGGCGCTCCAGACTACACATCCAGACTGCTGTTATAGGGGGCGCCCAGACTACACATCCAGACTGCTGTTATAGGGGCGCTCCAGACTACACATCCAGACTGCTGTTATAGGGGCGCTCCAGACTACACATCCAGACTGCTGTTATAGGGGGCGCTCCAGACTACACATCCAGACTGCTGTTATAGGGGCGCTCCAGACTACACATCCAGACTGCTGTTATAGGGGGCGCTCCAGACTACACATCCAGACTGCTGTTATAGGGGGCGCTCCAGACTACACATCCAGACTGCTGTTATAGGGGCGCCCAGACTACACATCCAGACTGCTGTTATAGGGGGCGCTCCAGACTACACATCCAGACTGCTGTTATAGGGGCGCTCCAGACTACACATCCAGACTGCTGTTATAGGGGCGCTCCAGACTACACATCCAGACTGCTGTTATAGGGGGCGCTCCAGACTACACATCCAGACTGCTGTTATAGGGGCGCTCCAGACTACACATCCAGACTGCTGTTATAGGGGCGCCCAGACTACACATCCAGACTGCTGTTATAGGGGGCGCTCCAGACTACACATCCAGACTGCTGTTATAGGGGGCGCTCCAGACTACACATCCAGACTGCTGTTATAGGGGCGCTCCAGACTACACATCCAGACTGCTGTTATAGGGGGCGCCCAGACTACACATCCAGACTGCTGTTATAGGGGCGCCCAGACTACACATCCAGACTGCTGTTATAGGGGGCGCTCCAGACTACACATCCAGACTGCTGTTATAGGGGGCGCTCCAGACTACACATCCAGACTGCTGTTATAGGGGGCGCTCCAGACTACACATCCAGACTGCTGTTATAGGGGCGCTCCAGACTACACATCCAGACTGCTGTTATAGGGGCGCTCCAGACTACACATCCAGACTGCTGTTATAGGGGCGCTCCAGACTACACATCCAGACTGCTGTTATAGGGGCGCTCCAGACTACACATCCAGACTGCTGTTATAGGGGGCGCTCCAGACTACACATCCAGACTGCTGTTATAGGGGCGCTCCAGACTACACATCCAGACTGCTGTTATAGGGGCGCTCCAGACTACACATCCAGACTGCTGTTATAGGGGCGCTCCAGACTACACATCCAGACTGCTGTTATAGGGGCGCTCCAGACTACACATCCAGACTGCTGTTATAGGGGCGCTCCAGACTACACATCCAGACTGCTGTTATAGGGGGCGCTCCAGACTACACATCCAGACTGCTGTTATAGGGGCGCTCCAGACTACACATCCAGACTGCTGTTATAGGGGGCGCCCAGACTACACATCCAGACTGCTGTTATAGGGGGCGCTCCAGACTACACATCCAGACTGCTGTTATAGGGGGCGCTCCAGACTACACATCCAGACTGCTGTTATAGGGGCGCTCCAGACTACACATCCAGACTGCTGTTATAGGGGCGCTCCAGACTACACATCCAGACTGCTGTTATAGGGGCGCTCCAGACTACACATCCAGACTGCTGTTATAGGGGGCGCCCAGACCACACATCCAGACTGCTGTTATAGGGGCGCTCCAGACTACACATCCAGACTGCTGTTATAGGGGCGCTCCAGACTACACATCCAGACTGCTGTTATAGGGGCGCTCCAGACTACACATCCAGACTGCTGTTATAGGGGGCGCCCAGACTACACATCCAGACTGCTGTTATAGGGGCGCTCCAGACTACACATCCAGACTGCTGTTATAGGGGCGCCCAGACTACACATCCAGACTGCTGTTATAGGGGCGCTCCAGACTACACATCCAGACTGCTGTTATAGGGGCGCTCCAGACCACACATCCAGACTGCTGTTATAGGGGCGCTCCAGACTACACATCCAGACTGCTGTTATAGGGGCGCTCCAGACTACACATCCAGACTGCTGTTATAGGGGCGCTCCAGACTACACATCCAGACTGCTGTTATAGGGGCGCTCCAGACTACACATCCAGACTGCTGTTATAGGGGGCGCCCAGACTACACATCCAGACTGCTGTTATAGGGGCGCTCCAGACTACACATCCAGACTGCTGTTATAGGGGGCGCTCCAGACTACACATCCAGACTGCTGTTATAGGGGGCGCTCCAGACTACACATCCAGACTGCTGTTATAGGGGCGCTCCAGACTACACATCCAGACTGCTGTTATAGGGGCGCTCCAGACTACACATCCAGACTGCTGTTATAGGGGCGCTCCAGACTACACATCCAGACTGCTGTTATAGGGGGCGCTCCAGACTACACATCCAGACTGCTGTTATAGGGGCGCTCCAGACTACACATCCAGACTGCTGTTATAGGGGCGCTCCAGACTACACATCCAGACTGCTGTTATAGGGGCGCCCAGACTACACATCCAGACTGCTGTTATAGGGGCGCTCCAGACTACACATCCAGACTGCTGTTATAGGGGCGCTCCAGACTACACATCCAGACTGCTGTTATAGGGGACGCTCCAGACTACACATCCAGACTGCTGTTATAGGGGCGCCCAGACTATACATCCAGACTGCTGTTATAGGGGCGCTCCAGACTATACATCCAGACTGCTGTTATAGGGGGCGCCCAGACTACACATCCAGACTGCTGTTATAGGGGCGCCCAGACTACACATCCAGACTGCTGCTATATGGGGCGCCCAGACTACACATCCAGACTGCTGTTATAGGGGCGCTCCAGACTGCACATCCAGACTGCTGTTATAGGGGACGCTCCAGACTACACATCCAGACTGCTGTTATAGGGGCGCTCCAGACTACACATCCAGACTGCTGTTATAGGGGCGCTCCAGACTACACATCCAGACTGCTGTTATAGGGGCGCTCCAGACTACACATCCAGACTGCTGTTATAGGGGCGCTCCAGACCATACATCCAGACTGCTGTTATAGGGGCGCTCCAGACTACACATCCAGACTGCTGTTATAGGGGCGCCCAGACTACACATCCAGACTGCTGTTATAGGGGGCGCTCCAGACTACACATCCAGACTGCTGTTATAGGGGGCGCCCAGACTACACATCCAGACTGCTGTTATAGGGGCGCTCCAGACTACACATCCAGACTGCTGTTATAGGGGGCGCTCCAGACTACACATCCAGACTGCTGTTATAGGGGCGCTCCAGACTACACATCCAGACTGCTGTTATAGGGGGCGCTCCAGACTACACATCCAGACTGCTGTTATAGGGGCGCCCAGACTACACATCCAGACTGCTGTTATAGGGGCGCCCAGACTACACATCCAGACTGCTGTTATAGGGGCGCTCCAGACTACACATCCAGACTGCTGTTATAGGGGCGCTCCAGACTACACATCCAGACTGCTGTTATAGGGGCGCTCCAGACTACACATCCAGACTGCTGTTATAGGGGGCGCTCCAGACTACACATCCAGACTGCTGTTATAGGGGGCGCTCCAGACTACACATCCAGACTGCTGTTATAGGGGGCGCCCAGACTACACATCCAGACTGCTGTTATAGGGGGCGCTCCAGACTACACATCCAGACTGCTGTTATAGGGGGCGCTCCAGACTACACATCCAGACTGCTGTTATAGGGGGCGCTCCAGACTACACATCCAGACTGCTGTTATAGGGGACGCTCCAGACTACACATCCAGACTGCTGTTATAGGGGCGCTCCAGACTACACATCCAGACTGCTGTTATAGGGGCGCTCCAGACTACACATCCAGACTGCTGTTATAGGGGCGCCCAGACTACACATCCAGACTGCTGTTATAGGGGCGCTCCAGACTACACATCCAGACTGCTGTTATAGGGGGCGCTCCAGACTACACATCCAGACTGCTGTTATAGGGGCGCTCCAGACTACACATCCAGACTGCTGTTATAGGGGCGCCCAGACTACACATCCAGACTGCTGTTATAGGGGGCGCTCCAGACTACACATCCAGACTGCTGTTATAGGGGCGCTCCAGACTACACATCCAGACTGCTGTTATAGGGGGCGCTCCAGACTACACATCCAGACTGCTGTTATAGGGGGCGCTCCAGACTACACATCCAGACTGCTGTTATAGGGGCGCTCCAGACTACACATCCAGACTGCTGTTATAGGGGCGCTCCAGACTACACATCCAGACTGCTGTTATAGGGGGCGCTCCAGACTACACATCCAGACTGCTGTTATAGGGGGCGCTCCAGACTACACATCCAGACTGCTGTTATAGGGGCGCTCCAGACTACACATCCAGACTGCTGTTATAGGGGGCGCTCCAGACTACACATCCAGACTGCTGTTATAGGGGCGCTCCAGACTACACATCCAGACTGCTGTTATAGGGGCGCCCAGACTACACATCCAGACTGCTGTTATAGGGGCGCTCCAGACTACACATCCAGACTGCTGTTATAGGGGGCGCTCCAGACTACACATCCAGACTGCTGTTATAGGGGCGCTCCAGACTACACATCCAGACTGCTGTTATAGGGGCGCTCCAGACTACACATCCAGACTGCTGTTATAGGGGCGCCCAGACTACACATCCAGACTGCTGTTATAGGGGGCGCTCCAGACTACACATCCAGACTGCTGTTATAGGGGCGCTCCAGACTACACATCCAGACTGCTGTTATAGGGGCGCTCCAGACTATACATCCAGACTGCTGTTATAGGGGGCGCTCCAGACTACACATCCAGACTGCTGTTATAGGGGCGCTCCAGACTACACATCCAGACTGCTGTTATAGGGGCGCTCCAGACTACACATCCAGACTGCTGTTATAGGGGCGCTCCAGACTACACATCCAGACTGCTGTTATAGGGGCGCTCCAGACTACACATCCAGACTGCTGTTATAGGGGCGCTCCAGACTACACATCCAGACTGCTGTTATAGGGGGCGCCCAGACTACACATCCAGACTGCTGCTATAGGGGCGCTCCAGACCACACATCCAGACTGCTGTTATAGGGGCGCCCAGACTACACATCCAGACTGCTGTTATAGGGGCGCTCCAGACTACACATCCAGACTGCTGTTATAGGGGCGCTCCAGACTACACATCCAGACTGCTGTTATAGGGGCGCCCAGACTACACATCCAGACTGCTGTTATAGGGGGCGCCCAGACTACACATCCAGACTGCTGTTATAGGGGGCGCCCAGACTACACATCCAGACTGCTGTTATAGGGGCGCTCCAGACTACACATCCAGACTGCTGTTATAGGGGCGCTCCAGACTACACATCCAGACTGCTGTTATAGGGGCGCTCCAGACTACACATCCAGACTGCTTTTATAGGGGCGCTCCAGACTACACATCCAGACTGCTGTTATAGGGGGCGCTCCAGACCACACACCCAGACTGCTGTTATGGGGGACGCTTCAGACTATACATCCAGACTGCTGTATAGGGGGCGCTCCAGACTATACATCCAGACTGCTGTTATAGGGGGCGCTCCAGACTACACATCCAGACTGCTGTTATAGGGGCGCCCAGACTATACATCCAGACTGCTGTTATAGGGGCGCTCCAGACTACACATCCAGACTGCTGTTATAGGGGGCGCTCCAGACTACACATCCAGACTGCTGTTATAGGGGGCGCTCCAGACTACACATCCAGACTGCTGTTATAGGGGGCGCTCCAGACTACACATACAGACTGCTGTTATAGGGGGCGCTCCAGACCACACATCCAGACTGCTGTTATAGGGGCGCTCCAGACTACACATCCAGACTGCTGTTATAGGGGCGCTCCAGACTATACATCCAGACTGCTGTTATAGGGGCGCTCCAGACTACACATCCAGACTGCTGTTATAGGGGCGCTCCAGACTATACATCCAGACTGCTGTTATAGGGGGCGCCCAGACTACACATCCAGACTGCTGTTATAGGGGGCGCTCCAGACTATACATCCAGACTGCTGTTATAGGGGCGCTCCAGACTACACATCCAGACTGCTGTTATAGGGGCGCTCCAGACTACACATCCAGACTGCTGTTATAGGGGACGCTCCAGACTACACATCCAGACTGCTGTTATAGGGGGCGCTCCAGACTACACATCCAGACTGCTGTTATAGGGGGCGCCCAGACTACACATCCAGACTGCTGTTATAGGGGACGCTCCAGACTACACATCCAGACTGCTGTTATAGGGGCGCCCAGACCACACATCCAGACTGCTGTTATAGGGGGCGCCCAGACTATACATCCAGACTGCTGTTATAGGGGCGCTCCAGACTACACATCCAGACTGCTGTTATAGGGGACGCTCCAGACTACACATCCAGACTGCTGTTATAGGGGCGCTCCAGACTACACATCCAGACTGCTGTTATAGGGGCGCTCCAGACTACACATCCAGACTGCTGTTATAGGGGCGCTCCAGACTATACATCCAGACTGCTGTTATAGGGGCGCTCCAGACTATACATCCAGACTGCTGTTATAGGGGCGCTCCAGACTACACATCCAGACTGCTGTTATAGGGGCGCTCCAGACTACACATCCAGACTGCTGTTATAGGGGCGCTCCAGACTACACATCCAGACTGCTGTTATAGGGGCGCTCCAGACTACACATCCAGACTGCTGTTATAGGGGACGCTCCAGACTACACATCCAGACTGCTGTTATAGGGGCGCTCCAGACTACACATCCAGACTGCTGTTATAGTGGGCGCTCCAGACTACACATCCAGACTGCTGTTATAGGGGCGCCCAGACTATACATCCAGACTGCTGTTATAGGGGCGCTCCAGACTACACATCCAGACTGCTGTTATAGGGGCACTCCAGACTACACATCCAGACTGCTGTTATAGGGGGCGCTCCAGACTACACATCCAGACTGCTGTTATAGGGGCGCTCCAGACTACACATCCAGACTGCTGTTATAGGGGGCGCCCAGACTACACATCCAGACTGCTGTTATAGGGGCGCTCCAGACTACACATCCAGACTGCTGTTATGGGGGCGCTCCAGACTACACATCCAGACTGCTGTTATAGGGGCGCTCCAGACTACACATCCAGACTGCTGTTATGGGGGCGCTCCAGACCACACATCCAGACTGCTGTTATAGGGGGCGCTCCAGACTACACATCCAGACTGCTGTTATAGGGGCGCTCCAGACTATACATCCAGACTGCTGTTATAGGGGGCGCTCCAGACTACACATACAGACTGCTGTTATAGGGGGCGCTCCAGACTACACATCCAGACTGCTGTTATAGGGGGCGCTCCAGACTACACATCCAGACTGCTGTTATAGGGGGCGCTCCAGACTACACATCCAGACTGCTGTTATAGGGGGCGCTCCAGACTACACATCCAGACTGCTGTTATAAGGGGCGCTCCAGACTACACATCCAGACTGCTGTTATAGGGGTCGCTCCAGACTACACATCCAGACTGCTTTTATAGGGGGCGCTCCAGACTACACATTCAGACTGCTGTTATAGGGGGCGCTCCAGACCACACACCCAGACTGCTGTTATGGGGGACGCTTCAGACTATACATCCAGACTGCTGTATAGGGGGCGCTCCAGACTATACATCCAGACTGCTGTTATAGGGGGCGCTCCAGACTACACATCCAGACTGCTGTTATAGGGGGCACTCCAGACTATATATCCAGACTGCTGTTATAGGGGGCGCTCCAGACTACACATCCAGACTGCTGTTATAGGGGGCGCTCCAGACTACACATCCAGACTGCTGTTATAGGGGACACTCCAGACTACACATCCAGACTGCTGTTATAGGGGGCGCTCCAGACTACACATCCAGACTGCTGTTATAGGGGGAGCTCCAGACTACACATCCAGACTGCTGTTATAGGGGGCGCTCCAGACCACACATCCAGACTGCTGTTATAGGGGGCGCTCCAGACTACACATCCAGACTGCTGTTATAGGGGGCGCTCCAGACTACACATCCAGACTGCTGTTATATGGGTCGCTCCAGACTACTCATCCAGACTGCTGTTATAGGGGGATCTCCAGACTACACATCTAGACTGCTGTTATAGGGGACGCTCCAGACTACACATCCAGACTGCTGTTATAGGGGGCGCTCCAGACTACACATCCAGACTGCTGTTATAGGGGGCGCTCCAGACTACACATCCAGACTGCTGTTATAGGGGGCGCTCCAGACTACTCATCCAGACTGCTGTTATAGGGGGCGCTCCAGACTATACATCCAGGCTGCTGTTATAGGGGGCGCTCCAGACTACTCATCCAGACTGCTGTTATAGGGGGCGCTCCAGACTACACATCCAGGCTGCTGTTATAGGGGGCGCTCCAGACTACACATCCAGACTGCTGTTATAGGGGGCGCTCCAGACTACTCATCCAGACTGCTGTTATCGGGACGCTCCAGACTATACATCCAGACTGCTGTTATTGGGGGCGCTCCAGACTACACCTCTAGACTTCTGTTATAGGGGGCGCTCCAGACTAAACATCCAGACTGCTGTTATTGGGGGCGCTCCAGACTACACCTCTAGACTTCTGTTATAGGGGGCGCTCCAGACTATACATCCAGACTGCTGTTATAAGGGACCGCTCCAGACTACACATCCAGACTGCTGTTATATGGGGCGCTCCAGACTACACATCCAGACTGCTGTTATAGGGGGCGCTCCAGACTACACATCCAGACTGCTGTTATAGGGGGCGCTCCAGACTACACATCCAGACTGCTGTTATAGGGGGCTCCAGACTATACATCCAGACTGCTGTATAGGGGGCGCTCCAGACTATACATCCAGACTGCTGTTATAGGGGGCGCTCCAGACTACACATCCAGACTGCTGTTATAGGGGCGCTCCAGACTACACATCCAGACTGCTGTTATAGGGGCGCTCCAGACTACACATCCAGACTGCTGTTATAGGGGCGCTCCAGACCACACATCCAGACTGCTGTTATAGGGGCGCTCCAGACTACACATCCAGACTGCTGTTATAGGGGCGCTCCAGACTACACATCCAGACTGCTGTTATAGGGGGCGCTCCAGACCACACATCCAGACTGCTGTTATAGGGGCGCTCCAGACTACACATCCAGACTGCTGTTATAGGGCGCTCCAGACTACACATCCAGACTGCTGTTATAGGGGCGCTCCAGACTACACATCCAGACTGCTGTTATAGGGGCGCTCCAGACTACACATCCAGACTGCTGTTATAGGGGCGCTCCAGACTACACATCCAGACTGCTGTTATAGGGGGCGCTCCAGACTACACATCCAGACTGCTGTTATAGGGGCGCTCCAGACTACACATCCAGACTGCTGTTATAGGGGCGCTCCAGACTCACACATCCAGACTGCTGTTATAGGGGCGCTCCAGACTACACATCCAGACTGCTGTTATAGGGGCGCTCCAGACTACACATCCAGACTGCTGTTATAGGGGCGCCCAGACCACACATCCAGACTGCTGTTATAGGGGCGCCTCCAGACTACACATCCAGACTGCTGTTATAGGGGCGCTCCAGACCATACATCCAGACTGCTGTTATAGGGGCGCTCCAGACTACACATCCAGACTGCTGTTATAGGGGGCGCTCCAGACTACACATCCAGACTGCTGTTATAGGGGCGCTCCAGACTACACATCCAGACTGCTGTTATAGGGGCGCTCCAGACTACACATCCAGACTGCTGTTATAGGGGCGCTCCAGACTACACATCCAGACTGCTGTTATAGGGGCGCTCCAGACTACACATCCAGACTGCTGTTATAGGGGGCGCTCCAGACTACACATCCAGACTGCTGTTATAGGGGCGCTCCAGACTACACATCCAGACTGCTGTTATAGGGGCGCTCCAGACTACACATCCAGACTGCTGTTATAGGGGCGCTCCAGACTATACATCCAGACTGCTGTTATAGGGGCGCTCCAGACTATACATCCAGACTGCTGTTATAGGGGCGCTCCAGACTACACATCCAGACTGCTGTTATAGGGGGCGCTCCAGACTACACATCCAGACTGCTGTTATAGGGGCGCTCCAGACTACACATCCAGACTGCTGTTATAGGGGCGCTCCAGACTACACATCCAGACTGCTGTTATAGGGGCGCTCCAGACTACACATCCAGACTGCTGTTATAGGGGCGCTCCAGACTACACATCCAGACTGCTGTTATAGGGGCGCTCCAGACTACACATCCAGACTGCTGTTATAGGGGCGCTCCAGACCACACATCCAGACTGCTGTTATAGGGGCGCCCAGACTACACATCCAGACTGCTGTTATAGGGGCGCTCCAGACTACACATCCAGACTGCTGTTATAGGGGGCGCTCCAGACTACACATCCAGACTGCTGTTATAGGGGGCGCTCCAGACTACACATCCAGACTGCTGTTATAGGGGCGCTCCAGACTACACATCCAGACTGCTGTTATAGGGGCGCCCAGACTACACATCCAGACTGCTGTTATAGGGGCGCTCCAGACTACACATCCAGACTGCTGTTATAGGGGCGCCCAGACTACACATCCAGACTGCTGTTATAGGGGCGCTCCAGACTACACATCCAGACTGCTGTTATAGGGGCGCTCCAGACTACACATCCAGACTGCTGTTATAAGGGGCGCTCCAGACTACACATACAGACTGCTGTTTTAGGGGGCGCTCCAGACTACACATCCAGACTACTGTTGTAGGGGGAGCTCCAGACTATACATCCAGACTGCTGTTATAGGGGGCGCTCCAGACTATACATCCAGACTGCTGTTATAGGGGGCGCTCCAGACTACACATCCAGACTGCTGTTATACGGGGCGCTCCAGACTACACATCCAGACTGCTGTTATAGAGGGCGCTCCAGACTACTTATCCAGACTGCTGCTATAGGGGCGCTCCAGACTACTTAACCAGACTGCTGTTATATGCGGGCGCTTCCAGACTGCTGTTATAGGGGCGCTCCAGACTACACATCCAGACTGCTGTTATAGGGGGCGCTCCAGACTACACATCCAGACTGCTGTTATAGGGGCGCTCCAGACTACACATCCAGACTGCTGTTATAGGGGCGCCCAGACTACACATCCAGACTGCTGTTATAGGGGCGCCCAGACTACACATCCAGACTGCTGTTATAGGGGCGCTCCAGACTACACATCCAGACTGCTGTTATAGGGGCGCTCCAGACTACACATCCAGACTGCTGTTATAGGGGCGCTCCAGACTACACATCCAGACTGCTGTTATAGGGGCGCTCCAGACTACACATCCAGACTGCTGTTATAGGGGCGCCCAGACTACACATCCAGACTGCTGTTATAGGGGCGCTCCAGACTACACATCCAGACTGCTGTTATAGGGGCGCTCCAGACTACACATCCAGACTGCTGTTATAGGGGCGCTCCAGACTACACATCCAGACTGCTGTTATAGGGGCGCCCAGACTACACATCCAGACTGCTGTTATAGGGGCGCTCCAGACTACACATCCAGACTGCTGTTATAGGGGCGCTCCAGACTACACATCCAGACTGCTGTTATAGGGGCGCTCCAGACTATACATCCAGACTGCTGTTATAGGGGCGCTCCAGACTACACATCCAGACTGCTGTTATAGGGGCGCTCCAGACTACACATCCAGACTGCTGTTATAGGGGCGCTCCAGACTACACATCCAGACTGCTGTTATAGGGGGCGCCCAGACTACACATCCAGACTGCTGTTATAGGGGCGCTCCAGACTACACATCCAGACTGCTGTTATAGGGGCGCTCCAGACTACACATCCAGACTGCTGTTATAGGGGGCGCCCAGACTACACATCCAGACTGCTGTTATAGGGGGCGCTCCAGACTACACATCCAGACTGCTGTTATAGGGGGCGCTCCAGACTACACATCCAGACTGCTGTTATAGGGGCGCTCCAGACTACACATCCAGACTGCTGTTATAGGGGCGCTCCAGACTACACATCCAGACTGCTGTTATAGGGGCGCTCCAGACTACACATCCAGACTGCTGTTATAGGGGCGCTCCAGACTACACATCCAGACTGCTGTTATAGGGGCGCTCCAGACTACACATCCAGACTGCTGTTATAGGGGCGCCCAGACTACACATCCAGACTGCTGTTATAGGGGCGCTCCAGACTACACATCCAGACTGCTGTTATAGGGGCGCTCCAGACTACACATCCAGACTGCTGTTATAGGGGCGCTCCAGACTACACATCCAGACTGCTGTTATAGGGGCGCTCCAGACTACACATCCAGACTGCTGTTATAGGGGCGCTCCAGACTACACATCCAGACTGCTGTTATAGGGGCGCCCAGACTACACATCCAGACTGCTGTTATAGGGGCGCCCAGACTACACATCCAGACTGCTGTTATAGGGGCGCTCCAGACTACACATCCAGACTGCTGTTATAGGGGGCGCTCCAGACTACACATCCAGACTGCTGTTATAGGGGCGCTCCAGACTACACATCCAGACTGCTGTTATAGGGGCGCTCCAGACTACACATCCAGACTGCTGTTATAGGGGGCGCTCCAGACTACACATCCAGACTGCTGTTATAGGGGCGCTCCAGACTACACATCCAGACTGCTGTTATAGGGGCGCCCAGACTACACATCCAGACTGCTGTTATAGGGGCGCTCCAGACTACACATCCAGACTGCTGTTATAGGGGCGCCCAGACTACACATCCAGACTGCTGTTATAGGGGCGCTCCAGACTACACATCCAGACTGCTGTTATAGGGGGCGCTCCAGACTACACATCCAGACTGCTGTTATAGGGGGCGCTCCAGACTACACATCCAGACTGCTGTTATAGGGGCGCTCCAGACTACACATCCAGACTGCTGTTATAGGGGACGCTCCAGACTACACATCCAGACTGCTGTTATAGGGGGCGCCCAGACTACACATCCAGACTGCTGTTATAGGGGCGCTCCAGACTACACATCCAGACTGCTGTTATAGGGGCGCCCAGACTACACATCCAGACTGCTGTTATAGGGGGCGCTCCAGACTACACATCCAGACTGCTGTTATAGGGGCGCTCCAGACTACACATCCAGACTGCTGTTATAGGGGGCGCTCCAGACTACACATCCAGACTGCTGTTATAGGGGCGCTCCAGACTACACATCCAGACTGCTGTTATAGGGGCGCTCCAGACTACACATCCAGACTGCTGTTATAGGGGCGCTCCAGACTACACATCCAGACTGCTGTTATAGGGGCGCTCCAGACTACACATCCAGACTGCTGTTATAGGGGCGCTCCAGACTACACATCCAGACTGCTGTTATAGGGGGCGCCCAGACTACACATCCAGACTGCTGTTATAGGGGCGCTCCAGACTACACATCCAGACTGCTGTTATAGGGGCGCTCCAGACTACACATCCAGACTGCTGTTATAGGGGCGCTCCAGACTACACATCCAGACTGCTGTTATAGGGGCGCTCCAGACTACACATCCAGACTGCTGTTATAGGGGCGCTCCAGACTACACATCCAGACTGCTGTTATAGGGGCGCCCAGACTACACATCCAGACTGCTGTTATAGGGGCGCTCCAGACTACACATCCAGACTGCTGTTATAGGGGCGCTCCAGACTATACATCCAGACTGCTGTTATAGGGGCGCTCCAGACTACACATCCAGACTGCTGTTATAGGGGGCGCTCCAGACTACACATCCAGACTGCTGTTATAGGGGCGCTCCAGACTACACATCCAGACTGCTGTTATAGGGGCGCTCCAGACTACACATCCAGACTGCTGTTATAGGGGGCGCCCAGACTACACATCCAGACTGCTGTTATAGGGGCGCTCCAGACTACACATCCAGACTGCTGTTATAGGGGCGCTCCAGACTACACATCCAGACTGCTGTTATAGGGGCGCTCCAGACTACACATCCAGACTGCTGTTATAGGGGCGCCCAGACTACACATCCAGACTGCTGTTATAGGGGCGCCCAGACTACACATCCAGACTGCTGTTATAGGGGCGCTCCAGACTACACATCCAGACTGCTGTTATAGGGGGCGCTCCAGACTACACATCCAGACTGCTGTTATAGGGCGCTCCAGACTATACATCCAGACTGCTGTTATAGGGGCGCTCCAGACTACACATCCAGACTGCTGTTATAGGGGCGCTCCAGACTACACATCCAGACTGCTGTTATAGGGGCGCTCCAGACTACACATCCAGACTGCTGTTATAGGGGCGCTCCAGACTATACATCCAGACTGCTGTTATAGGGACGCTCCAGACTACACATCCAGACTGCTGTTATAGGGGCGCTCCAGACTACACATCCAGACTGCTGTTATAGGGGCGCTCCAGACTACACATCCAGACTGCTGTTATAGGGGGCGCTCCAGACTACACATCCAGACTGCTGTTATAGGGGCGCTCCAGACTACACATCCAGACTGCTGTTATAGGGGCGCTCCAGACTACACATCCAGACTGCTGTTATAGGGGCGCTCCAGACTACACATCCAGACTGCTGTTATAGGGGGCGCTCCAGACTACACATCCAGACTGCTGTTATAGGGGCGCTCCAGACTACACATCCAGACTGCTGTTATAGGGGCGCTCCAGACTACACATCCAGACTGCTGTTATAGGGGCGCCCAGACTACACATCCAGACTGCTGTTATAGGGGCGCTCCAGACTACACATCCAGACTGCTGTTATAGGGGCGCTCCAGACTACACATCCAGACTGCTGTTATAGGGGCGCTCCAGACTACACATCCAGACTGCTGTTATAGGGGCGCTCCAGACTACACATCCAGACTGCTGTTATAGGGGCGCTCCAGACTACACATCCAGACTGCTGTTATAGGGGCGCCCAGACTACACATCCAGACTGCTGTTATAGGGGGCGCTCCAGACTACACATCCAGACTGCTGTTATAGGGGCGCTCCAGACTACACATCCAGACTGCTGTTATAGGGGCGCTCCAGACTACACATCCAGACTGCTGTTATAGGGGCGCTCCAGACTACACATCCAGACTGCTGTTATAGGGGCGCTCCAGACTACACATCCAGACTGCTGTTATAGGGGCGCTCCAGACTACACATCCAGACTGCTGTTATAGGGGCGCTCCAGACTACACATCCAGACTGCTGTTATAGGGGCGCTCCAGACTACACATCCAGACTGCTGTTATAGGGGCGCTCCAGACTACACATCCAGACTGCTGTTATAGGGCGCTCCAGACTACACATCCAGACTGCTGTTATAGGGGGCGCTCCAGACTACACATCCAGACTGCTGTTATAGGGGCGCTCCAGACTACACATCCAGACTGCTGTTATAGGGGCGCTCCAGACTACACATCCAGACTGCTGTTATAGGGGCGCTCCAGACTACACATCCAGACTGCTGTTATAGGGGGCGCTCCAGACTACACATCCAGACTGCTGTTATAGGGGCGCCCAGACTACACATCCAGACTGCTGTTATAGGGGCGCTCCAGACTACACATCCAGACTGCTGTTATAGGGGCGCTCCAGACTACACATCCAGACTGCTGTTATAGGGGCGCCCAGACTACACATCGAGACTGCTGTTATAGGGGCGCCCAGACTATACATCCAGACTGCTGTTATAGGGGACGCTACAGACTACACATCCAGACTGCTGTTATAGGGGCGCTCCAGACTACACATCCAGACTGCTGGTATAGGGGCGCCCCAGACTATACATCCAGACTGCTGTTATAGGGGCGCTCCAGACTACACATCCAGACTGCTGTTATAGGGGGCGAACCAGACTACACACCCAGACTGCTGTTATAGGGGGCGCTCCAGACTACACATCCAGACTGCTGTTATAGGGGGTGCTCAAGACTACACATCCAGACTGCTGTTATAGGAGGCGCTCCAGACTACACATCCAGACTGCTGTTATAGGGGGCGCTCCAGACTACACATCCAGACTGCTGTTATGGGGGCGCTCCAGACTATACATCCAGACTGCTGTTATAGGGGGCGCTCCAGACTACACATACAGACTGCTGTTATAGGGGGCGCTCCTGACTACACATCCAGACTGCTGTTATAGGGGAGCTCCAGACTACACATCCAGACTGCTGTTATAGGGGGCGCTCCAGACTACACCTCCAGACTGCTGTTATAGAGGGCGCTCCAGACTACACATCCAGACTGCTGTTATAGGAGGCGCTCCAGACCACACATCCAGACTGCTGTTATAGGGGGCACTCCAGACTATACATCCAGACTGCTGTTATAGGGGGCGCTCCAGACTACACATCCAGACTGCTGTTATAGGGGGCGCTCCAGAATACACATCCAGACTGCTGTTATAGGGGGCGCTCCAGCTTACACATCCAGACTGCTGCTATAGGGGGCGCTCCAGACTACACATCCAGACTGCTGTTATAGGGGGCGCTCCAGACTACACATCCAGACTGCTGCTATAGTGGGCGCTCCAGACTATACATCCAGACTGCTGTTATAGGGGGCGCTCCAGACTACACATCCAGACTGCTGTTATAGGGGGCGCTCCAGACCACACATCCAGACTGCTGTTATAGGGGGCGCTCCAGACTATACATCCAGACTGCTGTTATGGGGGCGTTCTAGACCACACCGCTTTGTGTATTTTGATGGTTCTGGTCATAAAGTATAGTCTTTATCCACATCATGCCTCATATTTGTGGTGCTCGATGGTTCCCCGATGCTGCAGAGTAATGAGCCCATTACACGGTCATTATACTAATGAAGACGACGGAGTCGGTGATATTTTTGCATCTTGTCACTGATTCTCCATCATCCAGATGCTGATGACTCTGATATATCCGCCGTAGTGTAATAACCCACAAAAGGACCATAAACCGCACTTCTCATGATGGAAGAATATTTCCAAAAATCCTGTAAATATAATCTATAATAATGCGGGTGACAGGTGTATAATCGGTGGTGTATTTACCATGTCTGCTCTGGGGCCCATAGTGAGACGGGGCCCGGCACTGGACTTCTTTTCTTGCCCTGCATGAAACAGCTATGACTGCAGGAACCCAGTGCATAGACATTTCTACAGCTTCCACTGAGTTTAATGGTAACTGCAATTCCAATGCACTTTCCTCCACATAAAATGTCATTTTTGCAAGGGAGTGGTGAGAAGTGGATATCGCACACGTCTCATCTCCCACAACATTAGGGTCAATCTCAGGGCAATTACTGCTGACAATTGGGAGGATCTGAGGAGTGATAATAAAGGACGTCTTCTCTTCTGGATTCTCTATGGTCGCCTCATCCCGAAGACCACTGAACTACATTTCCTGCAAGGATCTGAGCGGAGAGACACAAATCCTTTAATCCCTTCTCCACGATGTACCCAGCGCCCTCCAACATCATGTCTAATGGAGGCAATGGATGCGAGAGATGCCAAGCGCTGCCGGCTGTGAGAGGGGGGAGGGGGGTGATCCACATGTGTGAGGGCTAATATCTCCACTGTATAATTACCCTATCACACTGCCATCGCTGACTGCATGAACACTACCGAATCTACAGGATTTACATAAAATAGAGGAGATACAGCAGCACAGAGTGTTTCAGGACAGTGACATGGAAGGTGTAAGAAGACAATTGGAAGGTCACAGAGGAAAGAACAGGGCCCCACAGCTGCACAGAGTATTTCAGGAGAGGAGATTATTGGTCTTAAAGGAAGTCACAGGCTGAGAGTTACAGTATATAAAGCAAAAATGAGCTTCTCAGCAGCACAGAGTATTTCAGTAGATTATGTGACAAGGAGAGGGAAGATAACCTGGGTGACAGCCATAGTAAAACCCAGGACGACCTACAAAAAATCTAAACATTTAGGCTGGCTTCACACGTCCGTTAAACTAAAATAATTATGAAAATAATAAATACTATTAATAAGTCAGAATAACCATAATGATAATAATAACATTATATAAAAAGGTGTAATAATAAATAATATAATTAAATAAAACTAAACAATGTAATAAATAGTAATAAAAATAATCAAAATGTAATAAAACGAGATAAACATAATAATAAAGAGTAGTAATAAAGGGAAAAAATTATACAAATACATAATAAATATTAATAATATTAAAAAAACTAAATATGGAATGTGTAGTAAAAAAAATGACATTGTTTATATTACATTTTTATGTTAAACATATTTTTTTACAATTTTTGGGAGTTTTCTTTATTTTATTTTAGTTTTCACTAACTACAAAAAAATGTATATAATCCTGCACATTTTCACACTGACGACAAGGCCTAAAATATGTTGACACTTTTATTTTTTAAGAGAAACTAGATGGGCCATAGACACAAAGGGCAGGAGCTGACTCCACTGACCTCTATGGAGGAGTTTTCTGGGCATGCTCTGTGACCTGTGCAGAGGTCAGGAGGGAGCAGATAAGCTGTGATATCACCTAGTGCTAATGGTCGATCCTGTGTTATCTCTACAGAGGTGTTACTTGTCATTGTAATTCAGCCTGTGGTGATAATGAGAGCAGCTAACTGTACATACAACCCATTATAAGGCCCAGTGTGAAAATTCCAGGATTATATACATTTTCATAAAATATCGATAGTGACATGGAAAATTTGAAAAAACATTCACCATAAATTAAAAAAATATGTTTAACAAAAAAAAAAATGATTTAAACAAAAGGTCATTTTCTGATGACGCATTCCCTTTAAATTTGACAAAAAGTATAAGAAGAAATAATATTAGCATAGAATATTAGGGAAATAAATAACAATTATAAAGTAATAATTAGGGCTCATTCACACGAACGTGTGCAGGCCATTCCGTGCATTGGGGACTGCAATGCACGGACAACATCCGTGCGGCTGCCGCAGACGGATCCAGACCCATTCAACTTGAATGGGTCCGTGATCCGTTCGTTCCGCAAAAAAGTAGTGCATGGAGGCACGGCCAGAAACGCCACAGAAGCACTCTGTAGTGCTTCCGTGGGGTTCGGCTCCGTCATTCCGCACCGGATCTCCCGGACAGTGGACCCATTCAAGTGTATGGGTCCGTGATTCGTGATGCGGGATGCACACGGCCAGTGCCCATGTATT